>CAADRB010000024.1:1213013-1289654 GCA_900708905.1 Hymenolepis diminuta
TGTCTAAGTCATTACTAAGCCTTGGGATCTAACTTATCTCCTCCTCACAGTGACACATAATTCTGTGGTAAGAACATCTTGTATCCTCAAGTGGTTTATTTTAATTCGCGAAACTAGTTAATTGATAGATCTCGAATGCGGTGATGCCAATTTCACCATAGCTATGTCCTTTTCCTTTGAAACAATATAAAATCCTCTTTATTCAAACCTACCAACCAAACAGTTTCCGGTTCCTACGCTTGTTCTTCTCTCTCTCCCATCACTCACCACCTTACTCTCTCGAATCGTTATCGTGGTTTGTCCAATAAAATTTTGGTCTATACTGTTGTGCTCTACTTTTAGAACTGTTGATTGTTGTTGTTATTGTTGATAACTGTCATCTCTAGCGGCTACTCCTGCAACATATTTTGTCTTTGTGCTCACCTTTATTATGGTAAAAATCGTGTTCTGTTTATTGAGCCTTTACTGCCTAACAAATCACCTTCTCTGGTGTTAGTTAGATCTAAATTATTGTTCATTCAAAACGAAAACGTGTCTTGAAATTATAATCAGGTATTAGAACACAATAGTAATCTCATGAATCTGGATTTTAATTTTTCTTATTTCCCATCCATGCCAACTCATTTTGCCATCTTAATATGAAGTCAGAGTTTTTCGACGACATTTCTTAAAGTTGCATTTTCTTCAATAAGTGACCTTTACGATGCCGATGATCATCGTTGCCGCCCTTAAATGATAGACAGATGTCATTCATGTCTGTAACCTTAATCACAACTCAAAATTATTTCACCTGCATACAAATAGAATTACTTAGTTTTAAAACAAGCTAGGTCAAGGAAACAGTTGAATCTCCCAATTAAGCCAATCTTCACCACGCTGAAATGTGGGGAAGTGATGTTCAATGGATGCGACATTATTCATTCAGACGTCCACCATCGAATCGTTCTAAAATTGGTACTCACAACAGTTAAGATTACGTTTAATAAATAAGGCGTCAGTTTTGACTTAAGATAAAGTTATGAGTATTGCATGCATTAAACATTGAGTTAGTATCGTGGAGCTTGTCTGGTGAGAAACTCGATTTTTGTCAATCTTTTATTGGTCAGACTTGGCCAGTTTGGATCGCCATTTTTTGCTCATTGAATCTAGGAAATAGGAAAATAATAGGATATTGGATATAGGAAATATTAATTCAGTCACATATAAGCTTTGAAGCAAGGATTCCGATTATTATAGATCACTTCAAGTGATTGCAAGATCGTTCTATCTGCTGAGTCAAAGGTCATCATATAGTAAACAATATGAACATATGGCACTGATTAATATTACTCTGTTAAAAGACAGTGAAATGCAAAGTTCTCATAAGACGATCCCTGGATTACTATATTTGTCTTGTCAAGTATAGGAAAAGCGTCCCTCTTCAAAGAATTTTGACTTTATCGCTATTATTGGGCTTGTGAGATTTTGATTAGTGATTTAAACATTATCTCTGGATTACTTCAAATTGATTTTTTCTAAATTTCAGATCATACTTGAAATCAACACCACTCAAAAGGAGGAGAGCGCAGCACCGAATACCTCCACAATCGCACTTTGCAAACCGACAGGCTTCAAAAATTCTGATCGTCTCGATATTAATGCGATGAATGCAGCGGGTGAGACGTGTCTTCATTTGGCTATCCACAACACCGTTATATCTGAGGCAATCGTGGCGATGTTACTTCAAGCTGGAGCTAATCCAAAGGTTGGCGCCACTGACTCTATGCCGATTCATTTGGCTGTGGAAAAGAATCTTATTTGGTGCGTCACTATAGCCCTTCTGTCACTTTAATCTTGCATTAACTTATTTTTGAGTGCTAGAGTTCCTTTAATGGTATAGTTTGGATTCTAGTCTAATCTCAAATAAATAGTCTTCATATATTTACTGCTCAATGTAAATTGGGTCATTATTTGAAGTCTTTCATCTGATGGATTAATGGTGTCGTACTTTTAATGTTTGCAAATATGCAAAAGAATTTGCTAAAATATCTATCACGGGCAACTTCAGTAATCGCAATGGTTAATAACCTACCTATTAATGCTAAATATTACCTACGGTAGTTACATAATTCAAACAAGAAATAGAACTCTGCTGTACCCCCACAACATGATAGCGTTTTATAATTTTTCTACCCGCAAATCTATCTGAACTAGGATAAAAGTTGTCACGCATGATAGCCCAGCGAAACACTTCTTCCAGGTTCTATTTTAAGCAGTCTTTTATGTTGAGAGTAATATTGCTTGCTTATATAATTGTCAAGGGTGCAATCATAATTCGCACCCTTAATATATTTATGAACTTTTCATTAACTCGGTTAGGATATGTGGCTTTTCAAGGTCTTGTATTTTATATTATTTTCAGTAATTTTTATTTATTTATTAAATACACGTAAAGAATAACTTGTTGGTTGATTTTCTCTTTCGTCACTGCTTTTATGTTGGGGATTTATGTCGTATTAATGTAGATATTTATTATGCTTTCTTATCTCTGATAGTCATTTCTAGTATTTGCTTCTGCAAGAACGATACTTCTCTCAGTTTCCACATTCAATTCAATTACAGTCATTGGTCAAATTCAAGAAGGGATAACCGGGGAATCGATTTATAAGATTTTCCTTTTTCAAATTCATTCTGTTGTCACTCGGGAGACATAATTTTCTCCTTTAATGTATCGAAAGGGCAGTTTTTTTACTTTTGCAACTGTGCAGACTCTGAAATAGTTAAATTTTTGTCTAAGCTTCGAATTTTAATCGCTTAATTGTGTTGTTTCGCTCGATCTTTCAAAAATTATTTGACACCAGAGGTTTCATTTTTCCTTCCTTTCAAAAACAAAAAATCGGACATTGGTAGCAGGAGGATAATGTGTTATCTTCCTGTAGAAACTAATCTTATGGCTTCGTGATCCCTGTTTGTTTACTTGTCTGTCTGGTTTCATGTTCATTTTTAGATGTTTTTCTCAGGCTGTCCCAAATGCCGTAAAATCCTTATGGTTTTCAATATTTTCTTCTCTTTATGCTGGTTTCAAATTCATTATTGATTTTTTGTCTCTGATTCTCATATTTAAATTCAATTCTGGACGGCATTTAAGACAATCGTATTGTTAGCCCTAACATTTGTCGGTTTCTCTGAAAGGCAAGCACTCTGTAATTTTTCTTATTAAATAAAGCAAAAATGAAGTTTGTTATTGGTTAGTCAAGGTCATTTGATGGATAGAATGAGGTTATGTTTGCCTTGGGCCTAATATCTTGCTCCAACGGAGCGTTTTCTACCTCCAAAATTCATTACTTACACGCAGAAAAGAAGACAAAACCTAAAGGACCTGCTTTTCATCTACATTTACGCAGAATGATGAAGAAAGTGTTGGCTAGATATAAAATCCTTT
The DNA here is from genome assembly GCA_900708905.1 of Hymenolepis diminuta. Classification (NCBI taxonomy): domain Eukaryota; kingdom Metazoa; phylum Platyhelminthes; class Cestoda; order Cyclophyllidea; family Hymenolepididae; genus Hymenolepis; species Hymenolepis diminuta. The sequence goes on from CAADRB010000024.1 coordinate 1,216,435, forward strand.
ATCTTATCCATGCTGATAAACCGCTACTTTATTACTTTGTGTTAAATTCTGATAAGGTTTTAACATTCTAGCTTATTATTCCTTTCGAGTTATGTTTTGATTGCTCAAATTGCAATTTGTCAATCAAACTTTATTACTCCTTTATAATGTGAAGTTTGTTTTATTAGTTGTAAGTTTTTTTAAATATTTCATCGCTCTTTGAGTTTGTTATATTTTGTTGACATATTTCTTAAGTTTTTCTGAATTTTTTCAGGTGTGTGGACCTGATGCACAGTTATTATCCCGATGTCATTGACCTTCAAACCCGTGACAAGAAGCTGTCAACTCTCCATGTTGCTAAGACGAAACCAGTAAGTTAATTTTCTCTCTGTTGTCTTTTTTTCTTCCCATGTTTTCTTCCTGATAAATATTAAAAGCAGTAGCTTCTCTCTCGACTATTATATTGCAACTGAAGACTTAAGCTTAGAAATTTCCTACGTAGGGTAGGGAAAACTTGACCATTCCCAGTTTTAAAAATTCCAATATCACAAGATAGGAAGGAGACAGAGATAGTGACAGAGGAGATGTCAACCTTTAGAGTAGTAAGCCGAAATTGTGACTAAGTAGAAGAGCAAAGGTGGAAAATACCTAGTTAAAGAAAGCGGTTAATCCGTTAACTTTTTAAGGATCGAGAAATGAATCTTACATAGAAAAAAGTGTGGAAAATTGGGTTAAATTTAAGAGCCAGTAGGGTGTTAGACCTTGTTCTCTCTATATATTTATTAAAGAGAGAAAACAAGTCCCTCCATTTTATTTTGAGTGAGTACTGCATTGAAGTGTCAATCACCATATTTGCAGTTATCTTTTTTTCTAATCTTCGTACCATTAGGCAAAAAAAGCTTCCGTTTTCACCAAAGTGACTTATAGTCGTTTGCAGTGTTGAGCAAATAAGCCTCGAAGCCCATTCACATTCATAATTAAGTTAAAGCCCTGTTGAAGGAAATCGATGCCAATGCTCTCAGATGAGAAACTCGCAATCTACCATCCCCATGTTGACTGATTTTACTTAATGTTCGTCGATGAGTATCGGACTCACGACCTTTTACTTTAACCGCTACTTACAGGCGCACTATATTTTCTGAATAATTAGTACCTTTCCAAGTTAGTAAATAACGTCTCAATTTTACTTGTAGATGTTCAACCACTTACTAGAGCTTGGAGTCGATCCAAATCTACGAAATTCTGAAGGTCGAACAATGTTACATCAAGCTGTCGAAAATCAAGAACTTGATACTGTTGTGCAACTTCTGATCCATGCGGCCGATGGGAACTTAGCTGACAAACGTGGAATTTGCCCCTTGCATCTGGCTACCGCCGTAAGTAATTTACATTAAGCATGTTGTTAATGAGTTCTCTTAGTTCGTAGATTCGACATGATCCATAGAATATAGGTTTCAATCAAGATACCAAAATTAAGAGGACAAACGACTGATTGAATATAGCCTTATCGATAGGTAATTGGAAGAGGTTAATTGAATCTCGCTGGTGAAGTTATATTTTTGAAGAGTTATAACGGGTTACATTAGCGTACCAAACATAGAAATTCAGAGATGCTATTTACAGGTCAGCCCATTTGAGCGCATTGATGGGGTTTGAACCCGTTGATTCAAGTTGGCTAATTTGATCACACACTTGCTTGCCCCCGGTTATGAGGCGCGCAATTTCGTTGCTATAGGATGGCCCAGTGTTTTATATGATTGAATGCTTTATGCTTAAAGAGGTCACTGGAAAATGACAGATAAAATATTTCGTCATGGTTTAACCAAAAGTGAAATTCGGTCGCCTAATGTTTTTGTATATTGATGGTACCATTATGTTTTGTAATAATACGAGAGGAGGACAGTTATTTATTACTGTGTAATCGCTTTCTTAAGAGAGGGAAAGTCACAATATTCCAATTTCACCTTCATTAGCATACAAAACGAAAATAAGGTTTAAATAACACGTGCTCTGCTTGAAGATGGGAGTTCTGTTGTTTTTATTCTTCGTTGAAAAATGCTGTACTTTTAATAGAGTACATCGAAAGTCTTTAACCCTTCACCAAATCATGCTATGCTTTTTTCACTATGTAAGAAATAATTTTCTTAAGCATTTAATCCAAATCAGAGTGGAGAGAGTAGTTAACGCATTGGTCACCGTGAAACCGCGGACTTGTCGGACACCAGGAAGAAATGAGAGGAACGTGGGAGGTATTTTGCGTCCTTAGTTAGTCTGGTGAGCATTTGAAAAATTATTGTCTGACAATTGGGGCAGAAGGGACATGTGGATCAACAAGTGCATGTTTTAGAACTTGTGAGGCGCTTGTAGATAGCGTCTTATTCATGAACGCTATAATTTCAATAGGCAAGATCAAGCAGAGCTAAAGCTTTGTGGGAACCATTAATATTAGAGCTCTATTATATTTATCCACTAACAGGACGAAAATGGACAAGAGACTTAAAGATGGAGAGAAGAGACGTTTATAGGAGGACGTAAAGGAGACAGAAACGGGGCAATATGGATGTCCAAGTGTGGGTAAACCAGAAAGTCGCTACAAATCCATGACCGATGAAGGGGGAAGTAGTAGGGAACATCTTACGCTAAACAGTGAGATAATAAAGTTGAGAATTTGGAGGTGAAGTTCGTCGAGTCATATTTGCTGCTTCGTCTTTCCTTTGAATTGGAGATCGCATTATTATCTACATCTGAAGATTCATTTCTTTCTTTCTTTCCGACTGTAATCCTCGCATTTGATCAGTATTAACCGTTATGATTGGCCATGTTCACCACGAATTGTGAACCTTTCATCATAAAGCTTAAAAGCTAACATATTATTCCTTAAGCAATAATACACCACAAACTGTCCCACCTTCCAAATATTCTCATCCCCAAAGCATTTGTCCGTATATAATCTCCACATCTTTTGGATCCCTTCCTCTTTATTATTCGTTGGAATTTCCGTTAATCGCTTTTAGTTGCCTTCCACTATTAGAAATTGTTAATTTTTTGTATTAATTTGAATTAAACCTTTAATATTTTCAAATAACAGTTATTATGAAAAATTTGCTATTACATTATTTCCTTTCTTCAGTTTTCCTTGTTCATCCCTTCATATGGTGTATTATCCGCTTTTTAAAATTGGATTATTATAGTATATACTAAATGGGTATCTTACATTCCAAAATTCAAAGTTCGCGATTTGTTTCCTGGATCGTAGCAAATGCTTGTTCACAATGTTCATTGTTTAACGATCGATCCTTGTTTATTGATAGATAAGAAACAAAATATGTTTGACCTGATTCTTGAGTTTGTTTTTCAATAAAAGGCACTCCTTCTTCAATTCGACGGTGTTTTTCTCTGCCTTTTCTGATAAATGTTTTGATTACAACTTTCACTGGCCTCAACGTCTCTGGAGGCTTTCTACGCGTCATTCTCAATGTTTTTCACCACGTGACTTCTCTATTCACCTACCCATCTGCTACCTTGTAATGATAAAATCCCACGGGAAGAAGTCTCTTCCTTTTTCCCATCGAAGTTTCTACCGGACAAAGGAATAATGAGCTTGAAAATTGAATTGTTTTCTGGAAATTTTTGTGCTCTAAAAGTCAATCACCTACTCAAGGTTTCTTTTAATCTTCAAATTAACATTTTGCCCAAGCGATTAGATATATTTGAATCGAAATTTTTAATTTGAATCCAAATCAGGTTTCAACTTATTCTATTTAAATTGGGCGGTAAATTTCAATTAAATTTAATATTCGAGTTTTTACGTTAAGTTTTAATGACAGTTTTTCCATTAGGAAAATGTAAATTGCAATGAGTTTTGATGAAATCCATCACTTTCTAAAAAAAGCACAAACTTTTTCCAATATTAGCCATTTACACAACTGATTCATTTTCTATTATCTACATCAAAGAAGCTGAGTAATTCGGTATAGGGGGTTTTAAGCTACAGGGTGTTGTCATTGTCTGGTGTACATTCACTTGCCTACTTCTCGATGTCTGTATATTGTTTTCGTTTAAATAAATTGAAACTGGATATCCGTCTTTTTTATTGGTAATTTAATCCGGTTATATCCCCATCTTTTTAACAGAAATGTCTGGACGTCCACATTGTCTACGCGTTGATAGTTTTCGAGGCGGATGTCAATGCGACGGACGCGGAAGGCTTGTCACCACGCCATTGGCTCTGTCAGCATGAGTCTGGCCTGTAAGTTGTTTCTTACTTCTCCCCACCTTGGAATTTTATAGGAGTTAATAACTATTGATTACATTTTCCATTTTAGGTATCAAAAAAGTCCAATGAGGTATGTTTACAGTCATATTCGTTGGTATTACTGGCCTTAACTAGACATAGAGATATGTTTCCATTTAGAATTCCAGTCACTTATTCAATCGGAATTTCTAAAAATATGTGCCTGTTTGTCGTTTGTGCTGTACTCAATGAACTATTATCTTTTCTTCCTCAGATTTTCTATTTGTTTCTTAGTCCTGTTTTGTATCGATGCTTTATGATCTATCTGAGCTGAAATGTTTAGTCATTGTTTTCTGCGTTAACCTTTTACTTTTTGTCCACTTTCCACATTTTTCTGTCTTTGAGTGTGACCGAGTTCTCCTCTCTCTTATTGGTTTATCTTTAACCGAGGGATTATCGTACGGGTCTCCTCTTTTCTCCAAATCCATTAGAGTGCTCTCATAAACGCCTTTTTGTATCGAATTCTCTAGTTTTTTTTGGTGTTATTGGAGAAATTTTTTCATCAAATTGTCTCTTTCATAAGAGGGAAACCTAAATGGCCATCATTCTGCATATTACGAAGGTAAATTTTTCGTACAACCCAAATCAAAAGTCCCCTTGATGTTATTTCCTTTAATTTCACAAGGTAATTTAAGGTGTACAAGTGCCAAAATAATAGCGGCGTAGGGAGCCATATGCTATTAGGTGGGACAGATCAGTACCTTCTTTGAATCTTGTAGGGTCAATACTGAGCATTGCATATTGTTATTACTTCTGATTTTTTTCACTTGTTATGCAGTTTTATTTCGTTCTACTGGGGGATTTCAATAAATTTCCTTTGTTGGTATGATTAAATCAAAATTTCTATCTTATTTTTTCATCTCAAATGGTAAACGACTCTAACTCTTGCATTTGTCTGGATTTCTTATCGCGTTACCTTTCCGGCCCATCTTTGTTGATGGTCGGTGAATGGTCAGTTATGGTCAGACTCCTAAGAATTTGAAAATAAATGCGAAATGTATACGATTCTTCTTCACTTAATTTTTTATTTTTGCTGTTGATTTTACTTATTTTGACTTGCCATTAACGCGTTGAAATTAGATTCATATCAAAACGAGTCGTGGCACCACTTCAGTGCTGAAATTCCTTCAAGGTCGATTGTCACACTTTCATAGGGTTATAACGACTAATCTCTTACTCCACACCTTCTTGTCATCTTTAAAATTGACACTTCTTTTTTTCGTTCAAAATTTGATAAAGGAACTTGAGCCTAAATCCTTGAGCGCATATAATTATCCTTGGAATTTATTAACTCCACACCTTTTATTTTGAATTTACGGAATTTCGTCGTATTTGACTATCTATAATGAGAAATTACTTTACAGGATGGATTCCCCATTGTCATCGAATAATAAGTTATCTTTGCGATGCTATCCAGATCTGCTGACCGGTGATTTCATTTTTCTTCAAGTTTCAATAAATAGCAAATCGGCGGGGCTCGGACTTATGCCTAATGATCTCTATTACTATTGTTCATCGAACGTATTTGGTGTATATAATCGTCAATACTAGTAATTTCGGTATCATTCATCTCCTAATAAGATTTTGCATCGACTGAAACAAATTTAAGTAGTATTCAAAACTTTGTCCTTCAATTTAGAGACAAAATCCTCTACGCTCTGGACGCTGTCCAGGCACAAAGATGTCCCCTGGGCCGAGCTAACTGCACTTCTGGTTGTATTAGCCCTCTCTCTGTATCACGAAAAAGTCCCCAAATAGCATCCACTTGTGGTACCACCGGAGATGAAGCGCCAAATCTTCAAATTTCCCTCGAACCTCCTCGATCTGTCAATTTTAGCTACCTCACTCAACTTCTTCAAGATACGCCCTTCGCTTCTGCACTAGGTCGATCTGATGACGATCTCACGGATGCTGAATTATTTAATGGAACACCTCCTGACCCCGTTCTGTCAAATACAAATCTCACTCAGGATCGTAAGTTCACTACCTTCATATTGACCTCTTATCCCAAAATTCAAATAAATATATATTTTGTCATAATTCTCAAACCTTCTGAGATTACTAGAGTCCAACACTCATTTTGTGTTGAGAGATAGCACTTTGCAGTCTCTGACGAAATGTCAGATGGATTGATCTTTCTTTGCCTCCTTACATTTTAGTTGACAATGATCTCTTCCTCTGTCTTGCTGGTCGAGGCTCCCCATCCGTCTCATCTCGTAGTACATCGCCCAGAAAACGTAGTTCTGCCCCCGAAGTTCGTCCATTCAGAGGCTTTGGCTCTTCAACAATGTCTACTGTCAGAGAGAAAGTCGGTCTTAAATCTTCAGATGGCCCTAGATCTCCGATCGGTAGTGAGTCACCACCCCCTGAAGTTGGGGAATCTCCAGTCCTCTCCGGTCATCATAATCCGACTGAGGCAGAGGAGAGATGTATTAGCCCGACCATAGTTCAAAAGACGACCGACTCGTGGTTCCGACGGACGATTATATCTAGATTTCTTTCTATGGCGGTGCCTGGCCTTGATAGTCTACTGATGACGGATGAAACGACAGCCCCAATTATTGAAGGTGTGGAAGCACTTCCAAATTGTCCTGAAGAGGAAGAGAAAATGAAGAATGGAGAATATGAATCGGATCCATGCCTTGCTGAAGTGAGTATTCTGTGTTCTCTAGTTCTCGTTTTGCATTGTTGTTAATGTACCATTGTTGTTAATTTTACCCATGGTTATGCAAAGACGTGTTAACAGTTTGAGTGGTGAGAAAGTCTTTGAATACAGAGAATAGTGAGGTAGTTCAATTAGGAAGTAAAATGCTAGTTGGTAAAAAATTTATTTCGACATGAATCTTGCTTTCTTATTTTGAAATCATTGCATGAATGAAATTCACTTCATAACCTCCTGATATTTCGAAGTTCAAGTTTCATGACTAACTGGCCATCCCATTTAATCAACCTGGTATTAAGTGCTGGACATCGTGGACCTGAATCTACTCAGAAATCCGGGTTACAGGTCATAAAATGTGAATTTGGAACTATGAAGAAGTAAGGTAAATAGCGCAACAACTCAACTCCGAAAAAGGCGGCCTACCTTTTTCTTTTTCTCTTCATTTCTCTTCTTGTTATCCTTTGTCAAACTTTCATCCGACTTCACCCGCTTTCCCGAGATAAAAATGTAATTTTTGCCTTGCCGTGGATCATAATATTGAAGGGCGCGTTTCAAAAATTACTCTATTCGCATTCATTATAAAAATACGTTAATTTTTCGCCTTTGTATCCCTATGACTCTAATCCTCTTCTATCATTTCAAGACAAATTTATCCATTCTCCTTTTTTCTACAACTGTCTCATTTCATTAGAAGTACGTTTGCACCCATACCTCACGCGTGTCCTTGCTCAAGTGACTCGTATAAACCGTCTTTGTATTTCCACTCACATACATACCCAAACACAGACAAACGCTTGTCACCTATTTGTGCCTATGCTTCTTCCTCGTCTCTCATCATGATTTACTCAGTACACTTTGACCTCTACCACTCTTCGTGTTCCGCCACTTAGCTGCTATCTATAGTCAGCTTCTACGATGCGGCTTCTGTTACACAAATAATAGCTGCTACAATATAATTTGGGCCTCATTAAAATTCGGCGTCTGCTATTTAGCACCACTTGAGCTTATGAATCGTATCATGTTCTGGCGTAATTGTGGTCAATATTCTTCATCTGAAATAAATTTTATAATGGCTAACTGATTTAGTTGCAGGGCTAAATTTCATTCTTACTCACCTAGCGTTCTGATTTGCTAGTTCCTTATTTGCAGGTCGTGATTGTCCCTCCTTCTGTAAAAATCTCATCTGTAGAGTTAGCTAGCATTTCTGAAATTCAGGATGAGAAACAAAATCATCAACAGAAAGTTCAACACAGTGCTTCAACCGATACCTTCCACATCGTTGAGAAGCAAAATGAACACGATAGCGATCAACAAAAATCTCAATTGAATGAGAATTCTAACACCCGCAACCATCGATGGCGTGGATCAATCGACGGTTGTTCAGGTCTTCCCGGTGTTACCTGTTGTTTAGATCGAAATGCTCGCCGACTTGCTGCTCAACATGAAGGTAGGCTAGTTAACTATTCGCCGGTAGCTGATAGATTTCAAGTTCCGATATTTACCACCATTTTTCTTTTGCAGGGATAAATGGGATTACGCACACTAGCCTGCCTACTGCCAACCTCAAAAATTTGTGTGTACCTTCTACCCCTTCTTCTTCAAGATGCATTTCGATGGATAATCTTCAGAGAGATCCTGAAGGCTTCAGAGCAAGTAGACGGGGTTACCGAGTGCTTTGTCTGGATGGTGGAGGCATTCGAGGACTGGTTTTGTGTCAAGTGCTTCGGGCCATTGAACGTGCTGCTGGTCGGCCTATCCGAGATCTCTATGATTGGATTATTGGTGAGCTGATTCTAGTATTTATTACGGAAATCTTTCCCAAAGTTCGAGTAGATTAAGGGAGACAGATATTATCATCCTCTTCTCAGCATAGTAACAGGAATTCAGCGCTTTTTAAAATTAGTCTTTGCGTGAAAAACTTTCCTTGATTGTTCTTGTTTTTTTTCGTTCTTGGTTGTTTGTAAATCTAAACTTGTTCACTTTTTATAGGAACTTCGACGGGGGCTATGCTGGCCCTGAATTTGGTTCAGGGCAAGTGTGTACGCTACAACCGGTGTTTGTACTTCCGAATGAAAGAGAATATCTTCGTAGGAAACCGGCCCTATCCCACGGAGGGATTGGAGAGTCTTCTTCGTGAGGAGTTTGGAGATACCCCTGTCATGACAGATATTTCGGATGTGAGGTATGCTGACAATTCATCTATAAAGAAATATTTGTTACTCAATAACTTTACAATCGTTTTCTTTTGTTAATGAATCAGTTTTTAAATTGAGATTGTTTCCGTCGATGATCCGGAAGTATCTTTTAAAGTAAAATACCACCATCTGAAAATATAAATTTATTTATTCTGGTTATTTTTAGACATACTGATTATGGAATTTTAACTCTAACTTCTATTATTTTCTCTTACGCCTAGGGTCTCGGTGACAGCTCTACGCGGAGATCACTTCCCTCCACGTCTTCACATATTCCGCAACTATCCTGCTCCCTACGAAAAAATGGAATGCCTGATTAGTGAGCTAATAGAAGCGAAATCCATTTCAACCACTTCCGATTCCCCTGCTACTGCTCCCCCCGGTAATTCAGCGGTTCCTTCCACCAGCTCGACCTCAAATTCGTCTTCAAATCTCCCTACCAACTCAACTAGCAGTGCACCTCCTATAATTACCACGATTCCCACTTCTCTTCACATCTCGGACAGTCCGCTTTCTGCCGATGTCTCCTACAAGCGTCTGCTGGCCACTTGTCTACATGATCTCTTTGGAGAGACCCTCAGGGAAGTTGGTCGAAGTGGAGATGATGAATCAGACCTTCAGGAGACTATTGTCTCCTTGTTGTCCTCCTTTTCACGACGGTATCTCTATAGCTTCAAGGGTATTGAGCAACCTGTGCCTAACAGTGAGGTGGTGAGTCGAAATAGAAATGCTGATATGTGTGGTTGTTAGGGGTTAAATTAGATCCGTCTGTCGTCATTTTGTTTATTTGTTTTAAATTACAGCCAATCTGGAGAGCAGCACGCGCATCAGGAGCTGCACCGAGTTACTTCCGAGCTTGTGGTCCGTATCTTGATGGTGGACTCATTTCCAACAACCCAACAATGGACCTACTCACGGAAGCACAAGAACTCAACATTGTTCGACGCCTTCGTGTACGTTTACTTTTAATCGTGACTCTATTTTGCACGTTGAAGTCGTTAATTTGGTTGCCGTTTTTTAATTAAAGCGTGAGCCTACAATTCCCATCGCTAGTATCACTTCTCTGGGCACTGGTCGGGCTCCGCTCCGTGAAGTCCAACAATTGGATGTATTTAGGCCGCAAAATATGTCTGAAGCTTATCGTGTGGCCCTTGGAGTAACAGAACTTTCAAGAATGCTTGTTGAAATGGCTACTATGTCTGAAGGTAAGATTATCTTCATTGGCCTTACTCTGAATTCATAATCCTTCTTTGTGTTGAGAATTTTGAGATTATATTAGGTGTCTTAAAATAGAATTAGATATTAAAATCAAATGAGTAGGCAGGAATTTTCTAGAATTCCTACAGAGGAAGGTCGATTAGTCAACGGTAAAGTGTAAACGGATACACCCACGGACGCACTCAGTGCAACGTTGCGCACAAATTAGCAAAATTGCTTAGTTCTTAATTACCATTCCTGTACTGCCTTTGACTCTATCATTGTTTTCTCGAGACACCAGTTCTCTTTCATCTCCTCTAGGCCGAATTGTAGAACGTTCTCGGGCATGGTGTAGCTCCTTGGGTATCCCATTCTTCCGATTCTCCCCTCTTCTCTCCGATAACATCGCCCTGGATACTAAGGATGAACGAGCTATTCTGCAAATGCTATGGGAAACTGAGGCCTACCTCTGTAACTGTCAGGATCGTATTCTCAGATTAGTGGATTCACTGCTTGCAATGGTTTCCGATGCTCCGCCTTCGCCATCTCAATCTGACACTTCAGAAAAACCCAAGTTTCCCTCAAACTTTTCGGTTTAAATAGTTTTTCTTTTTTCTACTCAAGAGATGTTTATTTATTCATCCCGCTTTGTTTACCTAAATGATGAAATTGTTATTTCTCTCTTACTTTGAATACTCGGGTGTTTTTAATGTACTTATCTTCTTTGTTGCTCTGGGTAAATTTGATCGTAATAATTTTTCTCTTTTCATTAATAAATAATCTAAGATATTATATATTGTATGGCTTTGTTTTCGCTCTGGTCGGAGGATCAGATTTGCAAAAATTTTTTTACTTTGATTATCAAATAGGATGCTTTGATTACTTTTGAATTGTAGACTCACCTGAAGTACCGATTATGCAATAAAGTGTTTCAAAAGGCCATAGAGTCCGATTGAGCTATCACCCTAATAACTTCTTACAGAATTCACCACGCAACAAGACAAAAAGGATTCGCTAATTTTAGACCTTCACTAAACACTGAGAGAAAGCTCTGTGGTCTGAGAGAGCGGGGTTGCCTGTGGCGTATTGTATGAGTCTTCAGGGGGGAGGGGGGGATTTGTATTTTTTTGTGTCCGATAACGACGAACGCTCGATCAGCCAGGACTGCATGAGTGACGGATCGAGCTCCAGGTGACGAACTGAGGTGTATGGTCGAACCGACGCACAGTAGGAAATTTTAGAAATATTTATGTGAATAATAGATAGGAAAATGCTCATAGCTTGTCACTGAAAGTTGTCTTGAAGTAATTAGAGGTAAATAGATCAATGTATTAATTCCAGGAAATCGTAATATATGAAGTCAAAAGAAAACTATTGAAAAGTGCTAGATATTTCCGTTATGTGGTTATACAAAGCATAACCTGACTTAACGTTGATTCATGCTAATAAAAGGGGGACGATTTTGAGTCTTAGCGACAAGTTTTAACATCCCACTGTGTTAATAATGATTAGTTTTTGCCCTAAAATGAATGATTAGTTATAATTCGTACAAAAGTAGGTAGTGAAAAGAAAGATGCCGGGTTTTTCATTGTTATGTTTATCAAATTAAAATATGATTATTTTTTAAACATGAAGATTATTTATAGGCTCCACTTGTGATTGATGCCCCGCTCTTTGGCTTTTTGAACTTTCAAGAAAGTTGAGAAGGCAACCCCTTTTGAAGAATAGTTTTCAGGACGACTGGGGGGACATTCACATTGGGTGTGATAAACGGAAATTTCCCAATAAAATGTTACTTCTCATTGTCAGTAATTTCACAATGTAGTTGCAATTTGGTTTCACAGTGTGTAAATTCCAGCTGCAAATTCTAAATAGGCAGCACAATTCCTAATTCTCACCTCCGCCAGACATCTGCTCTAATTCTTTCTAATCCGCATGTTTAGTAGTAAAGGGCAATGAACTCTTACACGCCGCTGGTCAAGTGAATTACTTCTTTCATATTTTTTCACTGTCCTCTCTCGTATTCGCTTGGAGGATTCTGCTCTTGTGATAGACGTACCAATTTTTGTTAATTAAGAATTGAACTGGAAACTGAGGTTTACCTTTATGAGTTTATAAGCCAAAACCATTTTTTTCATTTTCAGTCAGGAATATAGCGAGATTCCGACCGTGACTTCCTGTTCTCAAATCTATCAGCTAGCCGCTCCGGTAATCATAAAATCATTGTGGATTTGCGTTTACCATTGCGGCTTAAACTCTATTACTATTATCATTATTACTAAATGTTGACTTTTTTCACTTTCGTTCTCATAGCATATGAGCTTCCGTTTCTCTTGAGCATTGGTTAAGATCATAGAAAGATGTAAATGTATGCATACTCCCTAGGGGGAGAGCAGCCGAGATATCTTGGTTCCTTCCCTTTTCGATCTTTACCACGCAACAGGAGGGAAAGAGGTCAAGATAGTTGTGAACAGGGCTTATTGGAAAAGGGCCAAAAACCACCAGAGAGAGAGATGGATTGAGCTGTGTCTGAGCGTGAATGCAGCAGAGGTTAGGAGTATGTTTGCAGGTTGGTACCCATAGTTCATAAATAGATGAAAGGATTTGGAATATTACTGATCGAGAAAACTAAGACTTTGAGGCGATCACTGAAGCGCCAGTCAAGTAGTTTAATCATTCTAATTAAAATAAGGCACTTGAGGATGCACGATGATTCGAGAATATAAGTTCTGCAGATGACATATTTAGGTCACGACAAGCAATAAGCATATATCTCCTCCGTCCCTCAATTCATCTCTGCAATATCCAGCATCTAAAACTTCCAACTTCCACAAATTCTCTGCCTTCTCCCTACTTATTCCACCTGGTCTGTGTGATTACCTAGAAGATATAGCGATTTTTCAATGCCAGCCCAGATTTGTATCATAATGATACCCGTTCGATTTAGTATTTAATTCTTTCAAATAAAAAATGATAAGGAAAGTTAACATAAGAAACTAATTCAGAAAAATTTTTAGGCATAGAACAAAACCAGGGATAAATAACGGTGAAATTAATTTCATATTCTGCCTAGTAATGCCTTCAGCTCTGAGATACGTCTTCGGTAGTATTCAAAGACTTCAGTTGCATACCTTGTCATCCTCTCTTCACTCACCTTTTCAGGGGTTTCAGTATCTTGCCTTAAAAAGGTAATTAATCAGAAATCAGTAAGATCAACTCACCATTTAACCCTGAAGAAGATATTTCCATCTTTGTCCTTCACTTCCCTCAGGACACATTCGAGTATTCTCTCCGATTCCTTAGATGAACTGGAAGGAGGTTTTATTCCACCGCTGCAGGTAATTTCATCGATTTCCATGGGCTCACTCTCTTCAGAGGTGGAAAATAACCCTCTGGATGGGTTTACTGCGGTTTCAATTGCAGGAGAATGTGGTAGTATTGAATCATTCTCTTTGATGCTAGTAGTCGCTATCTCTTTGTTGACTTCATTTTTATTAAATGATGGAGCCTGAGAGTTATCAGGTACATAATGGATGGGAGTTTCAGCAGTGAAGTTACTTTCCGACATAGGTTCCGATCCACAAGTGCGGGCATCAATCTTTTCGAAGTTTCTTGTTCTTTCGGCTGTCTCATTTTCATTATATGGTATTAATGGAGTAGAGGCTACTGTTGCGGGAGGATTTGAATAGATTTCTTCTAGAAGGGGGTTGGTGGCCATGGACTTTTTCTCAATAATGTTAAGGGTCCCTGCTGCAGAAATCAAATCCTCATTATTTGCTGTCATATCCTCTGAGAGTGCTTGAAAGCCAACTGTTTCATAATCGTTTGTAATTGCGTTGTTGATGCACGTCGACACGTTATCAGTAGAATTAGTTCTTCCATGATTACCTTCCGAATTCAATATCCAAGCTCTTTCACTGTCATTTGAAATTTGGGAAGTAGAATGCGTTGTAGGTGATGAATTGTCTGCTTCAGATAGAATATGGTTGGAGGCTGTTGATGTGTTTTCATTGTTGTTTGTCTTTCCCATTTCGGGTATCCTCTTTTTATCATCATCAACTATATTATTTGATGGAGCTCGACAGCCATTTTTTTTGTGCTTCAAAGATTTTCTGTTGGATTTTGGTGATTTTACTTTTCTGCAGTTGCTCAAATGTCTTTTTACAAAGGCACCTCTTTTATTCCCCTTATTCGTTTTTTCATTCTTTTCGAATTCTTCCACCAAGTACGGTGAGATGTTCTCCATTGGTTCCCATGTGGCTTCTTTTATGGGATATCCGACCCATTGGATTCGGTAAAATTTTTCGCCCTTTATAGTTCTTCTCTTTAAAATCTTCTCTACCTTGTAAAATTTATTGCCTTTTTCGTCTTTTCCAACCACTGACATGTTTTCAAGTTAATTACTAAACTCTGATAGTCGCCCCTGATTTATTTTAAGCCTTATTTAATTCAAAATTTCAAAATAAAACGGGCATCAGTAATAATTATCAAATTGATTCAAAATTTCATATTTCTTTACAATGAAGATTAATTATCAGAAAATGAAAATTTTACATTTAAAAAACTCAGGAATTTTCGGTGTTATGGGACAATACGTATTAATAAAATAAACCTCTTTCATTTGGCAGTGATTGCATTAGCTTGAAACAACAGTGCTACTAAGATGGATGGAATTGGATTTCAAAAAAGAGAAACAAAAGAGAAAGTAGCCCGGTGGGTATGCGGTTAACTTAATCTGCAGCTAACTCACTGAAGTCAATAATAACTTGACGGACACAAACAGTTCTCAAGGTCGATACTTAAAACACTGGCTATTATCACCGATTGGGGTGAGGGTATCGTCTTAGTTTTAGATGCCCTCTACGTCCGGATTAACAAAAAGGAAGGCGAGATTGATGACTTATAGTTCTTGATTTGCAAATAAATATCGGGAATAGAGGCGAATGGCTGGGAACACAACACCACAGAAATACCTTTAATTCCATTTCCGATGTATCCTGAGCACTTTCTGCGGTTGCCATGTTCTCAGCTGTCAGCGCTGAGAGTCAGCTGTAAATTAAGCCAACTGTATTCCTGAGGATTAGTTAGATTATGCTGCGTCTCGTCCCACAAACGTTTTACTAGTTGAACAGATTGAGATTGGAATACTTGCATTGGGATGGTGTGGTGTAAACAATTTGTTCCCTTAAAATGGATAAATCGCAGATTTGAAAATCACAGATCCTCTTCATATGCTTGTATATTACTATATACCTGTTTACTGAATAAATTACCGTCCTTTGAGATCTATATTCCACCTTTCTTCTGACTAATATGGCGAGCTGCATTTAATCTAATCGTTTTAAATAAACATGAATATAGAAACACAGTTAATAGAACATGTCTACTTACTAAATATAAGTAAAGTGTTTATTAAAAATTGGGTTATTCTTGACATTTTTAGTTAAACATAATTTAACACAAATTAATTTGGCAGATTTCGCCTCTTGAACTTCCCAACAAATTCTACTGTTGTTATTACCCAAAATTGTTTTATTATGCCCACTATAATGCACTAATCACCCTAAAGCTGTCCAGATTTGACTCAAAATTGCCTTTGGAATCAATAAATGAAAAATCGTGAAAAGATTTTGTTGTTTTCAGCGAATTCATATTGAATTAAGAGTGAGCACTATTGAGATCTACGTTAAATTCATGCTGCCTTTTACCACTATGCCATCTTGAGCATTAGAACTAAAAAAACATACTGAAATAGTAGATCAACCGTTTAATTTAATCAGCCGGTCAGCACGCTCTGAACATCGCGGACACGGACTCGTTAAGAAACCAAGGAGAATAAATCCTGATATTTGAAATCCGGAATAATAAAAAATGAAGCAAACGAGCCGCACTGTATATGCTCACTTTGCAGATCCACTGATCAATAAATCAACCAAGATACGAAAATAACCTTTTAATGGTGATAAGCATTGCTGAACTTCTTTCAAAGTTTCAATTTGTTATTTCGATGTGACCTCAATTCTGGACATGAGCTGGGGACCGAATGCTTGTGAGTCAGAGAAAGCCCGGACGGGGAGGACCTAAAGCCTATCCTCTCCTGACTTCCGACATTTCACGCGGACGAGTATTAGTCACGTCTCGAAAGTCACATGACTTTCAATTTATTCTCGTGATGCGTCAATAGTCATTAAACTATAAACCTGATACTTGTGCATCGCTTTTAACTTTGCTGAGAGATATTTGGTATCAATCAGGGATTATTTCCTTACTGCTAACTAGTGTCTCCGAATTTTTTATTGTCAGGCATTCATTCAGAATGGCGGACACCAAACGTCTTTAATCGACCGTTTATTTTTTCCATCCCAAGTATATGAGTGTGGCTATTTCCTGTTCTTTTCAGGTTCTGGCGCTTAGTACTTACCTTTAGTTTCCAAGTTTTGTACCTCCTAAACCTTCAGTTCTACTCTGTTTTGCCAAAGTTTCGTCCCTCTTAGATTAAGTTGCTTAGTGCTTTGACTCAGATATTTAAACTCCTGCATAGGCAGCTCAGAGTGAAAATAAAACCTTGCAGATGGAAAACAGGAGAAAATCAGTGAGCAAATTAGGGCAATAGTTGGTCGCGAATAGGTTCCAAGATCACAGTTGACACAGTTGAATAATAATCAGTCATTAGATGGCTCTCTACTAGAGATAAATCGCAAGAAGTATCGTAAATCACTCAGGGCTTAAGTGATCTATTTAAAGTTCTCTAGGTCGCACTTGGCAAACCTAATAGAAAAAAAACATTCCTCAATTATATGGATAAATTACTGATACATAGATATGCATAAACCCATGTGGTTCAAAAAAATCATCCTTTTCTTTGCACTGTGAATTCAACTCTTCAAGGCAGTGGTTCAATGTCAGTGTAAATTTTTTCAAATCAAAATGACGAAATCTCTATAGCGCTAACCATGGTCCCACATTCGATATTTTTATATTCTCGGCCAATTTACATTAATGATTCGTAATCGCCAGATATAAACACTAGTGGAAACAACAATCTTATCCAAAATCAGAGAAACAAGAGTCGAATTGAATCACTAGTATATTGGACAATCGTAGAAGAATGAGTGAGAGGAGGACAGGAAGAAGTAGAGACTAGGAGAGTTGGATATAGACAAGTAACCAAGGGGTGCTTACTTTGAGAGTGGTTGTCAGGTTTTGTGTTCTTTGTGTGTGTGTGTGTGTGTAGTATGATGAGCTAACCTAAAAGTCCATGTGTGTTTGCTACAGAGTTAATTACTATGACACTGAGAAGTGAATTGAAGTTAAATTGGAAGTAAATCGAAGGTGCTATAGCATGTCGACAAGATGTTGTAAAGTGTGATCAAACTCTGTGTTCTAGGACTTGCTACAAATATTCAGACCCCGGAGAGAGAGAGAGAGAGAAGGCGGAAATTTAACTAGATTAGCCCAGTAACTTGACCTTTATTGACGATCTTCTAAATCTTGTTATACTTCTGGTATAGGATTTGTCCCGATAGTGGTCGGCTGGAGATAATTAGACCATTCATTGAATCTCGTCGATCGAAGTGTCAAAATATGATTTGGTCAGACAATCGACCAAACAATAAATGGAGGCTGACCTTGTCATGGCGTAACCTTCCACGGTTATGATATGGAAGTGTCATGGCGATGACGTGACATTGCTAATAGCACTTACTATGCACGCAAAGGCACTGTTTTGCTCTCCTATCAGAAGAACCAAATCATATTTTATTCGACATGGCAATCTAAATAAAGTAGACACACTTTAAAAATCGGATTTAAAAAGTATTAAATGAATTAGTTAAGGCAGGGGTTTTAAATTGTGAAAAGTGCTAAAAAATACTCTTACATCAATATAGTATAATTTTTTTCCTTTTATCTTTAAAGTTCACATTTACAGTAAGGTTGGCAATTGAGGCCCAACCTAGACACCGCTTGAGCGTCGATCTCCACATGTTAAAGAGCTTAGTTACGATTCAGCATTACCCAGACAATTCTCAATCTAACCGATCCACTTAATAATATTATATTTTGAATTTTAATTTTAAATTATAAATCCAAGTCTCAAGTTTATTTAAAGAGTTACCATAATTCTTATTTACTTACACCACAATGTCTTTTTTTATATAAAATTAACTGAAATTTAAAGAAACCGTCATTGGTGATGATTATACACTTCATTAAGTTATTTAAAAGACTACTATTACTTGTAATGGACATTCAAATGCATAAACAGTGGCTCATATGTTTGAGATGATTTATTTTAAAAAGGCCTATATTTTAAAATGGGTTCGAAAAATGCGGAGTTTAATGGGTGTTTTAAACAAAGATTTGATTTATTTAATCGCGATACATTTGATTTTTATGAATGGGTGGCACATTCGAATTATGGGTGCTTTACTTGATGGCTGTAAACTATCCGGATAAATTACGATTACCCCTATTTATTTTACCAGATCGTACGATTCTCTAGCACCAACGGATACACCATTAAACTATACATTTCTTATCTTTACTTCCCTATCGTATAAATGGATTAGCGAAATTTTATTGGCGCTGTTATTTGAAAGTTATCTTTCTTTGAAATTCGGCAAACAACTTATTTTATGCTGGAATTTTTCCATGATTAAAAGGAGTGTCCTAATTTGAATAATTTTAAATATTTGAGAAATAATTATTTTGGGTAAATTTCCTTTGATTTTAAGATTGTTTAAAATGATACCAAAGTGGACTCATCCCTAAAAACGCTTATCCCCATTCAAGGGGAATTCTAGCGAAATCGTAAGAGATTTTAAGGAAGAGTACCCTAGAGGGAGTAATATCCTATCGTGCTCGGCGGCATAAATATTTAATCAAAGATGCAACCTGGGTACCGAAAGAAGATATCTCCCATGATTCGGTGACAAAAGACAAAAGAGACAATCTCATATGCCATTAGATAAGTAAGGAGTGGCTTCTGACGAGACGCAACCTCCACAAAGTACTGCAGTGGAGCGAATAACGAGAACACCTTTCAAATAAGTTCTCAAGCTCCAAGATTCCTTTCGAAGTTGAGTTTGATTTGGTAGCCGCTGTCTCTCCTCAAGTTGAAAACATTGTAGCCCCTTCAGCATTTAGGAATTCTATCTCTTGAGTTAAGTCTAATGGAATGCGGGAAGGAAATCAGTGTGTAGAGAGCAGTTTGGAGGAAATACAAATAATGTAGACGAAGCTCAAACCAATAACTTAGAAACAGTTTCTCTGGCTCATACACACAACTATGAAGAAGACGTTGAAAGGGTGACTCCTACTAACAGCACTTTCACTTCTACTCCTTAAACCCCACCTAATGTTTGGGAGAAATTTGGAAATACAAGCAGCACAAGACGTTCCTGTAAGTTTGTGAAAAAGGATTCTAGGAGCCTTAAAAAGGCCATTTGTGATCCTATCTTTAATAATTAAAAGTAGCCGAATTTAAAAATTTGAAGGAATATCAATTATATGGGGATAAATACTGTAGAGATGAGAATATTTGGAAGGTGGGACAGTTTGTGGTGTATTATTGCTTAAGGAATAATATGTTAGCTTTTAAGCTTTATGATGAAAGGTTCACAATTCGTGGTGAACATGGCCAATCATAACGGTTAATACTGATCAAATGCGAGGATTACAGTCGGAAAGAAAGAAAGAAATGAATCTTCAGATGTAGATAATAATGCGATCTCCAATTCAAAGGAAAGACGAAGCAGCAAATATGACTCGACGAACTTCACCTCCAAATTCTCAACTTTATTATCTCACTGTTTAGCGTAAGATGTTCCCTACTACTTCCCCCTTCATCGGTCATGGATTTGTAGCGACTTTCTGGTTTACCCACACTTGGACATCCATATTGCCCCGTTTCTGTCTCCTTTACGTCCTCCTATAAACGTCTCTTCTCTCCATCTTTAAGTCTCTTGTCCATTTTCGTCCTGTTAGTGGATAAATATAATAGAGCTCTAATATTAATGGTTCCCACAAAGCTTTAGCTCTGCTTGATCTTGCCTATTGAAATTATAGCGTTCATGAATAAGACGCTATCTACAAGCGCCTCACAAGTTCTAAAACATGCACTTGTTGATCCACATGTCCCTTCTGCCCCAATTGTCAGACAATAATTTTTCAAATGCTCACCAGACTAACTAAGGACGCAAAATACCTCCCACGTTCCTCTCATTTCTTCCTGGTGTCCGACAAGTCCGCGGTTGTTTCCTATGAGCCTTTTGAAGATCACTCGCTTTTCAAGAGAATGCCCTTAGCTTAATTTGGTCAAATTCCTAAAAGTGGTTCTTTTGTACGGCTATAGTGCTCGCTTTAATGCTTATTGTATATGACAAAGCATTATCCATTAAATGAATCCTTCATAGTTTTGTTAGTTCCGACAAGTTGAAATAAACGCAGCTTTAGTTGACATGCTTTGAATGCAATTAATGAACATGGGATAACAAAAGAACACTTGAAAAGGCTAGAATATGCAAAAGGAGTCTAAACCCTACAACCAGTTATAATTCTTACCTTAGATTTGGTTAATCTCCAATAGAAAAAACGCATATTGCCACAATATATTGTACACCATTTATCAATATCCGATTCGCTCAGTCGCTTATTTGCATAGTCAGTTATTTTGTATTGTTATTAACTACAGTAATACAAAAAAACACCCTTTTTAATTGGGGAAAGCAACCGAAATCGGTCAACAGTAAATCCAACAAATAGTAAAGAGGAGGAGATCTAAAATACACGGAGAGCAACGTCGGGATGTCAAAAAGTCCTACCACATTTGATTTTCGGTCTCGGGGTTATACACTATTTACTAAATGCACAGTTCATGTGACACAGCTCGAAATTTTTTATTTGTCCCCTCGGGATTAGGAGAAATGTACGTCTTCGGTGTTCTGTGTATACTGGCCGGCTTTTTTAATCAAGAATGATCGGTCTAGCTTCAACGAA
Organism: Hymenolepis diminuta; assembly: GCA_900708905.1. Classification (NCBI taxonomy): domain Eukaryota; kingdom Metazoa; phylum Platyhelminthes; class Cestoda; order Cyclophyllidea; family Hymenolepididae; genus Hymenolepis; species Hymenolepis diminuta. The sequence continues at coordinate 1,237,760 of CAADRB010000024.1, forward strand.
TGCCTTCCTCCGACGGTTGAGAAGGTAAGGTGATCTTGCATGACCTTGCATGATCTTACAGTTCTAGCATAGCAAAGATGAGATTGTCATTTAGTATTTAAATTATTTTAGGGATTTTTTGCAGGAATGAATCACTTTTCCTCATAATCAATCTTTGGATATGTATTGAAACTTGTAGATACTCGTTAATTACTCAAAATGAAGTTATCTACTTACACTTTCCCCTAAAAGGATTGTCAATGACCGAAGTAAATATATCAAAATTAGGATCTCAGAAAGTGGTGGATCAAATCAGCATCATGGAGTTTTTCTTGAAGTTGTCGTTCGTTACCAATCCACTAGACCATTTAGCGTCCCTTAGTGCCATAATTTAAGTTGAGTTTATAGAAGTATTAATATTATTCCAACTTTAATATTCACACAAACCGTTTATTTTATTTTAAATTTTACGCATTCTATAAAATTTAAATTCAGATCATTGAAGTCAAATAGGCGGCCTCACTAATATCGGATGCGTCCTTAACTAGCCTTGACCCTATTTTAAGGCCAGACGACCTTAAATAATGGGACAATTTATATCGTTGTTTATCGGTGTGCATCCAGCACCACTATCTCACAAAAGGAATGTTAATATGCGTCCCTGCCTTTCACCCAACTCCTGTCTTCATGGAAAGTTTGTCTAGATCTCCGGTATTTATGCTGATAAAGGCTTAAGTGGAGTTTTCTAGATTAATATTCACCCTACTAATCATCATGTTTGGAAGGGATAGCTATTTGACCTTCTGAAGGAACGTCCATCCTATTTAATGGTTGAGGAACATCATGGCCTGGTTGGAATGCGTCTTAGTAGGAAACTCGTAAAATTTCCAATAATCGAAATGACATTAAAATATAAGTGAGTCATTTATTCATAAACGAAAAGGAAACTGATTTTATATACCTTGATAATATTTACATATTACATTATAAATATATAACTTTTTTCCCCAAAACATATCTTTTGCACAATGTGTGGAAAATGAAGGCTTCATCCCCCAAGATATCATTATTCAATCATATTTTTTAAACCACCATTGGTTATTAGTCAAATCCCGTTGAAAGTAGGTCTTATCAAAACTCATGGAAAAGTCGATTTCTGTTTCCTTCTTGGCCGATTTTAACTGGTTGGATTAAAAACTTTGTCATTCACTGGATGCCAGCCGATCTGTATGGAATCCGTAATCTTTGATTTTGCTGCCGCTGGTTGCTCATTTTTATCTTAGCGAAGGAATGAATTTTTAATTTATTTCTGAATCCATTTCTTGGTTTGCAGTTTCTAGCTTTCTTTTTCTATTAATCTGATGCATCGGTTCCATTTTACTGTAAGTAAGACGGTGGTTTATAAAACCCTCAAGCTTTTACCCTTTTGATAATTTCTCATTAATACTTCAAGTAATAATATTTGGTTGGCAAAAATATTGTTAAAATTTCTCCAATTTACCCTAAACTTGAAATAAACTTCAAATGTTATCAAAAAAACAAGTCTACTAAATTTTAACCATTTCAGTAGTTAAATTGAGAATACCCCAATCTCTTAACGCCAGTTCCAATACCGAAAATCTACGAACGAAATCAAATTTCTACAAAGATTTAAAAATTTCACTTTTTCCTGGTTATTTGTATTTTAAATTAAAGACTTAAATACATAATTTCACGGAAGAATAAAGATCTTTTAATTGTGAATTTCTGTGAGATTAATAATTCAACAACTTGCACAGCGATAGGTTCGGAAACATAATGAGGTAGGTTTAACCATCTACACGGTACTTATGCAAATCTACTGCCCAATCAATCCTCTAAAATTGTTAATTAAGAAAAAAAGGTTTAGCAGAATATAAATAAAAGCCTGAATTAAATAAATCATTATTTGCTTTTTTTAGAAATTAATTAACTTCCAGATAATCGAGTTTGATTAAATATACTCAGAAATGAACTCCTAAATCTCTAGTTACTTTACGCATATACCTTTTAAATACTTACCGAATGCCTTAATTTATATTCAACTTAATCTGAGATGATTTTTCTAATGTTCAGATTGAAAATTGACTTCGCTTAAACCAGTTCTCATTTTTCCAAGGTGAGTGAACTTTGGCCTTTTGAGCAAAAAATCTCATTAGACACTCCATTCTCCTGCCTATTCGCATTCATATTTATATTATTTTCATTTTTTAAAAACCATTTAGTCATAAAATTCTTTAAAAAAATTCCTCTTCACGTAAACATAGTTTTGGCATGATTTCCCTGCCAACATTCTGTGGGAAATAAACCAATGGACGGATGACGATTTAAACCACCAATCACTGACAGCATTCGTAATCAGCCATTCACGATTTGGTTTCATGTAGCTGATTCCACATTGGCTATCGCGGCCGACCAATCCACGTTCTCGATATTTTGTATATATTTATCGTGGTATAGGAGGTCTGAGACGGTCGTTCTCTTGCAGCACGAGCAATTTTAGACATGTGGTGGGTTTTCAACACCTTTTGGATTTGTTTTCCGTTTCGGGACTAATAATTAAACAATTTTGTTTTAAATAGTGATTTCAAATCCGAGGTTGAAAAGCTCTTCCACGAGCTTGACAAGGACAAGTCCGGAAAAATCAGCGCTGCTGAACTGAAGGCTGCCCTCCAAGCCTGTTCAAAAGTTCCTCTTGAAGACGAACATGTGAAACTTTTCCTCCAGAAGGTTGACACTAACGGAGACGGTGAACTGAGTCTGGATGAGTTGATGGAACTCCTAAAAGATTAAAGGCCCTGTTTCATAAGCATTCATCAGTCGATTTTCATCTCCGTATAATTCCGCCTTCTGTCTTTTTTCGCTGTGCTTGCTCTTATTCCCCTTTATGTGCGTTCAAGTCATGTTTTATTGTACCGGTACAAAATAAAAGACGTCGACTTGTGAGAGAATGTTACTTTGGTTGGTGCGGGTAGAGGAATTTTGTAATTGGAATGTTATTTTTTTGGCGGGTGGGTGTCAGTTATCAAATAGTCTCTTTAACACGCTCATTACTATCCTTTTTCTGTGTTCGTTTGGGAGCAGGGTGATTTTGGCTCGTAACGAATCCGCGATGATCGTCGGGGTCTTTCTTGCAAATAGGTGGTTTTGGGGTTGCCCTGAGCTTTCGCTAATTAGTTCACGTTGGGAGTGCATGGATTTCTACCGGGATTTAATGTTGGGGGGAATCTTATATAGGAAGTTATGGGGCTGCCCAAAATTCAGAGTTAGTCGGACCTCAAGTGGTCAGTATGATGGTCAAAATTTGATGAGATCTTTTGCAATTGCCTTGATTTATCGGTAGAGCTTCGACTTATCCTACATCTATCAACCGTTATTAACACTGTCATTTGATCTAAAATGTTCAGATAGGTTGACCCAGAAGTTTACGCATTTTCTCGAGCTGACTAACTTGGGCTTTCTACCGTTGGAGCTTATTTTGAAGGCTGTAGAATGCATACTTACATTGAGTTCATACAATGATGATTTCCAAGTCTACTCAGTAAATGTTTTCCAATACTCATCTCGGGTAGAGAGTAGCATCATAGAGCTCATCATGGTAAAAATTGAGTTATGTCCACCCACTCCATTAACCAGGATCGGTACGATTAGCCATTCCATTCACTGGATCTGCGCTGATGAAAATCGAACCCGTAACCACTAACGTGGCGGACGAGCAAAGTGGTCAATGCGCATCGGTTTCATATGTTAATATGTCAATATTGCAGATATTGATATTACAATTTTATCCTGATAAGAGCCAACGTGAGGAGGGTCATATGAGTTGTTAATTTCTAAAATCTCAAGGTTTATTTTATAGATTAGTATCCTGCCTCTACCAGTAACTATCAGTAAATTTCTCCATTTTTATCTTTTTTAAACCTACGGTAGGAAGTTAACCTATTTTCGTCAGATTTCCTAATGGGGTATGAAGACGCTGAGATTCTGATGGCTCAAATCATTTTGTTAATTCATGAGTCCATGCCACTTCAAATAACTTAACTGCTTTTAATTTTCCTCTGCATATGCGTTTTAAAAGCTAATCTCCTTGTGAGGGACTTTTAAAATACTTTCTCACTTTAATAAACATGTTCCTCAATTTATTTCTAGTCATATTTATAAAATCCGAGTATTGCTGAAAGCCACTTATTCTCTTCATCATCAACAGTGAATTTCATTTCCTTCGTAAATTGTTCGTATTTAGTGACTATTTTGTAAAAAACTTGTTCTCTAATTATTTTAATAAAGGCATTAGTCGCTTATTAGTGCACGATTTAAAACTTCTCAGCTCTCTCGGATTTTTTTCTGTTAAACTGATCTTTTCTCAATCTAGGGTCTGACACTTACCTATATAAGAGAAATTTCAAATCCAGTTCTAAATACAACGATTTATTTGTTTAGATCCCCCAAAATTAAGCTACAGTACTAATCTGTGGTTCTCAAATTTACTCTGATTAAACTGGACAGTTTAATATCTATCTGCTCATTTGAATGTGAGAACTACATTATACGTCCACTTAGAATAGTTTAGTCAACTTGCTTTCATGGGTGACGTGCCACTTCCCGTCAAATGTAATTTGTATTTTCATTACTTTATTAACATTGACTATACATGCAACAAAGGCTGATTTGTGTAACTAGGTTCTAAATTTTCAAATATTTTCCTTAAGCGTTTATCGGAAAATGGAGGGATATCTGAAGTTAAGAGACTCACATTCATTCTTTTATATTTTGAGCCCTTCTACGTTTAAAAGCATCTACTCATGTAATAACTAACTGCTTTTTGGTTGTTTGAAGAGACGCGTAAATGGTGATGTCATGAACAATTACTAGATTTGATTAATCGGTCAGTGAGGTCTGAAAATCAGTGACGTGAACTTCCACTTAAAAATCAAGGGATCAAATCCTGAAATATGTACTTTAGAACACCAGAATGTGCCTCAGTGAAATCCTCTCATTAAGTTAAATATGAACAAAGAGATGGACCAAGAAGTTAAATAAGCTAGGTCTTTTTGTACCCCATTATAATGGATCCCACTCCCTTACCACTCACTGGAATACGCTATCGTTCCCCATGGTTAGATGCTTATCCGCGGTTAAAATAGATAATAGTTTGCCTCATCTTGAGCAAAAATAACTAATGAATTTATCCAATCACTCGATTCACAAAGTACACGCTGGTTGTCCTCGAATTCGATCCATTTGCTGAACAGTTAGAAACTCGATTGTTGTATCATCCATACGAATCGGCTTGTGTCGAAATGAATCAGGTAATAAAAGCATTTTCTGGTCAAAAATATCGGAATTTACTAGGTCAAATCCCACTCTGCCCTGGGGATATTATTATACAGGGTGCGCAAGGTATCTGAGGGCACTCATATATTTTATAATTTAAACTAACCCGATAATAATAATGAATGTGTTTTTTATACCAGATCTCATGCCAGATACTACTATAACTCATGAAATGAAAGGACACGCTGCAATAGTGTCTATAGAAACGAAATATATGAATTTAGAAATTGCAAGATTTCTAACAGCTTCCAGATCTTTCGTTTGCAAAGTTAGAAGGGAGCTGAATGGAAACAATGGAGATGAGGAGAGAAGAGAGGAGATTGAGAGAGGAAAAGAAGAGTATTGTCAACGCTCTGCTGACTAGCTCACAGCATATGAGTTTGTGAAGAGAGTGCATGGCATGATGGACGAAAATCCTGGGAAGTCAATGCGCGACATCTTGCCAGACATCTTCAAGTGGCCGAAAGAACAACAAAACATAAGGAGGAATGTTCTTCATAAAGGCCTTGGGTATGAATCATACGTTCTCAGGCGGGGTCGTCAGGTCATGTCGACAAAAACAACTCAAGAGAATAATCTAATGCGTGCTAAATCACCCTTAAACAAATTGGAGTAGCCAGAAGAACAGGTGTGTCTCTGGCACTTTCCCACGAAGACACCTTCCACCAGGATGAAAAAGTCAATCCAACAAATGATAGGTGAACATATGTGGGCGGATCCCACTGAATTTTCGGCCGCTATGCATGCGCACGAAGTTTCCGGCAATAGTGGTACTTGTCGATGTTGTTACCAGTGAAGAGCACATCATGACTCCTCGATTTTTTCCACAGGGTCTTAGAGTCGATGTAGATAAAGATGCAGATGCCTCTATCGAGGCTCTTCAAACCACTGTTGTTAAACCCTATATCTTTCAACAAAATTCGGCTCCATCTCATAAGGCTCTCAAAATCCAGGATTATATGAACTGCCGAGAATTTTCATCATCATATCACACCAAACTTATGGTCACCTCCTAACTCACCAGACCTTGATCCTTATGATTATTGTGTGTGGGGTGGGGCGGGACGTAGTTGAGAAGGAAGTTATCAGGCATTTCCATAACACCAAATCCTCCTCTCTGATGGAAGCAATAGCCCGAGCAATGGAGGACATCAATAAAGACCATCTGATCTGATCAAAGCTTGCAGTCGCTTTCGGACTCTAATTGAGTGGGTGATAGAAACGGAAGGGGAATATTTAGGATAAAACCTGGGTTAATAGATATTACATTTATTTATTTTATTAGAAGAAATTGTAAGTTTCAACCATTAAAAGTTCCACTTTCTGTTTTTCTGAAAGTGCATAAGGTGTCCTCAGATACTTTATGCTTTTTGTATATATTTACTTAAATATTTACTCTCATTTAATCCTATTTTCAGCCCATTTACAGGGACAACAGGGGAATGTAAACATTAATAAAATTCAGACAGCACTTCCCGGTGTTAGTATTAAGCCACATGCCAGACTATTGTCAACATAGTATCATGTATGGCGAGACCTTGAGAAGTTTAACTACCGTTACCTATTTAATGAACCAAATTAAGGTTTCATTTAGGACAAATGGACACAACAGCAGAAGGGAAAAAGGATACATTCCCCTTGTCTATCAGTGAAAAATCCATGACTCATTGAAAAAATAAAAACATCAGCATCTGGATGAGTCCCGATTATTCATAATTTGATTTACTCATTTTATAACAATAAATAAGCCCAAAAGACTTGACAACTTCCAAAGGGCGTTCTCATTAAAATTGTTTTGGAAAACATGATGATGGGAGGAAACAAAAAGGACCTTTTTTTAATCATGTTTGGGGTGAATGTTATTGCATCGGTTAACTACATTTAATTTTAATTAATTCATATATAAAGTATTAAAAAAGCGGTTAAGGTTTTAATGAAATTTTCTCCGTCGCAAAACCGTCTGTCAACGACAAAACCTATCGCCTAAAACACTAAAAATTGCAAGCACATTCGTTCAATTTGACTTATTTATTTAAGTAGTATTTGGGGAAAATGTTAATTTTCATAGTTTATGGTAAAAATTAAAGAAGAATATGACTTAGAGGTGCTCATACGCTTAGTATAGTAATTTACTTACCAAAATTAAATGAAACAATTGTTTTAAAATTGCAATAAATTGCATATATTTTTCCGTCGTAACAGTTATAATTTGTTTTTACTGTAAAACAATACGACGAAAAGCGACATAATTCACGAACAACGCAGTAAGAAAATGGCCCTTGGCGTTAGGTGATTGTAGCGCCTGGCAAAGCACTGTCTAGGTCAGTTAATCGATTAAGCTTCGCTTATTTCGCAAGCGGGCTCAAGGTCACGAAAGAATTTACGTCTTATTCGTTCCCTTTAAGTCATGTTTCTAGCCCAAATGATCACAATTTCGAGTTATAGTCAAATCTACACTTTATATATAATGAGTAATTAAACAAAAATACCGATACTAGTGCGATCTGATCTTAGCTTATTTTTCACTTATCTGATCCATTTTTGCAAGATGAAATTTTCCTAGTGAGATTATATTCTACTACACCACGAGAACAGCTAACTGCAAATACTTTGTGGGCGTTCGTTTAGTATTGCATGGATACAAAGTCCAGATGTGTGGTGCCACATCTCAGGCTTAGAGATGAGTTAGCAAGTGGTTTTTCGAATCTGAGTCATGCCCCGTGAGTGTACACAGAAAAGGCATTCTAAATTTGTTCATTGTGAAATAATCATGCTGGTCACGTGATGCATCGGAAAGCGATCTTTGTGTGCGTCCGAATGTGTCCCACATTCAATCAAGACTCAATATATTATATGCTCGTAATCTTACTGGCTCTTTTCCTTATGCCTGTCCCCACAACTAATACCTTACAAGCACGCGCGAGGAAAAAGATTGTGCCCTTTGGCTAAAACCACCAAGAATAAAATCTAACAGAATATCCGCAAAGCAGTTTTTTAGTTTTGGGGTCACGGGTTCGGTTCCCATCTGCACGCACTCAGTGGGTGAACTAGACAACTGCACTGGTCAGGTCTGGCTAATATATGTTGCAGAATTCGAGTATCCCATCAGGGAGTTTTAGTGGTGTCACCCTCTACTCAAGATAAGATTCGTAAAATGCTACTTTATTATTACTATGATTGAATATTAAAAGTGGAATAGTGGACAATAGACAGTTAGAGGAAACGGTTTAATTTTACAGACGTTTAATGACGAGGGTAACGGAGTATTTAATTAAAACTATATTTCGATATTTTAATCTACATCAGAGCGAAACATAGATGTTTGTGTGAAGGCCGTATGATGCTTATTATTACCTCTTATTAGGATTTCCGAGCAATAACTTCAAACGTTTACTCCTACAACCCCCAAAATTTAAACAAATTGAAGGTGTTTTTATCCCAAATTTATTTCTTCCCATGGAAAAACTCCAAAATTGATTTAGGAAATCTTTTTCCAATATTCATTTTAGGTAAAATTGGAGGCTCCATAATGAGAAACTCGAATTATGTGATCCCTCGTGTTAGGCAAGCTTAACGAGTGCAGTTGGCCATTCCACTCACTGAGTGTGCATTAATGGACGTCGAACCCGCGACAGCTCACTTCAGTAAGAATCATTGCGCCACCTTTTCTAAAGCCAACTTCGGTAAATTTAACCTCGTTTATGCAATTATGCATTCTTCCTACTGAAACCCGATTCTAAGTGAACCAGCACTTAATTAATGTAGGCGGTTGGTTCTGTCACCGACTTTAGAACTAATATTATCTAGTGAATCATTCATAGTTGACGGCTACACCACTGATGTACATAGTCTGATATGCAAATTCTACTAGCGGTTTATTCGTACGTGACTAAGTCATGATGGTGCGAAATTTGGATTTTACGCCGTGTATTTTCGACGTGTCATCAGGAAAGTAATAAGGAAAGAGGTCAGGGTGTCGACAAGCGTGGGTCATGGCCACAGAGGCCATGTTTTATTTCGAGATGAGCAATTCCCAAATTCGGTCACAAGGCTGTCTATCACTTTTATTACATACCGGCGCACGCTGCTTTTCATTTAGTCTGGACAATTCCGTCCGACGGTAACTCAACCTTTAAGCGTTAGTCATATGGGGTAGCTTTTAAACCCATAAATAGTTTGTTAAGTGTATTGCTATCTGAGATAGACTAAACACATTTATTCTGTACTGAGTCAATTAGCCTGACAATACCTTGAGAGCAGTGGCAGAAATTAAACTGTTTTAATATTACCAAATCACCCTTTATACCTTCAGATTTGATTATAAATTAGAAAAAGTACACTTTCTTTAAAGAAAATTTGAGCATTGGAATAGGATTGTGACAGTAATCAAGACACGCATTTTTATTTGACATTCGACAAGATCATTGTCTGAATACTCATTTATCACTAAATTTAAGAAACGTCAAATTTTGAATGACTATTTACGCATTTTGAAAACTGGGAAACTAACATCATCAGTGTAGATGAAGGAGCATGTATAATGACGACACCATATACTTTTCCTTTCCCTACAATAAGTACATCTAACCTGTAGGTGAAAATTCCCTAAAATTTTCAGAATACTATTTAAAGAAACCTTTCAGTGAATGAATTTCTTTATGTGTGTACCCGTGGCGCAGTGTGCATATATGTCAGGTCAGAGATCACGGAACTTAGACACACATCTATTGGTGAGAATGACCAACGGGACTGGTTCTCAGTAGGGAATTTGCAGAATGTTTTTTCTTTGTTTATATAATTAACTACATTCAGTAAACTTTTCAATGATATTAATTAATCGTTACTGCGCTTACGTCCGGATGGTTTGGAATATTAAATGCTCATTTTTTTATTTTCATTTCCTGTCTTAGATATATGCGGACGTCGCTTCGTACAGTGTTTAAGTAAATCATTTCTAAATGAAATAAGTCCAGTCTTATGTTTCATTTAGAAGCCGGAAATGGCCTTTCAATTGTTGACATTCGTACTAGCATAAACTAATTTCTTTTTGAATTATTTGTTTATTTTATGAATAAACAGAAAATTTGATTGACTCATTGGTAAGAATTCGTACATTGATGAATGATATGTTCCCCTTTCTTGGAAGTAAGTAATTTTAAGCATTTTTCCCCTAGTAACCTTGATCCTCTCACTTAGCGCGTAGTTTAAGTTACTGCCTTTGAAGAGATTGGTAATAGCTGCTGAGGTGTTGTTCCATTCGGTGTTTAAATACTAAACCATAAAATTGTCTCCGTTTTTTGAGAAATGTAATCTAAGTTATCCAAAATTCGAGATATTATACATTTTGTCAAAATAAGTAACACTTTGAATTGACTTATGTAAACCAATTTTCCAATGCGAGGCAGATTTTCCATCGACAGATAGACTTAATTAATCTCCAGCATCTCTTTTAGCTAACTTAGGAAGAAACAAAGGGTAAATAGAATTCGAGCAGTGTTATTTTACCAATCTGTGCGGGGATACACATACATTTGGTCTCTAGTTTCTTTCTTAAAGAAATTTGGCAGAAAACTTGAGCTTTGGAGTCTTTGAGGTATTTAAACTATACTTGATATAAAACAATATGAAAGTCTATATAATAGAGCTGCTTTTAACAGTAGCTAAATATATGACTACAATGCCAATAGGTAAATCTCAAGGTCATAACGATTCATATCATACATTTACCTCCCGTTATAACAACCGTAAAGGACATTTAACTACCTAATAAGCACTCTAAAACTTTTATTTGAATCATTTTTTGTTAAATAAAGAGTTAATTCATAACTAATAAAACACAATCTTTCAAATTCTAATGTATAGGACATTGATTCGACCTTGGCTAATTAGTTTTGGGATATGTCCAGTTGGGCTCTGTCACTTTGGGTAACTTGAAATGGAAATTAAACAAAAGTGTGAGGAAATGTAAATATCTATATTTTCCGAAAATATGAGAGTTTTGTTGAGGAGAAGACTGAAGTAGGATAGAGAAGATTACGAAGCTACTTCTACCAACATGAACAGTATTGAAAGAATTCGGCGTATGAGACACTCTTCGTAAGCCGTAGGTTTGTAAATATAAGAAAATGAGTCAGATATAGAATAGGAATGCGCTTATTATTTTCTGGACATATTCATAAGCACTTGAAGGGGATATTTAACGACGCGCTTGCCGAAAAAGGACTTCAGACACTCCAGATTAATACCCAATACATTCCAGCTGGAATTGTGAGTGGTTCCCAGTTCCTCAACTAAGAAAATATCAAGAAGTCATTGACCTATAGCTCAACCGATTCAAATTCATAAGAATATTGATATTTTAATCATCTTTGTTTCTCACAGAGGTGCCAGAAAAAGTGGTCAGTTCATATTAGAAGGAAGCATTACTTTCTTATTCAGGTGACATTTAAAACAAGCTTGAAATTTCTTCACTTCTAGTTAACGCATCAGTTGAGTAAAAAATAAATTAACCTGAATGCTTTGATATTATTCTTCATTGAAAATTTTTTGACAATATACATTTATTTGCATTTTACAAATTTGATTATTTATAAGCATCTGTTTATCAGGAAAATCTTTTCACTTTTCATCTTGAAAGTGAGGGGATTCCCACACGCTTTATCTGATCTGATTATCCTTTTTAAATTGGGTGTGAGTTCATAATTAGACAAATCGATTTAAATAATTTTTTATTTAATTGCAATAGTAATAAAATAAACTTTTGGCCCTCTGAACCTCTTACTAGTTGCAGGCTATATATAGTCATGGTAATTATCTCCGGTCTGAATAATTTGCCTATAAATATTGTTTCAATGTCTCCATGACAATAATTAAGTTCCCATGGAAGTGACTGTGTTTAATTAATTTATCATCTTTTGGTTCCCTTGTGCATTGGTGGCATTCCTTCCATAGGAGACAAGAGAAATCTAAAGCTTCTAACAGCATTCTGTGAAAAACAATTCTCAATCTCTGGTATTTTACCTTTAAAACAGTACGTATTACTCAAAGTGGAGGATGGAGACATTGTTCCTTGTTGAATTGATTGAAAATATCGTATCTTATCTAATTCCACAATAAAATTTCTTCTTTGTCCTCAATTTTGTCCACATAAAAATTAGTACTGCCTCTCCGTTGAGGTTTTTCTTAGAAATGCCTAAGATGATGTCTTGAATGCGTTCGTGGTTTCCTAAATCATACCTATTTTCATGAACTAATTGGATTACAGTTTGAAGACACGTACACTTATTTTAAGCCCCGAGAAGCTTCTAAACGCTAGAACCAGTATGATAATTTAACTAGATCGTAAATGGTGACAGTTTGTGTAAAAAATGGTGGTTAGTTGTCAGGTTAGCAGTAAAAAATTTTTCTATGTTAAGAGTCTGGTTTATTAAGTTGTCTACTTTTTATCTCCACCATTGCCTAACGTTCCAAAGTTTAGAGTTTTAAGTCTGACATGGAGGTATTTGGGTGATATTTTGGGCTAGTGGCATAGAGATGTGATTGATCAGTAAATTGGATTAAGTGCTCATATTGTGTGAGCTTCAGTGAACGCTACTGTGTTTGGAATCTTTTCTAGTCTCTATCGAAGTTACAAATGAATCAAAGTGGGATGAAAAATCATTCAATTAACTCAGCTGATCAACAAACTCTGAATATACCTGACGTGAACTCATTCAGAAACCCAGGGATTAATTTACGAAAATTAGATTTTAGAATATGTGGATATTGCAAAGTGAATTTAACCCTCTTTTGAGAAAGTGGACAACTGAGTGTCTCCAGAATTTTAATGAAATAACTCCAGACATCCTTCATCATACATTACTGAACTGTTCTTCTACCTAACACTTTCAGATGCTATCCGACGACTCAATCATGTAAATGTTTTCGACCTTATCGCGGTAATAATACGAATAAATGAGGCTGATTATACGGTCAATCTTCAATCGACTCTTTCTGGTTACCAATGGTAATCTGTCTGATATTAGTTAAGATATTCCGAGTTGGCAAAAATAAATAATAATGAATTTTTAAAAATGTTACAGCCATTTGTTAAAACCCGCCACTACTCACTTTAATGGATTTTAACTTTTTGACTTTTTAATTTATGTTGTTATTAGCGCATTTTGTTTAAAATGATGATTTGGCAAATTTTCTCCGTGTGGCGGCTGTGTTTACAATTACAACCTTCAGGCGAAGTAAACAGTACTGTTTCGATTTGGTGATGTGTAGCGTAGAATTGTGCCGTTCCTAAATTTCTCTTAAAAGCTTCCCGAAATTACGACAATTTTGTTCGAAAATTGAAACTCGGGATGGAAACTCCGATTGACGTCGGGTTATTAGAAGTTCGCCTTGAGTTAATACAGCTTATGAGGGTTTGTTATTTTTAATTTTTAGCTTTCTTATCTCTGATGTTAAAACTGTACGCTGCCGAATACCTTCTCGACCACTGGGAGAAAAATGAATTGAAGCAGCGAGGCCGACCCTTCTTGATTAAATAATACCGATCAATAGGCACTGAACACCGGTGACAAGCATATATTGCAACCCTGAGGACGAATCATGAAATTTGAATTCTGGAACGTGAACTGTCCATTTAGTAAACACTTTACAACCCAAACCCAAAGGTCAAATGGAGTAGGACTCTTTGACATTTCGATGTTGCTCTCTGTGTCTTTCTGATCCCCTCCCCTTTATCATTTATTGGACTTACTGTTGACCGCATTCAGTTGATTCCCACAATTAATAAAATCGTTATTTTTTGCATTGCTGTGAATAATAGTAATAATACCTCGTGGTCAATTAATCCAACTTGAAAAGCAGTCAATGGTTAATTCGTACCTACAAATTCAAGTAACTGGACTCATTTCTTACAATCGATTCAAAGCAAATTTTTAATGGGTATTAAAAATTTGAAATATACAAAAGGATTGAAAATTACCTCTCCATGAAGTGAATCGGAGGCGTTTAAAAGTCCAGGACAGTGTCAAGTTATTGAAGCTTGGAAACCAGTTGTCAGAGGGTGATGGTCGGGATAGATCAATGCAAAGTTACATACTCATATTGATGAGAAGGTTGTCAATAACTGCAATGCAAAACTTAAAATCCGAAATTCTATAACCGAGTCCCAAGAGATTTTAGAAGTTGCAAGAGAGTTTCTAGTAGAACCATATTCAGTGTGTCTTTTCAAACTAAATTTGTTAATAATTAAATTGTTTGACTTTTAAATTATGGAGTTACTTCTCAAACATTCCGTAAAAAGCATGGGCGTATAGTATTAGAGGATTTATACTTTAAGGTTCTTAAAATTTTCAAATTTGTTTCGAAAACTTGCCTCCTTTTGATAAAATTTTGTCTAAAAGAATGTTTAATGCCTTTGTACTTATTCCGAATTAAGGGAACCAAAACTTAAAGAAGAGGAAACTTCGTTCTTCCACTTCGAACCTTGTCCATCAATCAGTTTCCGAAATGTTGGACTTAGTTGAGATATCTTTTAACTAGAGAAAAATCCTGTGCCATTACTGCATTACTTCTAACCTATATTTTAATCGTTTTCTGGACGTTCACTCCTACTTTATTGCTACTTACGAAGTAAACCAGCGGTGCGTGTACTTGAATAATGAATTCTCCAGGATAAGGTTACCTGCGGGGTCGGGTTGACCTCATCAGTACATCACAGTTTATGGGAGCATTCAAAATGGATGCACTTTCCCTCTGAGAAAGTGGAATATGTACTAGGATCAAATGTGATCCTAATATATACATGCATTTTGTGTGAAAAAAGATATAACGCTGAGTGCGTAATAAAACTGACGACTAAATATTATAAGATTTTAATAAAGAAAATTAGTTTTAGAGCTGAATATAAATAATATGTATTACATAAATATCATAACTAAATCTCAGCCTCTGGAAGCTTAATACACAGCGGCCCTGAATCTGGGCATTATATGTTGCTTTTCTTCATATGAGAACTGCTTTTGAGTTATTTGAAAGCATGAAGTCCTACATCTTGTGCAGTTGTCATGAGAATTACTCTCCAAAAATATAGAACATCTTATGTATCCTGAACGTCTAAGGGATAAGAAACAGTTATATAATGCTGTCCCCTACTTTCAGTAACTGTTCCTGTCTAAATCATGCTTTAAGCACGAGCATTTATTTATTTCCCTCGACAGAATCAGTACGTCAACTCCTAATAAGTCATTTTTCGGTCAAATAGATTAAAAGAGAAAACTAATTTTAAATTAGTGTTTAATACTGTTGAAATTGGATTAATTAATTATTAATTTGTATCAAATAACAATAACGATGTCTACCTCCCACATCTCATGTAGGGTGGGCCGCCAATTAATTCATTGTAAAATACTCTAGATACAATAAACTCTAGTCTCTGGAACACACAGTAAAGGGGTATTTGATATAACTCGAGAGAGTTCATCTAACCAACTCCACATATATATGGAAAGAATGGAAGGAAGTCACTTACATTAACAGAATGTGGCTGAAATGCCACTGCGATTAAATTGGTAAAATCACGAAAATATGAACACATAGAGAGCAGTCAATCATGCCCAATTTCCATACGATGATTGGCTACTGAAAGGTAGACTTTGAAGTTACAGAAATCGTTAATTACAAGGGTAGGTAGCCTTTATACAACAGTATTTTTATAAATTGGGGAACGTATTTCTGAATGCGAACATCAATATTTGAATTAACAGAAATTAATACGTCTTTTCACTTGAGGACATTCTACCTAAACTTCAAGTGAAACCATCTATTTATCTGGCTAAAGGATCTTGGCATGTCACCCACCCATTTGTACTTACTGACTTGACGACATTTTATTGGTCCTCATTAGACTGACTTTGCAAGTCTTCGTTTAATTTGTGAGCATTTCTTTAAAAATTGCTTTATTTTTATTTTAAAATATGTTAATTAGCATGTAGTATCCTAAAAAACTTAAAAATACAAATGACTGCATTTTTAATGACATTTTCATGATCTAAATAGTTTAAACGGCTGCATCAGATTTCGAAACATTATTTTGTAAATACTGGTTTCATTTGTTTGGAGAATTAGAATATTTTATTTTTTTAAAGAATATCTAGAAGACAAAAGATGCATTTGAATGAAATTTGATTAGTAATATTCATGTTTCAGCTCATTGGAGAACAGGTTCCTGCATACACGTTTAGGGTAATTCAAACTTTTAATACATTCATAATATTTGCGAAACACTGAGGGCAAAGGAACACACATATTTGCGCTTGTTTTATCATTCTATAATTTATTTTTTGTCGGCGACAATGCAGAATTTTGCATAATTCGTGGAATAGGAGAAGCTCAGGTGCAACCAAGAATGGACCATTCATCAATTACCAAATCGAAAATATCCTAAGCTCACGAACTGCCACAATTCAATCACTTTATCTCCCATTGATCTCTCTATGAATGACTGGATCATTACTGTTCGAGTTGAATTTACTTCTACCATTCTTTATTTCGACAGTATATGACTAAGAGGATTCGATTTGGACCGCCTTCTTACTAATCAGCTGAATTCCATTAAATTTTTTCGATGTGGAAAGTAAACGTTGCTTATGATTAACATCCTGTTCGATTTCGGCCAGATCAAACTGATTGTTTAGTCCGAGTTAATTTTTTGTATCTTCAACCGAAGACGCTATTTTCCATCATCACATCACACCATTTCCTAACCAAATGATTAAGCAGACACTCCGCAATGATTTCCATTAAGAGAGGTAGTTACCAGTACCACGGGTTCAAAAACTAAATTTTTATTTGTGTTGGAACGTGTGGGGTAAGGTAGGGCACAAATTGGTGTCCTTGCACGCAATTTAAATATCAATTTTTCAGTCCCATAAAACACCGTTGCATGACTAAGTCATCTGATTTGAAGACTAATTATTAATTAAAGTAAGAAAGTTTCCAATGATTCCTCTTGTTCTTCTGCATTGTTCGAGAAAAAAAATTCATTCAACCCATCCTAAATAATGGAATTAAGACGGCATTCAAACTGATGCTGGTCTGTTTGTACGTGTAATGTGATCGATAACTATCGATTTCCCTAATTCATTTATCTGAATAGAACTCTCTCAAGGTCGAAGTAACGCGAAGAATGAAAGGATGAGTCATATGTGTATATTCGAGACTCGAGATAGTGAATTGTGTCCGTTCGGTGCGGCCGTATCGACCATCGGTAAAAAGGGGTTAAAGGGGGGAGGGGGGGGGGAGCTTTTGAAGGTTAGTCACGCATTGCTATGGTGAAGGAAAGGCCTTTAAGGTGTCCCATACCTCCTCACGCAACTTGTACACGCATGTTTTTTCTCAAGAGATATTTTTTTAAAAGTCTCACTTAGGACAGTGTAGATGAATTTAATCTCTGGGACCATTTGATATTAGCAAGTAGTTGGGTATATGGGAGAAGGTTGTTGAATTAGTCGAAGCGGTGTTTACTTTTTATACAAAATGACAAGGCTGTAAAGAGTTATTATTCGGGAAGATGAATAAAGCATTTTGTATGATGTGCTTGATAGTGCATCTAGGTATTCACCGAATCAACCACTCCTATCGCCTAGATAATTGAGATGACATGGAAATGCTTAAATTGTCACATGTTTCAGAATGTTCTTCCGAAATATCAATGTTTTTAACAATAACCTACTATAAAATAGTCAAAATAAGCAAGGAAACATATTTTGTTTCAAATAAAAAGGATTTTTGTTTGTTTGTTTTTTTTAAGTCGTCAAATAAATTTATCAAAGTTGTAGGCTGAACCTCACAAAGACAGACCCTATACAAAAATACTGGTTAATAAGGAATAAATATGATTTGTATTTTTTGCTGAATGTAATTAGGTTATTTTGTCAGAGAACAATAGCAGTATATATGCGCATTATTTAAGCACCATATTTGGAAAAAAGGGGATTAGAGTTTAAATGAGTTTTGAAATTTTTAGCCTTTTTGCTTTCTTATGCAATAGATAGTACCATTAAGTATGTGATTAGGCGTGGCAATAGGTGATTTTGTAAATTGTCGAGTTAATTTTTACGACCATGTGGGTTGTCTACTTGTGTATACTGACAGTTTCTAAGGTTGTCAAAGAGATAATAAAATTTACGCAATCTTCGTACAAAGACTGCCAAACGGCCATTTTTAATATTAGATTCTGACGGTGCTTGACTAGAGTAAATCTCGCGAACAACAGTTAATATCAGTTCATTAACACGTAAATATGCTACTTAAATAAAATTACAAATATAATTTATTTACGTCATAAAGACATGTAAATGTGATTTTTTTATAAAGTATTGACGGAAGATGAGATGAGAAATGTACAAACCTGTAAAAACTATTTCAAAAAAGCCTTTTATTTTGTGTAATGCACTTAATAAGCTGCTTTGGGCAAACGAAATATTTTTATTAGTAGAACTCATGAGCTTGGGAAGAGTTCTAAAAAGGGCTCTGCGTGTCTACGCGAGCCGGACAGAAGTGTTCGGTTCGGAATGGTCATCAAGACATTTCGAGGGCATATTCTTTGAACTTGGTCTGCCTGACAATTACGGGCGGCCGTCGAGTGCGAATTAAGTATCTGGGGGCGGTTGATGTGCTGTAGAGGGTCAACTGTTGTGCCTTTGCAAATTGCCTGGTTCGTAGCTGGTGTAATACGCTCAGCGGAGTGGTTCATTTAGTCGCGTGGATAAATGGTGTCTTTCAGTAAAGGTTAAGGAAGAATGCCAAAGGAGATTTAAATAGTATTTTAAATCTTAATTCTCAAATAAGGACGTGTTGTATCTTGTTCAGTAACACGTGCGATCATTTTGCCCTGTTGCTAACCGCGCTAAGGCAAGCTAATCATTTCCCCCGGGTTTTATATTTTAGAGTAAACAAAGCATATTTTACAGGTAGACTTGATAGGATGCAATGCAGATTGAAGCCACCTAGAAGGAATAAGTTGAGTCACCTATGTCGCTCGATCAATTTGGAGGTGGCCAGAAAAAAAAATTACCATTTATATACAAATTTCTTCCTTAGACCTCAATAATGTCTGGTGGTCGATGTCTCCACATGATGATTAGCATCTGCCTAGGTATCTATGCGCGAACAAATGCCACAGTTGGACCGTATATTGATACTTACATTGAGATTCTTTCGGTTCTAATTACCAGGTGTTATTTAAAGCATTTCTTCCGATAAATATAAAACCGGACAATATCAGTGTGCATACGTTCCCTCAACCTTGATCCAATAAATCCATTCTAGCTTCCCCAGGCAAGTACATATGAGACTATTTTTAGCATTATATCAGTTAATTTGCTGCATATTCCCGTGTTCATGCCAATTTTAGTTCAGTCTCAGATATCTAATGGGTTGATACTTCATAATATGAACTGTCTTCACTTGGTAAAAACATTCTTGACCCCACTCTTACCACTTCTATAACCGTGACTAGCCATATTTCATTGATCAACTTTCAAAAAATAATCCGGTAGCAGGCGAGAGTGCACACTAGGATAAATGCTCCTATGAAGTGATAGCAAATATCAGATGATAACCTATCTCCTGAGTATCCTCAGTTAATGGACGAGTTGCAATTACAATTTGGCGATTCTTTTGAAAATATTTAGAATATGAAAAAATAATAATATTCCGTTTCTGAACACCAGACTTAAATATTTGACCCTGACATCCAACTGAATCACACTGGTTGTTCGACGGCAAATGACTTCGTTGGATTTGTACCTTTGTACGTTTACAGAAAAATGGATTGTTCCTTACCCTCATCTATTGTGCTCTGATTCATTGGATTTTTAAATTTCAAAATCTGATTGTCCAAGATATTTACAGAATATTTCTAAGATTATCAACATATACTTGCCAAAATTCATCCAACATTCTCTTTTCCAAGAAACTTGCGTTCCACAAAACGAAAATTTTATTTTGAACTTTAGTTATAAAATATAAACATATTTAACATTGACGTCAATAAACATCCTGTAGGTTAAACAATGACTCTACTGACTATCAGCGATCTAGATGATTATCTGAAAATTTTCTTTAAACCGTAATTCACTTTCAACGAATTATTAAAAACAAAAAAAAACAAATATATCCTAGAACCACACTGGTAAATGACTGAGACGATGACGATGAAACTAAAATTTAAATATTGTTTTTCAGTTCTATCGAATAATGAAGTTTAATGTTAGTCGGTGATTAACATTTACGATTAAAATAAAAAAAATGACTGATTCCGAATTATTTCACTTTGTAAATTTAATTTAAAAATGGGACAAATTTAATTGCAAAGCAAAATCCATACAAAGTAGGAATGGTTATAAACGGTTACAGTATTGCGAATTCTCAAATTCATTAGAAATTTTAATAAGTGATTTCCCTTCATTTCTTTGTTTAATATTCACGAGTTAATTACGTCGATTTTAACCTACTCTAATGCTCCATAACAAAACTCATCTATTTTTTTTCGTAAATGACCCTGTACTAGCTTATAATTTCAATGCGAAGTATTGCAACGATTTTCAACACCCAGGTTGCCATTATCTTCCACCAGATAGTCTAAATGAGAACGTGATATGATGTCACACTGGAAGCCTATGTTCCAGTAAAAATATATTAATATATCAATTTATATGTATCATGTGTTTTGCATTGTTGGTAAACATTTAACTAGCGCTATAACCTAATTTTTTAATCCAAATAGTTTCAGAAATATGATACTTGATAAATTGACTGAATTTATCCAGAAATAAGAAAGACAATCAATTGACTTTACTGGATAATTGTAATGTTGTTTTTCGGGATCATTACAATAACTATTATTTTTATCATCCTTTGTATAGATTTATCATCGAAATGTATTGGGCAATGGTAACTTTTTATGTTGCAATTCATTTGCTAAAGTTTTGTCACAAAACGTGTAATAATTGAACGAAATAGGAGTGTCAATACTTACAGATATTAAGTCTTTCAAAAAATCATGCCAATCACTTTAAATAAATTAATAATTATAGAAAAGTCATGCAATAAGTGTAGACATCTAGATATGAAGAAATCGTGGCACATGCATTTGTTTTATTTCATCAATTTATTGGGATTTTCAAAAATAGCCGCCTAAAGCGAGAGGCACATTTGTTTTTGGTTGGAGATTCGGTAAGTATATTTAGAATTTTAATAATTTTTTGACGTTAATTTCCGCTAAAATCTTACGCCGATAATTATGTTTGGTCGGGTTCTATTGTCGAATCACTATTTTGATCATAATTCTGTTATCTGGTATTTTCATAATTATATATTTTCCACGGCTTTCTGTATTTTGTTTATTTACAGCAATGTCGGACTCAGAAACAAATCCCGATGAGTATATTGTTGAGAAGGTTCTTCGTGTGAGGATTCGCAATGGCGTTAAGGAGTATTTCCTAAAATGGAAGGGTTACCCCGAATCTGAAAATACTTGGGAACCCGAAGGAAACTTGGATTGTCCAGATCTCATTAGACAGTTCGAAGAGAATGCTAAAAAGGGAATCGCAAAGGTTCGATCCGGTCGTACTTCTAGTGTGGCATCAAGTGATGCAGGCAGCGTCAAGGTCACAGAGACAACCAAAGTTGAACCAGCTCCTTCATCTGGAACCACCGCCTCCGCAACTGTCGAACCAGAAAATTCAACGAAGGAAGCTGCTGAAAGTACCACAAGTACTAGAACAAGGAAACGAAAGGCAGCTACTACAGAAGCCGAGCCCGAGGACGGAAAATCCACTGATGAGAATGCGAAAGAATCTGAAGCTGCCGAAGTTGCCGTTGAAGAAGAGAGTACTCCTGCTAAGGTAATTCATCAAGGCAATTATTTATCTTTCCTCTTCTGTTCGTCCCTGGAAAGAAACTTCCTTTACATTTCTAGCGCCAAGCACTCTCTGAAATTCCCGGTTCAACACAAAAGGCTCGTGGTTTTGAGCGTAATTTGAACGTTGAACGCATCATCGGTGCTACAGAAAGTGCGGGTGAACTCATGTTCCTCATTAAATGGTAATCTTCTAATCTCTAAATCGGTATTTCTGGCACTAAAACCCTAGCCTACCTGTTCTTATTGTTTGTTTATCTTTTTAGGCAAGGTCTCGATGTCGCGGATTTAGTTCCCGCAAAGGAGGCCAATGTAAGGTGTCCCCAGTCAGTTATTAAGTTTTACGAAGAACGTTTGACCTGGCATACTCCTGAGAACAATCAAACAAGTAATCAATCGTAAACTCCTATTCCTTCCCATTCCTTTTAAATCACTACTGTCTAAGCATTTATTATAGATGACTAAACTCCTCACTGTCTCTCAATCCTCTTTCCGCGTTTTTCTGTAACTATATTAACTGTACTCCTTTTGGGTGTTTTATACCTCTATAACGTCATTACGAGTCTGTACTGTAAACAAATGTAATATCATTAATTTGTGTATGTCGAAGTTTTGGGGAGAAAACTATGGTGCCGTATATTCCCGTGCTCTTTTTTCTGTTAAGACTGTGTTTTGCACCATCATTGAAGTCTAATTTGGGTTTGGGTAATCGATGCTTGGTGGGTTTGGGCAATCGATGCTTGGTGGGTTTGGGTTTCAGAATCTCAGGTATTAGGGAATAATTGAGATTGCTGGAGCGCTTGTGTTTCTGGGGTTTATAAGGCTTGCAATGCGAGAGCACCTGAGTCGGTTTCTGGTGCGGATAGATATTGATTTAAAATTGATTTGGGTTCTCAGCGGAAGCGTACTGTACCTGTCGTCAATATGTCTGTCGTAATCAGCCAAATGCACGCATTTGAGTTAACTTATCGAAATCATCTTCCGAACATCGGATATATTTAAACGAACTTACCTGGTTATTGTGCTTTCAAGAACTATCAATAAATTTAATTCAGCACGCGATTATTGATTGGATTATTCCACAAGATTCGAAAGCCTCAAGTAGGGCCTCATTTCCCAAAAAATCCGAATTATGGGTTATGTAGACTTCATTTGATTATTGATAATTTATTAAACAAAGAGAATTAGCGGCATTATAGTACGAGTTTGGCCCCGCATGATATATCGAGGCTATAACATGCGGCTCCAAAAACCGTGTGATACAGGCGAAGGTGTTATATATAACCAATTAAAATTTTAACGTCGCATTCAAACGAAGGGGAGGAGTAAATGGTACCATAATAGGTATTCAAGACAATGATTTTCGAAGTCTTCTGACATTTATAATCAATGCATCATTTATCAGTCCTATAGAATAATGATTACAATGTTCTCGAGAAGAACCTGTCCATTTGAGTACTAAAACACAATTTCACTTTTTGTACAAATTTTGTTAGTTTATTTCAAGGGATATAATATGACTGGATGTGACTTTTGTCTCAGTAGTGTGCCAATAATAACTCTCCCTCAGAATTACCACAAATTCATTGGTTGAACAAAATACAACAAACGATATATTTTGGATTATAATGTATCATGTTCCTGTGTCTAAACGTGAACATGCAAAAACGCAAATTTGTCTCATAACGAATGTTTCATAGGACTGAATATAGTACAAATAATCTGAAATTCAAGCACCTTTTATAATAACTGGGAAAGGAATTTCATTTGTGATCCATTAAACCACCTTATTTAATAAGCAAATCTAAATCACCTTGAATTTTAAGTCGCATTTCACTTGCAAATCTTGTATTACGCCGGAACATTGCAGACACTGAAAGTGTGAGGATCCCTCCCATTTGAGAATGAAACAATGTTATTATATTTAAATAGCATATAGCCAGTTTATTTCAATTAGCTTTGCTAAATGTTTGTCTCTTAGATTTTGTTGGAATTTGAGATGCCGCAAATAGCCGATTTTTTTAATTAGTAAATTACACGGATGAATAAAGTCTTTCACAAGAATACAAATAAAGTTGAACCTTTCACCTGTGGATGATTTCATATCTGTAAACGTAAAAGCGAATTAAATATAATATAAATATTAATGCATTTGTGACAATGACTTATATTTTTTACTTTATATTCTTTAAATATGAATTTATTATAAAATGGACAATTCCTTTTCAATAATAAACAGCATTAGGAAATCCCCATATCATCGAAACTCGGAGAAGACTAAATTTAGCCCTGTAAAATAATCTACAAAAGAATTTTACATTAACTCCCCAAATTATATTCAGAAATAACCATTAAAATTTGTACATATAAATTCATAACTTCTTTACAAAAGGCTCACGTATATTTTAAAACATAATATGAAGGGGAATGATAGGTATAGTTGAATTATGTCAATTCTTGCAATTTACTTTTCCCATTAAAAAAATCTTCATTCCCATCTGCTTATATGAAATTCAGGAGAACTCATTACATATAATAATGAAAAGAAAGGTCTTTTTTTACTCACATTCATGTTTATTGAATTAATCACTTGAAACTCAAACTTATTCGAATATAGTTATTTTCGCGAAATTGAATTTGAATACGATCTACAATTATTTTTGGTGGCTGATAAAGTCTAATGCTGTACATTGATAATGTCGAAAATCTAAAAATTCTAAGCTGCATTCGCTTTAGTTTAAGGTGCCATGACAATTTTGATAAACACTTTATTTCGGCTATTCATTCAAAAATTCGGCGTTGACTTTTTATTTGCTTAGCAATAAGTAAGTGACTACTGGCGGCATCAAGAAATCAAGAAAGGACCTACAATGTGCTTATGAACTAGCTGTCTTCTTTAACATACTTGCTTTGTTAAATTGATCTGCTTTTAAGCTTCCCAGTGAGGAATATCACTGATGAATCAGAGTGATTTTGTTATGGAAACTAATCCATTATGTTCTCGTTGTCAGTTCTCATCATTCTATTTTTAGCAGGTGACAAACACATGAAATACTTCATATTCTGACTAGAAATTGGATTCCCATGAACGATCACATCAATCTTCAAACTCATATATCTTTCTTGTCAAACAAGATATACTACCCTGTTTATCCTTTCCCTTTCGACCATATAAAATCATATTTTTTCCATTTTGAATCATTCCTAAAGTGGAATGTAGTATTCGGAATTTTACTAACTGACAAGCAGTATTAGCAGTAGTCCACAAATGAATTGAATAGAGTAAAAAATTAGAATATTTTAAATAAATGAATTTCGCCAAGTATTGTCCGGATGTATGAAGTAAGTGGAAATTACACATCGGGATATATCAGTGATACTACATACTCGGGGTTCACGCTCTTCATACAGGAGTTTATACAGGGAATAAAGTCATTATGACCGATTAAAAATTATCCCCACTCGTATGAGGCTTATTTGACAAGTAAAGTTGAAACGCAAAGAGGTCACTATATTAATCTGATGAGACATGGGATTAAATAACACGATAAAATAAATAATTAATTAAATAAGCTAGGAACAAATAATTGACTTAAATCACTACCATATTCCTTACCTTTACTTAATTTCTAAAGTTTTTTAAACCATATCCAACAGACATTTTATTTTCAAATAAGTATTCTATTTTAATTACTTTTATTTAACTAAATGAGTTCGCAAAAAATATTCAGTAAAGGTAATATTGATTTTAAAAATATAGCCTACTTATACCTCAAATCGTTGAATTTATTACAAAAAATTATAATAAACTACGACTTTACTAATGTTAACTTGCACACTCCTACGCCTGTCATTTGCTAGCAGTAATAATTTCCACTTTCTAAATTCTATGGTAAAATATATTAACGCCCAGGAAGGAAAAATTATACTTCCTTATCAATTAGATGCCACTTAGTAACAGCACAATTGCATGTGTTAGTGGGCAATTTATTCCAAACAGAAAGGGATAATTAAATAAACATGCTCAATTGCAAATAATATACTTCTACAAATAAAATTTCATTGTTTTATAGTAAGACTCCTAATAATGTTTAGAACAACTAATAGATATTTACTAAGGAATGAACACAACCGTTTAGCATTATCCTGATGTAATGCAAGACTGACTGGAGGGACATAGAGTAACCACTACTTCTATTTGCAATAAGTAGTACAGTGAAGGCAGAGTTAGTTTTGGTCTTTATACAGGGAGAAGGGTTGCACACGTAATTCAGACAGTGAAGATGAGACTGAAGAAGTAGGGAGCACGTCAATCAGCACCCGCATTCAGGTCTCTCGCCTTTCTATGCTTTTAAGCCTTTTTCTTGCTCTTGGCAAGTTGGCGTCCCTATGGTTGGCTGTTCCTCAGTCATCGTCATTGGCTCCATCCATGTCGTGGCTTGCGATTGGCACATAAAAAAGAGATAAAGATGGTTGGTTAGTTTGCATCCGGTTTCGCTTTCTCCACCATTAATGGCGGCGTCCAAAATCACTTCACACATAGAATTATCTCTTTGGTGGTTCTTCACGGGATGCCAATTGTTTATATATGTAGATTTTATATTACTTACTAATATATTGGTTATAGACTGTAATATTTTGAATGAATATTTTGAGTTTGTTCATGACTAATGTTATTTATATGAACAGGACTCGACATAACTGAATGGGATTTATTTTACCTCAGTGATTTTCTTCTAGGTAATTAGTCTTATTATGTCTCAGCATTCTTCGAATAATTTTAATTCGATAGAAGAGATCCTGAATGTGAGAGCTCGCGGTAATATCTAGTGAAATGGAAGGAAAGTTCTGCTCCTATTTGGGAACCCTCATGGAATATAAAGTGCACTAAGGTCATAGGGGATTACAAAAACCGAAGCGAATCTAATAATGTTAAACCAGAAAACGATGCGGAGAAAACTTATGAATCTCCCAGTAAAAGACCACGACAAATTTGAAATTACGATTACTATCATTGTCCTTCTAGGCATTTTTCCCTCTCCTTTTGTGACTGGTTGAATTATCATTTTCAGCCCATGTGAATAACTATTCATCCTTTACTGGTTTTGCATACTTTTTTTTATATTGTAAGTGTTTGAAGTGGAGGCGTTTGTTTGAGAAATATTGAGGAAATCAGGTTTATAAATTTCAATCAAGTGCAGGCAAATGGGAAACATGCGGACACAGTGCTGCAAGGCCGCGTTTACTAATGAATTGGTAAGTGCTTGTGAAAGTATCATAGGCCATCTGGTACGTTACTATTGAGGGGCTGGAAGTAAGGCTGTCAACTCCGACAGCCAATAGGGGAGCCAGTGTGCATAAAGTGAGCCAATGAGAAGTTGGAATCCTTGATATTGTCAACCACATTCCCATGCTACTTTGGACGGCGACATGATTGCTTTCTCTCACTCTTATAGTTCCTTAATTCACTTTTCTATCTTCCCTACTCATACAGACCTTAATACCTGTGAAATCCAAGCTATCAGTATCGGAAAATATGATAAACTCCCTATGAATCACGGCTACTTGAGTGCAGGTGGCCTCTCCTGTCCTCAGATGTGTCTAGTTTGTCTATGTAATCAGTTGTAATTGACACAATATGAAGGTGAGTGATCTAGACCAAACGTGTTGTCTCTAAGGTCTTCTTGGTTATTGCTCGTAGCACCCAGTACGTTACAATAACTTTTCAGTTTATCTTACCTTGTTTTTAGGGTGTTCTATAATGAATCGTCATTTAGGTAATACTTCTTAATGTATAAATGAATACGGTAGATAAAACGAGGTGTAAGATACAGTGTGAGAATCTAATACGGAATCATTTATATGTTTGATTTGTTACGATTCAATTCTAACAGATGAGGGGGAACTGTGCATTATTCCTGATCAGAATTTTGCTTTGTTTGGATTACCTTTGTGCAAGCACACAACC
Source organism: Hymenolepis diminuta (assembly GCA_900708905.1). Taxonomy (NCBI): domain Eukaryota; kingdom Metazoa; phylum Platyhelminthes; class Cestoda; order Cyclophyllidea; family Hymenolepididae; genus Hymenolepis; species Hymenolepis diminuta. The sequence continues at coordinate 1,265,977 of CAADRB010000024.1, forward strand.
TACGAAAAATAAGATGCAAATAAAGTCGCTCTTAGAGAGAAGTTAAGATATTCTCACTATTAATCACATAAAAAGGAAAGTATTACGCAACACCAGCTTCAATAATCAGCTAGTTTTAATCTTTTAACGTGTATTTGTAACTTGCTAAAAACGAGTTAGTAGCAAATGATAAAGGAAACTGTTAGAGGTAAGGGGTATATGAAGGTAATTTGTCTGTCCTAGGAGGTCTGTCCCAGAGGATCTAGGACCCAAATAGTTATACTGTTCAACATGGTTGCATGCGAGTGGTATCATGCTTTATAATATGAATACAAATGTAATAAGTCTCTAAATAATTCCCTTTTAGAGGCACGTTAAACATTTTCGGTGGACCAAACAAAATTCACGATCTTCTCCCCTTGCGCATTAGAGTATCGATTGATCTTCCACACACGTGACTGTATCTGACGTCTTGATACAGTTGCAATTATTGGCAAATCAAAAAACTCATCTATCTGTAAAAGCGAAAGTATTTCCATAAAAGGGAACGCTACCGTGTTCTTTCTTCCAATCGTAGTAAGTATCTAATGATATCATTAGAATAATACATATCTTTAAGATTGCTAACTGACTTCGTGATCATATAGGAGACGAAAATACGATTCAAAATAGCAGATTAATCAAAATATACATAAAGAAAAATGCATCAATTTAGCTAATTTTGCCATCACAGTTCCAATTGGTATTTCCCTAAAAAGGATTACACTAAAACTGATAACAAAACGTTGGGGGAGGAGGTGGGGGGTAGTTAAACAACTTTGCTAATAAGGAATGCCTCAAACTATGCGGCTGGAGTAGTTTTCAGGCATTTTAAAGGTTATTTTCGTTTCGAGGAACTTGATAACTGCTTGTGGATAGCGAGCACTGGCCACTGAACTGGGCAGAGGGTAATTCTTTCCTGTGACATGGCTGCAAAAGGTGATAAAAAAGTAGATTAAATTAATTATTTCATAAAGCTCTCTTATGGAGGTAGGTACTAAGAATCAATCCTTCAAATTGATGAGTACGACATGTTTCATAACAGTTCGAAAAATCATGAATAAAGGCCAAACTTAATCACAGCTACTGAAACAAGCTGCAAAGATAGAATCCATTACCGCTAAACAAGTTTATAGAGAAATATTATCTGATTCCATTGATCAAGAACTCTTTTACTTCAAAATAACATTAGAATCCCTCAAGAACAGCTATCCTCGTAGAATACCTAAAACTACCAATAGAGCAGAATCCTCTCAATTGAATCGTGGTTTGACCGCCCTTAGATATCCTTGAACCACAACGCGGTGACTGAAAATGAATAACCTAATTGAGTAGAGTAAGAAATTTTACTTTATACAAACTAACTGCCCTGTAGCTATGTTATATGAGTACGCACCATCACCAAGTCATTAAGACTACGAGAGAAATTAAAATTATTTCTCATCAATGTCTGTCTATCTATACGAGCAGTAAGTTATCATTTCCTTTACATCAAACGGATTAAAAAACATGTTTATTAATACCATGCACAAATGAAAGACAAGGGTGGGAATAAGCCATACGTATTAAAAATTCTCATGGACCTCTTACCATTTGAAAAGATAGTAGAGTTCGTCAGATTTGACGGTTATTCCCACGACCTCGTCCTCTTCCATATCGGTATCAACAATAGTTAAATTTGCCGGAGTCTATCAAAACAAAACTGATCTATTGCAGATAATGAATCTAACTTCTTTACCCACTTTAATTTAGGTATTTATGTCAAATTTTGACCCAATGTCATATAAAATCGATTGATGAGTAGATTTTTAACTTCATTCTAGTCTGGATCATTTTCTCATTACTTGTATCGCCTTCTTCGCCAATATCAGCAAATTCCTATTTTTCATAGTTACTGTCATAATTTACATCCGATGTTTCAGATAGCAAAGGAACACTGATTCTGATTCGTCCTCGCTATCAAAGCCATGTGAAGTTGAAGATTCCGTTGAAGAGCGTACAATTTTTCCCTAGAATTCGTCGATCAAATCAGAGTAATGACAGCTCTTCTCTGACTCTCAGGTGCTTTCTGATTCTGGATAGCCCTCCCATTTGACTAAATAGTACCTCTTGTTCCCGCGTATTTGCAGTTGAGAGATTTTTTCCACAATGGATACACTTGTTCACCCTCTCCAGCGTTATCAGAACTTTTATTCGACAGTCAAATTCCTGCTTAAAATTAAACCAAATTGGCCAGTGATTAATGAACTGAAATCACTAATTTACCTTGAGATTGAAGTTTGTCGATTGACTTTATAACTCGGGTAATTTGTCCTTGTAATAATCTTAAATTTATTCTATAAACGTACCATACAAAAATGCTAAAGTAGTTAAGAAGAGGGCAAATTCTGAATTCTTTAAAGTAAATTATTTTCTAGTATTATTAATTTTATTAGATTTTAGATGAAATTCTAAAGGATCGTGAAATAGGGATATTACTCCGAGAATTATAGGAGTATTCATAGCCCCTTGCACCGTGAGGATAGTGACAAAATCGTTGAAATAGTTCAAGGAATGAAAACAAAATGAAGGAGGTCAGATGAGGAATTCAAAAATTATATGTAATGAGCAGTAAACAAATATTTTTAAGGAAACACACAGGAAACATGGTAAACTGAAAACATATCACCCAAGCTCCAGATTGCATTTATTTTGAGTTAAGTTAAACGCCCATATAATGGGATGTAATAAGTTGTTATTTGAATGACCAAAATCAACGATCAGACGGTCACAAAGAGTGATCCATTGACGTAACAAAGAATGAGAAGTATTAAGATATCACTTTCGATCGAATTAGAATCTTACTGAAAAAAACGTTTTATTATTCTAGTAATGCCAACCCCGCCGTTCAATTTATAGTAAAGTTTCAGTAATAGGGGGTGGGTCGGCTCCATGTAAAGATATCGTATCGCATTTCCAGACCACACTGCTGGAGTTGCTAAAGTAGATGCGTTTATCATCAACAGATTAAAAGTTTTTTCTCCTCCTGTAATTTTCAGCAGGAGAATACCGGAATTTTCATCCATTCAAAAGATTGATAGAAGCTGAATGACTTCTGTAGTTGACAAAGACATCACTAATCAAAATAGGTCTCCGAATGAATAGGAAGACGTAGAGGAGAGAGATTTTAAGATGACAGTGTTCTCTTTGAAATAATATACTTGCTTTTTATGAGAACTCAACCTGACTTATGCAATACGTGCTTTAACTCGCCTTAAAGATTTTTGAAATTCCATTGAACAGCTTCACTTAAGACAAATAGAAATTCATTAAGTAATTTTATCCATTTGATTGTACGAACAGTGAGAGAAGTTTTACCATGAGCATTTAGAATTTTGAAAAAGAGATGTTATAACATTTGGTGTCGTCGGAAAAGTATGCAATTCCTCAATGTAAGTTTCCGTTTACTAAGTGGGAACTGGCTCTTATACCTTGGTCCTAGCAACTCGTCCAGTTTCGGAAGAAAAAATGTTTCTGTGGAGTTCGGATCATTGTTAAGAAGCATAAAGTGCTTATATACAGTTTCGGATTGTGAAATCGACTGATCACCCAGTTATTCAATAATTGCAGCAGTGTTGAGATCACATTCCGAGACCAGAGGCAAGAAAGCCAACAATCGATAATCCAGCATAGGAGGAGTAAAACCCATTGACAAAGTTCAAATGTATCAAAAATATTCGAATCAGCTTCACGGTTATAATAAATCCAATAGCATCAGTCGTAGTCTCTTTTATTGGGTTTGAGAGTTGTTAAAGTAGGGGCTTAGACCTATAAAAAGCTGCATGCCTCTCACTAAGAAGGGACCCACAGAGGCCCTGCACACTACCGTAGATATTGACGAATCATATCCCAAATATTACATCATGATCTCAGCTTGTATTAGTTATAACTGCTCAGTAGTCCTTTTATAAAGCTATAGCTGCTCAAGCTCCAGAAGGAAGACGAATTCTAGTTTTTTATCGACAAAACAAATTCGCTTATAAGGAATTGGACAAGTGATGAATTACCTGATTAGCCAATAACTGCAGCGGTAGTTTCTTCACAGATGGTAATCGATGATTCTGTGAACGAGAGGTGAAGCTTGGGAGTTTTCTTTCACATTCACCGAAAATAGTCGATTCGGCTTTCTAACAAGTTAATTATATTTCCTAACATTTGCAGTCTGAGATGCCCGTTCTCTTCTGATGGCAAACAAACTAGAACTGATTGGAGAAATATAGGGGAATTAAAACACTCTTCATGAAACTCAAAATCTTTAATCCCTTATCGCTTACCAAAGTAATCTCCAGCCGAAATAACAAAGAAACACCAACCAAAATTCGAGCTCCTTATAAATCTCCACTTTTCAAGAAGGAAAATATCCTATATAACTTTCTTCTCCCTTTGCCAAATTTAAAATTGAAATCTAGATAGCTAGAATCTAAATGAGCTCTGGAGTTAGAGGTCATCACTGACACAAAGATCTGTTGGTGAAACAGTTATTGTGATGCAGAAGAGGGAATGCACACGGGATCAACAGTTTTGGAGTGGGAGTAACAAGAAACGAGGTCACCAATTTAGGAGTGACCAAACAGCAGTTTTAGAAAGTAGAATACAAAGAGTTGCGTAGGCCAAAGTGTATTGAACAAAGCATGATGGGAATTCAAGAGAGAAGTGAGTGACAGAGGGAAACGGAGCAGAGAAGAGTTACTCTTTATTCGCATTCGCTATGAAAATACTTCAGTTTTTTGTCCACAAGCCGCAGTGATGTTTTTATGGCCCTATGATCATTGCTTAAGCGCGTTTCTCCATTCCCCCTTTTTCCTATAACTGTCCCGTTTCATTTAAAGTACACTGAACCCATACTCTCACGAGCGTCCTTGTACAAGTGACTCATAAAGCTGTCTTTGTATTTCCACTCACGTACATATGCATACGTAGACGCACGCTTGTCGTTCATCGGCTCTTACGCTTCCCTCTCATCTCCTCTCTCCCTCGTTTCTCTTACTTGCTCGGATTCCCCTCGTTGTTTATTCTGTATACGTTGATCTACACAAGTCATTGTGTTCCACCTTTTAGAACTGTTGTTAGATGTAAACTATAATCTTAGCCTCTACAATCAAGAAACAGTTTATTAGTTCCTACGATTTGCTACACATCACTGATGGTTCATGGACGAAAAACTAACGTATTGCCATGAAAATGGGATTGAAGAATAATCGTGGAAACGTATAGATTCCCTTAGCTTTCACAAGGCATCCCATTCAACACTAATTTAAAGCAATAGGTTTCGCACACTAAATATTTCAGTTTATTTAAAGTGAGCACTATTACACAACAAGCGAACTTTGTTAGCTAAACTCACAAAGTATTCTAACTTTTAACAGGCTTAAAGTCTCACTGGTAATACTGCAAAAATTTCCAGCCGAAATGGGTGATTTAAAGGAATGTACGGCGGAGAAAGTGTTAGGAATGCGGATAATCAATGGCGTATGGGAATATCAGATAAAGTGGAAAGGTTATCCTAATTCATTTAACACTTGGGAAACTGAAGTTAACTGTAATTGCCAGGAAGCTATTGTGGCTTTCATTGAGAGTATACCTAAGCTCCCTCTCAGTAATCAATCACCAAAGAACCAAGAAACTTCCAAATCCCAGTCTGTTGGAAATGCTACTATATCGCCAGTTTATTTTGTGAATAACAGGAAAGGAGATGGAAAATCCCAAACTCCTGAGGTAACTACTTATCGATTTTAACATTATCAACAGGCCAAGAAAAATAAAATTCCAAGAAAAGTGATATCGAGTGATTGCGAGATGGAGCAAGAACTTTCTTCACAGGAGTGCCATCCTAGCCCCTCCCGTGTCCCTGAGGTAATCATTACAAATTAAACTATTATTTTGATTTAATAGATGAATGCGAAGATGAAGAAGTCTAGAAGATCAACGCCAATTAAAGATCACTCAGTCAATAAGGAAAATCAGGACGAGAAATCAGAAACTCTTGAGGTATTTTATGCCCTTTATAATTATTAAATAATACCGACCACGTTAGACATAAACCATGTATAAAGAAAGACTAGGAATTTCATTTTCAGCGTCTTATATTATACTAGGATGGAGTAAGTGTAATATGAGAGAAAATTTAAACTAAGGCTTAAGTGGCATGATTGTTGAAGTTAAGTGAAAGGTTTAACAACATTCATTCTGCGAAGAGATGTAGCATTCTGAAGTTATCCTGATGTGGCACCCGTATTCTGCTGCCTCTAAAAAGTTCATGTTGATCACTACACAATTCAGCCTAAAGCGAGCTATTTTCGTATTGCTTTGACCTACGAAAATGATAATATCAATCACGGATATAAACCAACGCTTCAGCATTTTGAGACTCCTAACTTCATGTCACTGGTAGGGCGTAGCGGGAAATATGTGCAAACATCGAGAAAATCCCGGGAGAACACGCCTAAACTTGATCACATCTTTGTACATCGGTCCTAGTTACAGTGTTCAGAATTTCGGTGTCTGAACCTCAAATAAAAGTGTTTATTCATTCAAACAAACTATAGTCTAGAGTTCACATTTAAAGAGATTGAATATGCAATTGCAAATATTCAATGCCTGGTGCTCAGGAGTGATCAGTATATATATAAACATTAATAAACGAATAACGATAATAAGAGTTTATCTATCTTCCAGTTGAAGAAAATGCGAATGAATAAGAAACAGACACCAGTTGAAAAGAAAAAACGTTGGCGCAATCTGCGATCTCATTCTCTGGAACCAACATCAAGTCTAGTAAATGCTCAGCCCAACACGGAAACCTCCAAAGTAACAAACATCAATTTTCATCATATTATAATATTTTTTGGTTGGGAAAAAATCATAAATAGTATAAAATTTTAACTCGATCCGAAGAGAAATAACTTAATGTTAACTGTAGGCTTGTTCAGAAATGGCGACTGAAGTTACGTTGGATGATTCAAACAGGAGAGCATAGTTGGTTCCATCTAAAAAGACGGGATTTCAATAGAAATCTGTAGTGAGTTCAGCAGTGAAAGCACCTCGGATACTTCTGAGTTGATCCGTGCTTTATATTAGAAAAATGTAGACACTGTTTCAAGACGTTATTGGGGAAGAACTTGAAGTTTTACTTTTGTTTTGGGGTTGAGGTAAGGAGTTAGTCACTGCATATTATTCCCATTGGTCTACAATTACCGAAATTAATTTGACTTCAAAATTTCTTATTGAACTGATGTGGGATTATGTTGAAGTGTATTAAGTTATTTATAACTAAACTGATGAAATGCAAACTCTGTTTTGAAATTAAAGCTGGGGAAATTTACACAAATCTTTTACCAGTTATAATTAGAATCCGATTGATTATGCCGTCGCATAACCATGACAATTATTCAAACTTACAGGCGAGGAAAGACAAGATGCGAAGAATGTCAGCTCCAGCTAGGGAGCTCGTAACTCGTTCCAAAAGTCGGGCGGAAAATCAAGTCGATACAAAGACGGAAGATATATCATACGAGAACGAAATATTGCAAAGTCCTGCTCCTAAAAAGAATGAGAAATTCAAAAAGAATAGCAAGACGCAAGTTCAGGCGGAGAAAGAGCTTTCTCCAGGAAAACCTCTGTTGATTAAAGATACTTCACAAGGTGATAGAAGAAAGGTATTTTCCCTAATTTTAATAATGGATTTTGTAATTAAAATAGTTTATTAAATTTATTTTCGTTTATAATTTAATTACTATCAGAAATAAAGTAAGGCGAATAAGGTAAGCTGATAGAATAGCTGAAAGGTATGATAAAATATGAAATCAGTAATTCTTTAGTCATGTATCAATTTTGGTCAATGAGAAGGCGGATATTTTGGAAAAAACAAGTGAATTTCATATTAGGTGGAAATGCGATGATCTCCTGGTTAGGTTACAATGTTTCGTGCTAACGTATATTATCTCGCCAACGCTAAGGTTTCATAAACTTCCATTCGGTACCCCTAACAAACTGTGGGGGTTTAGAGGCTATTGGAGGTTATTTTATCAAACTCACACCAATCTTCACTTCTAACGTCAGAAAAAGAGAGGAGGTAAACACATTTTAGCAGCAATCTTCAAAGAGTGAAATGGGTAGACCATTGAGGACTGAAGGGGTCTTCAGATGCTAGAGCTTGAGATGGTAGCTGTGCATGCCCGAGGTGACAGCGGATGATGTGTGCGTATTTATTTATACAAGGGATAAGAAAGCATTGGCTGGAAGTGCTGACCTTACAGCAGGAAAAGGAGAAGAAACGATCCATTTCTCAATGAGTGAGCAACCGGGTGTGCCGTTTCATCGCACCGATTAGGAGAGTCGTAGCAAATGCAAAGAGCTCAGCAGGGGTATTTAAGCTACCACTTTGTTAAGGAAGCTATTGATAAATTTTCTGTCTGAAGACTCATATCCACAACGCAGAGATAATTATTTCGTGAGAACAGAGAATCCTAAGTTGAAGAAGATTTATTAAATTTGAACACAACTTTCAAACCAGACTGTTAAATAACGTGCAACTTCATGATATTGTTTCATATTTTACTCAAATCATTCAAAAACGTTTAATGTGATGTAAAACCAAGATGATGGTGGAATTGAAAATATAATGCGTGAAGGTTTAAACGATCGATCGCCTAATACTGAAAATTTAAAGAGTAGTACTAAATAAAAAACCCATCGAGATAGCAGACGCTCCGAAGAAGCGGTCGTGTTCCTTTCCTGAATCTCAAATTGATTTACCAAAGAGTGAGGAGAATATGACCTGATCTGGGGTGTTCGATAATTTTGAGGTATCTTTTAGTACTTTTTGTACCATATGAAGGGAAATAATAGACCATCTTCTGATGAAACAACTCTATCGAAGTTGCGCTAATTCACTCAATAAAACAACCTTGGGAGATCGCTTAACTTAAACTAAATATTCCCTCACAGAAGTAAGTATTTTCCTGAAGGCTAACTGAAAACAATAGGCCTTCCCAAATGGTCAAGAATTAAGTAGGGATAAGTGTATATTAAAGGACTGTAAGGGAATGGAGGATAAAAAGAGGGGAATATGAGATTTTTGAATTGGAGGAGATGGAAAAAAGCGTCAGCACCGTGAGATTCAAATTATTGTTTTGTCTTCTCTGTTCGTCAGAGTTCGGACGGCGCAGAGTTCAGAGTCAACATATGCGAATGCTACAGTGAACGCAGTATATGAAAATAAATCTACCTTTAAATTTTATATTGATATTCTTCCTATAAATTAGCTAACTACGTCGAGAAGAACTAGCATTCTGACACCTTCAAAGAGAGTGAAAGCTCAAGTTAGACGAGGACGGCCTTCAGTTGAACACGAAACAAGTGCACAAGGGGGAAATTCATCAGACGACAAGATGGTTCAAAGCCCAAAGAAACGTAGAAGAAGTGACCGATCAACACCGTTCAAAAGGAATGGAGCTCAACAAAGCGGTGGATTTCCAAGTACCTCCGAAGGATTTGGTGGTAACTGGGTAATCGGCGATTATTTCTTTTCAAACATTTTGTAATGAATAGCATAAAAAGGAGTCTTGAAAACCGGACAGCTAAAACCAAGTTTAAATACAATATTTCGCGTAGCTGAGATGATCAGCCAAGTTTTAACCATCATATTATCTTTTCGTTTACTCAAGAATTGACAAAAATATTGATAATGAAAGTGACTCGAAATGTAGTTGGTTTTGGACAAGCAATTTAAACAAAACTTGAAGGATAGAATTTTAATTATAGCATTAGAAGTATGTAATATTTTAGGTATGGCATATTTTACCCAGTTTTATTATTTTATATAGCCGGAAACGCCTAAAGGGGACAGCGTTTTGACGCCTGGCAACGCAAAGAAAAGACAATCTATATTTCAGCGTTCAGAATTTAAATGCATGGGAGTAGCAGGATTCCAGATTCAACAAGAAGTGCTTCGGATACCAAGGGTAACTTTTACAATTTCTAATTAGTCAATGTTTGTAACAGAAACGGCCCAGGAGGCCAAGACTGAATCTACATCTGACACCGGGATCTAAATATGTAGAAGTATCTTCAAGTTCTGATCCCGCAGTGGAGCCGTTGGAAGACTCAGATGAAATCGAAGAAGGAATTCGAACTCCTAAGGTAATTCATATGAGTATATCTTATTTTATTTCTTCAAAAATACCAACTAAAGGAAACTGAACCCACTTCAATGTCAACGCCTGTAAAATCAACCGAAAACCAAGTTGAATTGCGCTACTATTCATTGAGATCTCAAGCGGGTCAGTCGCCCGGTATTCATGGAGTAGGTTTTATATTTCCTTATCCCTTAAAATATATAATAAAAAAAAACATTTCTTGCCGATGTAATTCCATGCTTTAAAGATAGTGACACAAAGATTAATTAAGACTGTAATGTATTAGAAATTACATACTAAAACCCTGACGAAGCCAGAGAGAACGCATCTTGACTAGATCGCATCTTAGTATTTTGCTCGCCTTTACAATTGCGGAAGAAATATAGACAATCTTAGGGTTTATTTCAAGGAGTTTAATGCGTCCAGAATTCAGATGTCAGAACATCACGAAGATGAAATCTTTTATGAGCAATAGGACTTTCGCAAGAGTTAAATCTACTGAATTAAAGGAAAAGTATCAAGAAGTCTCCGTACTGAGGAAACTCAGTTCTCCCATCCTCCTTATTAGTCAGGTTTTATCAAGTGCAATCGTCCATTCCACCTACTAGACGTGCACCGAGCTCGATTCTGCATGCGTGTACGTTAACCACTACTCCACGTACACAAAAATCCACAGAATAACAAATCGAACAACTCGGATAGGTTAACTTAAAAGAATTATGAATGTGAAATTAGTTCCATTCAGCTCATTAACTAGATGAGTTTGGTTAAGTCTTACTTTTACACTCTCCAATATTACTGTGCTTTTTAAAATTGCATATTTGTCAAAGGTGGTACCGTACTATAAAGGACCTCGTATTCTCTCCGAGCACCAGCCTTGAGTTTCAGCTATGTTCGTAATATTACTGCTTCTTTACACATATCCATTTACCGCGTAGGATCAAAACTGAAGGATAATTTTAACAATTTATTGTTAATTATTCGTATAATCTACATTTTTATTAAAATCCACTAAAATTGTGGGTTGCTGATCGGTAGAATCTTTAGTAAATTGCTGAAGTTTATTAATCCCTTGTTGTTTTTAAAATTCGGGAGAATAATTGGTTGTAACACAATTGAATGCATCCGCGTAAATCATACTTTCATTGGTTCAGCCGCATCCAATGAACCGATTACTGAATCAAACATCCACAGAACTCACTCAGATGTATCAGGTTGTAACAGAAGTTCTGTCCATTTTTAAAATTTGAATTAAAGTGAAAATTTAGTTAAAAATACATTTATACATAGTCACCATTTTTATTTATTAAATCTTCCCATCTTGTCATAAGCTTTCTGACTCCTTCTTACTAGAGTTTAGCCAGTTTTGACTCAAATCAAGAAACTAGCTTCTTCATTTCGATCTCTTCTCTTGAAGTAAGCCTTTGTCCCATTTAACGAATCTGTAAGCCCCTGGAAAAAATGAAAACCGGTTGGTGCAAGAGAAGATCAGAAGAATGTGGCGGATGATGCATGACTTCTCAGCCAAATTCTTCAACGAAATTTTCGGTTGCACTTGATGTGTGGGGTCTGGTATTGTCATGGTGCAGAATCACTCCTTTCCGATCGATCAAAGAAGGCCGTTTTTCCTACCGTTAACTGCTTTTAAACGAGTTAGCTGCTGACAGTAAACTTCAAATGCTATTGTTTAATTGTCACCCATTAGTTCATAATAAATAATTCCCTTCAAATCCCATCATACACACAAAAGAATTTTTTCGGGTGCAGTCCTGAATTGTCTTGGTTGTGGAATTGGCTTTGAACTACGACTGTCTTTTGCACTTAAAATTGTTGTGAAGGATTCACTTCTCGTCGCTGTCAGTTATGAGTGGATCTAAAAAAGGTGCCTGAAGTTCACGAGAACGCAGTGGAACACAATGGGTCGTACGCTGATGCTTGTTGGCTTCTGACAAATCGTTGGAACCCATTTTCCAGTCTTTGAGACTGCCAAGTCTTTTCATTTCCCTGTATATGTTTATATGGCTTACGTTAAAGGTTTTGCTTAGTTCTCTAGTAGTTCAGGTTGGATTTTCATCAATGGTAACTTGCAGTTGCTCAGAATTGAGTTTATTTGAGCATCCTGCTCTCGGTTCGTCTCTCGTCTTTCAGGCTGAAGTCATTCTTTTTGAAACCACCTGCAGAAAACCACCTTCTGGAGGTCTTTCCACTCATGACATCATTTCCACAAGTGTCTGAGTGCTTTTGCTGCTGAGCTTGCCGTATTTCCTTGATGAAATTCCAACAGTAAAGTACGCCTGATATGCTCTCTATTAGGAGTGCACATTAGAGCTAGAAATAGTCATTCATAAAGGAAAATACCAGACAATCTGAAAGAATAAATAATATTTTATTAAGTATCACAGATAAGCACAAAACATGAAGGAGCTAAATTGAAGCAATCGTGCCCTAAACGCATAGCTCAAAAATTGGACAGAACTTCGTTAAAACCTCATAGATTGTCGTCCCGCTGTTTTGCCCTAATTCGGGGCAGGTAACATATTTTTGGTACGTTCTTCTTTCCTGCCACAATTAAATGAAAATTATGATGACAAACCGATTGTTTATTCACACTTTAAGATTAGCAACGAAGAACTAATAAATTCTCACTTTCATTTTTAAATAATCAAAGAAATCGAATGAAAAAAGAGATTCACTATCCAACGAAAGGGCGGAAATTCTACTTAAACCACGACATCCAATTAAACGTCTACGGGAAAAAATATTGCGTGATAATATTGAAGACGCAGAACAGGATAGAGAACAAATTAGCCCCCCTAAGGTAATGCTTGCATATAATCTGGTAATCTGTATTGCCATTTGAAATAGTCGAAGAGATTGAAAGTCAGTAATGATTCGTCCAGATCCAGAAGGAGAGATAATCCAGATAACAGAGTTGAAGAATCTGATTCTAGTGATACTGGAAAACTCTGCTCCCCAAAGGTAACCAATACGAATTTTGTAGGATTTTTTCATAAAAAGGTCAGAAGATCAGCAGAGGTTCAGTCAAAGTCGACTTCTGCTAAAGCGAATGTATCGGTGGAAACCGGTGCTAAAATGACGCCCAATAAAGAGGTAAAAAGTGGTGAAATTTGTTTATTATTTATTAATAAAATAGACGAAGAATCAAAGAAAGTCTACCAAAAGTGCAAAGAAACGGATGAGTGAAAATATAACAGAAGAAAATGCACCTAATATACCGCAATCTACATTGAAATCGCCATTAGTTATGTTCCGAGAAATCAATGAATCTCAAATCTCTATGGTAACCTTGTGGAATTTCTTTATATATTTTCATTAAAACAGCCCAAGACTCCTAAAGAGGAAACCAGAAGCTTCATTAATAGGAAGAAGGCTACGGTCCAAGTGGAATTCAAATCACCTGAAAACTGCAGAGTGGATCCAGTTAACCAGAATGCAATTCCAGATTTTGATAGGGTAGGTATATAATTCTATCATTTCGCAATTTTTCTTTCTAAACAGATTTTAAAGAAGCCAGTACCGAAAGGAACTGTAATGACGGCAAAAAGTAGGTTTGACCTTGGAATGAAAGTGGATAAAATTGCCGGATCTACAGTAGTTGACGGGGAAATCGTTTTTCTTGTCACCTGGTATAATACTAGGTTCAAAATTAACATATTACTTAAATTTACAAAATTATTAAATGCTCTTTACTGCGTTTTAGGATAGGTACAAGCGAGGCTGAGATAGTACCAGCCAAAGTAGCTAATAAGAAATGCCCTCAGGAAGTAATAAAATATTATGAAAGTCTCTGGAATTGGCGAAAAGAGAAAAACATGCGAAACTGATCTGCAAAAACTCTCATGTATATATCACCAAAGTAACATTTTCATTGATATTAAGACAAGTTATGTAAATAACCCGATTGCATTACCCATTTATTCAAAATATGCCTCCTTTTTGTTACCTGTTTAAGTTGAAGAATGTAAAAAGAATTTGTGTGAAGTATAAAACTCTTACAAATGAGATCGGAGCCTCGAATTTAAGGTAACAATTAGATGTTAATCGCGATCGAAAATTATAGGAGTTGTTTATCATCGTTAAGTCAAAATATTTTTGGACAGTTACATAAGTATTTAACTACTTTCTTCTAAGCTAGCTTCATAAATGTCTCGGTTGGATAGACTTGAGATGGAAAAGAAGGCTGATTTGCAAATGGATGGAAATGATTTACTTGCGATTCATATAAGTCCGATTTCCGAATTTCTGGAAGGAGAGAAATACTAAATACTCCACGTATTCCCCGATTACAGAATAAATGCTGAAGCCATATTTTTATTAAAACGATATCTTTAAGAGTTCCTCATCTCTTCAACAATATCAATAAAAACATAGTCGTTCCTCTAAAGTTATTGGGTTCAGTACATTGAGAAGAATGGAGATCACATTGAAAGAACCACAACACTGTTATGTCCTGAACAAACCACCAAAAAATTCCAAATCGAATCATGTATTCTTGATGACCACTCAGCCAATCAGGCCGAAATTTCAAGGACATCATAAATATGGTTCAATAGAACCCAATAGTCCATACAAGACATTCCTCATTTTGCCTTTCACATAGTTACCAGTGATGTTGATTTGAATGTGTATTTACCTCTTTAAAGAAAACACATATGTAAAATACCGTCAAAAGAAAAATAATTAATTCATTTTTATTTGATGTAAAGAATTTTTAAAGATCTATCCACATTGGTCAAATCATCAGCACTTAAGCCTTTGAGGACTAATCTTAGAGTGATAATGAATTCGTACTTGTATCCTTTCTAGTTTGAATCCGTAGCTAAGAGTGGAATCTGAAGCATTCTCCGGTCTTAACTACACTGAACTTCGTGAATAAATAGCAAATTTGTGAAAACCTTCCAAAACTCGTATCAAATTTAGATATCTTCACGAAGCTATCGCCGTGCATACATCACAATTTCTTGCAAAAATAACGTCGAATCCTAATTCGCCTTTTCAAATCCTTAGTTAACATAAATCTACCCTTAGATTCCAAGTAGGATTCTCCACTGTGCCCGTAAACTATTCCAACGGTATTTGCCAGCCCTAAACACATAAATACCTAGTTGCAATCTCACCCTACACCCGGGTTCCATTATCACATCACCTCTAATTTTTTGACATTAAACCTTGTTTCACTACTGTCTTCTTTCCCTATCCCGTTTTAGAACTAGACCAAGAATCTACTTCGGCTCCTACAAAAGAATAGATAGAAAAAGAATGCACTTTTATTGGAGACCTGCAAGCTGTTAAATCTTTATTACGTACAAGTTTAGTTTTACTTTGACCGAAAGACTACAGAATTCCATAAATGAAAGAAGATAAATCAATATGTACTCTAGAGGGAGAGAGATATGGAAATGGATTCATCATCAGTGCAAAAGAGAAAGACCAATGTAGCTATAGTTTCAAACGGGCAAACGAACGCTTAACTCCCTCCAAGCCATGAAGGGAGACCGATATAACCACCCCATCCACCACCAGCATCCGAGCTTGCTTCTGACGAAATGCAATCAGAATGAAGAAGCATTCCAGTTTGGGCAACCTTTTGCAGAGCATCCCGTTCATTAGGGGCTAAGGCTAGTAGCGTAGCGAGAACAGGTACCAAAGCGAGTCTTTCCAAAGAACTACCACTCACACCAGCACTGCTACTGGCATTGATTCCTGCTGTAGAGGCACCACAAAGGAAGGAAAGGAGGACGTTTTTGAGGTATTCGGTTCGTGTGACACCCTCTGAGACTGGGTGATCTGATTGGGTGTTAACGGGAGAAGATGGAGGAAGTGGGTCATCACCTAGATGACGTTCACGCTCTGCATTTCTTTCATGCCGACGAATTTCTGATTTGAGGATCTGAAACGGAAGTAAAGAAGCACATAGGTTATACCCAATGCTCAAGATAAATTAGGGAAATAAATTCCTTAAAACTTACAAGAGTGAGATGGTAGCATACTTTTTGAGTAGCTCGATTTTTATCACAGAATATAAGCGATAGTGGTTGAAGAAGCAGCAAAAAAATTCATTAATCTATCGCAGCACAAGATTAGATCTTTCTAGTGCTTCTAAGATGTCTCCAATGTTAAGCTATTAAGCATAAAACCTGAATTTGTTCCTCATTCAACCATTCCATGCCGCTAGATTGTCAGCTCCATTGTACCCAGTCAGAGCCTGAATATGTCTATGCAAGTTAGATACAAAAATGACTGGTGTGCGAGGGGGTCTGTTGCTAATAATTTTAACAGACAACTTATAAACAAGGAAGTTTTTAGGATATACTTTATGTAAGGCGGGACACACAGTTCTTATCAAATCACTAGACTGACGCAAATGTGGTGAGTGGTACTTCAAACCTCTGGCTTCGAATCTATCTTTAAACAGTTCAGAACGAGATTTTTGTCAACATGAGAGCTCCAGAGATTCAAACTGTCTAATAATAATATTCTAAATAATACATTACATACTACATTAATCATAAGCTCTCACAATAATTACAAATCATATAACGAGGATTCTACACTGTACTTGTTAAGGTCAGTGTGGATAATCATTCGGAACAATGAAAGGATCCGCGGTGAACACCGTAATCTAATGATCTACTACCAGTAAAACGAATAGAATGTGAATATAAGGTTCGAATTTGCCTTGCGGCAACATATATGTTAAATAAAACATCGATACTAGCAACTCTATCGTCTATTTCATTACTCTAAACGGATTGATAAGGAACCACTGAATAGATTAAGACCCAAGCGAATGCTTGGAAAACAGGCTAGTTATGAAATTCATCTTCCTTAACAAACAATTTGACCGAATGAGGAAGAATAAAATAGCAAAAATTTTAAAATTGGGTCTTACATTTGCTTGAGCACTAAGTCGTTCCACAGTAGCTTCACTGTCCACTAGAAGGCTCTTAGTGTATTCTAGCTGGTGCCTTTCATTCGCCACCTGGGATTTGAGACCACTGATCGTTTCTTTTAGCTCAGAAATCTCCTTCTTGGCCTCTTGAATGGCGGGTGATTCCGTCTCCTCATCATCGTCAGCCCCTAATAGCGCCTCTTCGAGCGTTCGTGTTCGAAGTTGCTGTCAAGGAGAAAATGAAAATAAATTCAAATGAGTTTATGCCAAAGAACCAACCATATTAATTATTGATTTCGCTAATATAAACACAATCGCTCCAGTTATGACGTATTCATAAGGCATTGCCTTAATACAATATTACTATAATAGAGTTTATTATTTCTGGTACATTAAAAGCATCACGCAGCTTATTTTCTACTTCTATGCAAACTCTCCCTTTTCAATCCAAAGTAGAGTGCATTCATATTTAGGTATTTTCCTATGATTCAAAATTGTATTTGTTTATTTCGCCATGGGCAATAATAATGAGCGCTTACCATTCTTAGAGAATCGGAGCTGACATTGCTAAGGGAGCGACCACATCGAACACAGAGATGCTGCTCTTGAGATGGCGATTCTGTTTTCACGTTGTTTAATGGCGATTGAGTAGAGAGTGTGGTGACTTTTGAGTGTTCCAACAATTCCATACGTTGTGCTTCGATTTTAGCCTCTGCAGTCTCCAGTTGAAGCTCTAGATTAGCTATCTTAGCACTAAAATAAAAAATAACATTGTACAACAAATAATATTATGTTTAAGAACATAAAATGAGACGTATCTTTAAGTTTTCGTATCACATTATCGAGATGCAAATCATCAACAAAACTCCTTCTCCCTTGCTCTTCTCCTTATGATCACAATTTGTAAATGGATACCATTTCAGATTGGTGAGCTAAGCTACTGATCACAAAATTCTGGCCATCAAATAAAAACACGGATAATGATGACAGGGAACACCAGATTTATTTACAGGCTATCAAAATCTACCCAGCGACGAATAACGTCCTGCTTTTATTTCACGGAAATATGATATTAAGGGAATAGCTATTCAGAGTGTGGAAAGTCAAACGCATCCGTATTTAGTTGAGAACATTCCGATAAGGTATACCTAAAAACCTAAAACGCTGTCGGATCCTGCGAATTCACCACTAAAATGCGCTCTACGCGGGAAAAGGCAGGCAAATTCGGGAATATCACTATGAATCCTTAGGATATTTTTCCGTAGCCACCAAAAGCTTGACCGACTGAATCTCCAGGTAGTTACTGTCAAAAAATTCGTTTGAATACATATTACCATGAATTTATTTGTAGCATCATAAGTGGCTAATATAAAACTATGTAGTCACTGGTATAGTCAGCGTCTGAGATATTGCTAAGTGACCACTGAGATAAAGCAGTTTGTAAAATTGCTCGGACCTAGATGAAAGAATGGAGAAAACCGCTAGCTCAAACAGTGATTACTTTATTATGCCAAACGGGTCTTTATATAAATTTGGAATGACTGGCTGTCTAATATGCTAAGAATGGCAGCCGTGGCGGGCCTGAATATTCAGGTATGAATGAGGAAACTCAATAATAAAAAATCCAGTGCATGAAGGATAAAGGATGTGAACTTCGTTGAGGGACACTGAAAATATCCGATTCGGGTTTGTAACAGCAGCTAGATTACACTTTTCAGTACCTAGAGGATAAATAATTAATAGAAATCCTACCGTTTCAACTATAATAGATTAAAATGCGCCAAATGATAAACACTAATCTGGGGCATTGATAGATTTCGACGATTATTAGGGTTAAAGAACAGTCGACTCACCCATAGGCAACGTTGAACTCTTCAGCCTGCTCAGAGAGAGCTTGGGTGTGCTTGCTTCGCTCCTGTTCCAAAGCGGCCTCGAGTTCAGCTACCCGATTGGCGATTTCATTTTGCCATTTAGCACCTAATTTCTCTCGTTCCTGAAGCCATTGATTGCGCTCGGTTTGAAGACTCTGAGAAAGTCTAGAACATCTAGGAAGAATGAGAAAAAAAAGGAATATGTCATCCAAAAAATTTCGGAACGGAGGTAGGTTTAATGATTTTTATTTTCTATCAGCATATATCAATCTTAAATTGCCGTGACTTTGTCAAGGCAAGTTTTGTGAAAAGAAGCCTGAATAATTATCTAGTAGACGGTATAGCAAATTCTTCAGTAAAATGAAAATAAGCGTTTAGGCATCTGATAGGATTATTGCGAGACAGACTCTAGAAAATACTATTGAGGAATGGAGAAAATTCCCCATTTTGGTGAGCCACATTTCTTGATGAGACGATTTTAATATCCCCACATTTAGATGACAACTGTAAATGCAATTAGTTTCCTTCCCCACGGGTAGTGAAACATGAAAAAAAAACGATTAATTGACGCAATGTCATTGCACTGAGGTGAGCCGGATAGAATACCCATTTCAAGGTCAAATTTTGAAATTTCGAATATAGGATAAATGAAGCGGCGTTACTGGATGAGGTTATAGAGCTTGAATTAGCTTTTTTATCAATTAGTTGTGTAAGCTTTTCATGCGATCAAATCAATGAAGACTGAAGATACATGAGATCCGATGACTTGTGCCAGTAGGTCCTAGTTTCCGCCTATTCGTGGATCCAAAGTCCAACTTTCATTTATCTTACAAAGATAGGGGAATGATTGAAACATAACTTAGCATATAATGATAAAAAGCTTAAGTATTCAAAAACGTGCCAAGTTGTTTACACAATACGAAATTCGGAAACTAACTGTTCGAGAGCACACTGCACAAAAGGGAGAGACCTGTGAAACTCAACGATTACTTTACAAAATGTTGATATTTAAGTTTTCAGCTCTGGATTTTAATGTGCCGTCCTGAAGGTCATATGCATAGAAGTGTTTTTCTTTTCAGTAGTTTCTATATTACCTAAATTTTGTATCTCACAGAGCAGCCACGCGTTTGAAAGCATTAAAAGAAAGCAAGTAATGGGAAGGTGATTGTATTACCGATTTCTTCTTTACAAGCTTGATGTATCCGAAAAGATTATTACATAGGGAAGTGCTCAGATCGATGCTAAGAGCGTCAAGAACTCTTAGGTTCTATAACAAAATCCCGAGTGTTTTAAAGAACGCCAGGCGAATGCTTTGGTATAATTCAAACGCTACGTTAAATCTCATTTTATGTTTATTCCTCTTCTGTTCAGGTTTTGTAAAGACAAATTGATTAATAGCAAGACTATTTGATTTTTCAAATAGGGAGTTGTTTCTCAGTTGCTTTACGACACATATAGACGAGAATTCAGTTTCACAATGAAAACCGATTAACATCCTAACAAACAGAAACCGGGTTATAAATTAGGATCAAATTGAAAAAATCAAACCAACATAATGACGTAAAATGAACGCTAAACGTTTAGAGAATATGAAAAACATTAGCGAACTTTAAACTATAATTAAGAATAGGTAAGCTGGAATCGACCGCAATTGCCGCTCATCAGATGGGGTCAAAATTCCAAAACATTGTGGCATTATAGTCAATCGTCAATAAAACACACAAATTTCAATTAATGAAACTGCTAATCTGACAAATACCCGTTACGAATTAGGAGAAAATTAGTGCTTGATGCTTTGATCAATGACCTAATGAGAGTAATTGACACTATGGCTACATCAAGAAGTGAAACTGCGCAACCAAATGGAAGAAATAATGTTATGGGGAGGTATATAGAGCATAGGTACATAGATGCAGTTGTGCATTGCAAACAGAAAACTAGGAGTGTAAAACATTTATTGATGCAAATCACAAAGTGGACCTGAGTAATGTTGTTTATTCTAAAAGCTGCGAGGAATTGTTCCAATTTTTGGACTGAAAAAATGGTACATCGACCAATTTTCACATCAGAAGAAGTTCGAGGTCAAGAGAATTCCAAATATAACTCATCAGCTCAAAGTGTGTGTAGGAAAACACCCTCCTTTTACGGATTTGGGATGAGTCAAAGAGTAACCATGGCAGAGATTGAGTTATCATGATTATCATGCATGATTGTATCAATAATCAATAATGACTGGGGGAATAATAAGAACCTATAGATTTTCACCTTATGGAAAGTGTTACCCGTAAAAACGCTTGAATTGATAGTACCTAGCGTAAAATGATTTAATTAATCAAAAGACCAGTAGACACCAATCGGTGAAAGATGTTTCAAGTTCTTAGCGTGAAGATCTGGTGGTCAAGTAACATGATCAGCGGCTTAATCGAATATGAGACTATTAAATGAATAAAATTCGGGTCAATTTCAAGTTTGCAAAGTAATTTAAATCCCTTAAAGTAGTAATTGCGGTAAAACTAACGTTTACCATTCAGCAAAACTATACAGCTAATTGGTCAGATATTCGAGGTCAGAAATACATTTGTGTCATAAAGATTAACAAAAATTACGCAGGTTATAATATGTAAGAACAATTTTCACAACAAAATAGAGAATATGAAATTTCTCTCACATATTTAATTGAGCAATATTTTTAATAATTCTGCCTTGAAGATTGCAAAAAAAACGAACCTAAAACCCTATATTGCGGACACAGGATCCTCTTGGCTACAATGAAGGTGATAGGGAGCAGAATTGAACATTTTCGATGTATCGTACCTGGAAATGAATTATTCTCATTGACATATTACTGGCTAACCAGGTACCCAATCAATCCAAAAATACAAATAGATGTATAGCTCTTCTCCCCTCGTCTTGTACTTTAATCTGAGTTTATCTCAATAGTATCGTTATACCAGCATCGCTGTAGTTTTAATACGCAGGAGAATTTGAAATTCTATACATATTTGCAGGTTTTATTCCAGCGTAAATTTAATCCATGTAAAAAGGGCTAAAATTTTTCCACTTCAAATGACATTAAAGGTGAAATCTTGCGAGAATACATTTAATCAGAAGTGCTGAGATTTTGGAACGGCACTAAATCACAAGGATCATCAACACGGCAAAAATCATATAGGGTCACAAAATACTAAAAAAGTACGTATCCACATATATAGCACAGTAACGCAATTGCACTAGTACAAAATCGAATTTAAGAAGTTAAAATAGGTTGATTTCGATATTAAAAAAAGCTTCCAGCTTTTGAAATCAATATTTTGATAGAATGGATCTCCCACAACTTGACTTTTTATAAATTATACAAAGGATCTGAAGGATCTTGAAATTTCACAATGGCGAAATTGAACGCTTTATTACGCATGTCGGTAACGATTTTTACGACGAAGTTAACAAAATGAACTTTCACTGACCTCAAAATGCGCATGTATCTGTGCATGTATAATGGTGAAGAAGGAAAACCGAAAAGTCTTGAAATCGGGGATGAGAAAACAAGTATATCTGATAGATATAAGCTACGATAGGACACTCTTTTTATCATAAATCGGAACGTCGGGAAAGCACTACTTAAGCCCTTTGTACACTTTTACAGTTGTTACCGCAGAAATGTGTTTCCATCTGAACTTATCTACCACCCTCAAACGAAGTACGATTATAGTTTGATTTGACCATAAAAAGGATCTAAATAAAAAAATAAAGGATGAAAAACATAAATACTAAAATTAATTACCTTAATTTGAGAATGACCGTGAAGATAAGCATACCCTCAGATTAACTATCAATGGGAAAAAAATATGCTGGATGATTATGAAGCTACATCAAAGAACAAGGGACGTTGCCCATGCATTTCTTTTCTGTGGCAATATATTGGACACCCCTGATATATGCATTATTCCGCTCCTTAACACAAAATCTACTATTTATCTAGGACAAATATACAAATAATGGAAAATGACGTGTACCATACAGCTACATTAGCTGACCCACTGAAGTTGTTCACTCCATTTAATGGATGTACATCGATAGAAATAGTAACATAATGTCAAAAGCAGAAAAATTCCAATCCTAACCTCTCCTCACACAACTATGAGACACGTGCGACTAACCAGACTACATTCTCGGATATGATAGCGAATGAGTGTACGACAGTTATAAAAAAATATCAGTTTTTTCAGACAGAATGAACGAGTTATAATAATTTTGCTAATTACTTCGGAGAATGCTTAGTGTAAAATGAACAACCAATAATTTGTGAAAACTGAACCACGTTCTCCAAGTTCAAAGAAAATAAAAGTATTTCACGATTAAAGCGAGAACTGAGTCGACACAAAGATACCTTTAGAACGAGGGAAAGCATGGAGGAATTTCGCTATTTTAAATGCCTATCCTTCAACGCACCAATATTAGCGAGTGCACTGAATTTGAATTAGTACTATCTGATAAGGCACAAGATACAAAACCACTACAGGAAACAGGAAAACAGCATAATCAACACGTTTTTGGGTATTGGTTCTTTTAATAACCGTGTCAGAGGTCACGAGGTGAATGCTCGTCGATGTTGATTGATCTCTGTAAACAGGAGACGTGCGAGAAGGCTTGTTTTCAGTAAGGACAGCTCTACGGTTCACTTTCCCTTAAGCGGCTTCCTCC
>CAADRB010000024.1:1289668-1314270 GCA_900708905.1 Hymenolepis diminuta
GATAACAGAGGGAGCAGAGGTATTTCAGCAAATTTGCATCACTGACACTGAAACACAGTTGAATACCTTATAAACGCTCAGCTTGCCTGGAAAGTTGTTCTATAAATTGACATAAGTTTCGGCACTGATGATAGAAATAATAAGCATTATTTTGACCCAACAGTTTAGGCAAAATACCTGAATGAAAACGGCCCTATCAACAGGAAAATCTGGTGTTTACGCTCCGAACGAAAGTTATTTATTAACAACAGCAGTTTATTTTTTTTGCCAAGTGTACCAATGCCACAATCCGATGAAGTAACCATTACAGATTTTACCTAATATTCGCCCTAATTTAACAATTTATTGCGATAAAAGATAGTGTAGCATCAGTTAAAAGCATGATTTCAAATTTCAACAAAAAGCAACTATATATGAAGCGGCGAGGACTCAATAATGGGCGTTAATTAAAATAACCACTTAACACCATCCCCTTTGAGGTATGTGGTACCATGAACCTTAGAATTAAATTCCAATGGCAAATTATCCACTATGATTGTCAACTAGTAAATCAAATATACCTGTGACTAGAGAATCGCGAAGAGGAAAAATGACGTTTCAAGAAATGCTTCGGTCAACGTTGTTTTATATGTATTACCTGGCAACGTCAGTTCGAGTTTGACTCCCAAGTTTTGCTCTTGCAGGTTACTAGACAATTTATCCATCCGGTAAATAACAGATAAATCATTCACATACTACTAATTAACGTAATTATATTATTTTTCTATAGTCAAAAGGAACTTATTATTCAACCTCAAGTTGAAAGAGTTTTGGCACAAGTACTTTAGAAAAGAAAGTCAGAACATGTCCGACAGACATTTAAGTCATTAACTGAAGTTGGTGGTTATACCAATTTCTGATTGTACCGATAAATGTAAGCACCACCTTAACATTAAATGCCGAAAGATGATAGAAATAGAATTCGATAAAATCTGGAACAGAGATAAAAAACGAGACGAACTTTTCCGTTAATTAAACAGTCCATTTCTACTATGTTTCTTCCCGAAATACTAGCAAAATTTTCTTATGAATAATAAATTATACAAATACACAACTAGTGCGTCAATCAGTTAATATCTCAAATGTCTTTTGAATTTCAACAATCGTGTTACCACACGTAATTAAGTGGCTTAACGAAAATTCCACTACATCACACGCATGTACGTTTTCCCAAGAATTTAGCTTCACCAGAAGATTTCAGATACATTTTGTAACATACAAGAAAGAAATTTTATTGAATGCAAAGCATTTATAGCTTTCATTTGAGCCTTCTATCCCCGTGTTTAAGACTAAAAGCATACTTTAAGTCCCTTGCGCTTTATTTACATAAATAGACAATAATAGATGGGTATGTTAAAATGGCGTGGTCAATCATTGAATTAGATCAACCTGTCAGCAATCTCTGAATAATGCTGATAGAAAACCAGGCGAAAACAGAACATTACATGGTGAAACATACATCTGACGAGAACTCGAACAGCTCATTGTTTAAAGAATTTAAATAAAGTCATTAAAGTAATAATCAATGACGCCCTACTTCCACAATCCATTTCTACTCCATTCTCGATTCATGACTTATTGCACTATGATGCTCTTCTCCTCTCTTTGCAAACTTTCCGCGATTTAAACTTTTAAAGTTATTTTAGCCGTGCAAAACTAATATGAAAGAGCCAGAGTGAATGAAAATGAGACAGTGCACATCAACAAACTTAGAATTGCTTTATTTAAACTCTATCTTGTCTAGAGTAGTGAATATGCTTCACTTAGACGGTCTGAGCTTTGTTTATATTAATACTCACTTCTCCTTTTCCTCAACCAAAGCACAATTTGCTGCCTCCAATTCTACAGTCACGGAGTTGAGACGTGAAGTAGTATGCGCAAGAGAAGCCTCTAACTCCTTGACAGTATCCTTCAATCGAGTGGCCTCACTTTGTGCAAGACTTGAACACTCGTATCGCCAGGAGAGGGAGGCCAAATCAGCTTTAATTCCTCTACTGCTTAGATTGGGATTTTCTTCCACTTTGGAATCTCCATTGCGTAGAGCCAATAAAGCCTGAAATATGAGGGAAGATAAATTCAGTACCTGCTTCAATAGTTAATCAGTGCAACTCACATTAACAATACAGGACTTGAACGATGTATATATATGCATCCCAGTGTATCCATTCTTAATTCAGCGTCCTAACCTTTTCACTTTATTGAAATAAAGACACTACTCATATTGGATAAAAATTATATTAATAGTTTAAAATTAAATATTCATAAAATTCGTACATTTGTTAAAATGTGCCTAATTGCAGGATCATTGTCTTGAATTCATTGAGTAAGGCCTAACAATAAGACAAAAAACGTGTTATTAATGAGTTCTGGGGTTTGTGGTCATTTTGGAGGATCATAGCTATTAGGGAGATGCAAACAGTTATCCAAGTTGTCATTATTCCCTCAAAAAT
This sequence comes from Hymenolepis diminuta, assembly GCA_900708905.1. Taxonomy (NCBI): domain Eukaryota; kingdom Metazoa; phylum Platyhelminthes; class Cestoda; order Cyclophyllidea; family Hymenolepididae; genus Hymenolepis; species Hymenolepis diminuta. The sequence goes on from CAADRB010000024.1 coordinate 1,292,158, forward strand.
GCTTGGTGCACAATTAAATAGATAATACTAATCCCGCTAATAAAAATGAAGACAACTTCCCTGATAGAAAAAATTCCCCTCATTGCTCGCACTTTAGTCTGGTCATTATAGCGGACTCACCGCCTGACTCAAATCTAAATTGGCTATCTGACAGTAAACTCCCAAACAGTCCAACTTCTAAAAATAGGTATATTGGGACTAACAGTTAATCATTTCAGGAATGGTCAATTAACTTTGGGGTAAAAACACAAATAAACAGATTCAGTTGCATGCCTGTTTCCCATGTATTCAGTTTAATAAGAAAATGCCACAACCTTAAGATGTACCGTAAAGTACAAACATCGGAAGAAGAGGATGTTAGGATACCAATAAATGTAAAAGGTCATTTAAGCATATAATTTCATCAAGATATCTGAAGGATCAAGCTGTATTTCCAAAGGACTTCTATGTTGAAACTCTTTTACCTTGACAAGAGAAAACGAAAGATCACGAAATAATTCTAGTTTTTTTGCATTTTACATTTTGTCGGATGAGAGAAATTCCATTGCTGCATTGTTTACTTCTTTTCCAGATTGATAAGAAATATGAAGGAAAAAATTGAAGTACTATTCGAGAAATTTAGGGTTTTGCAACCGCTAAATAACCAAGTAAAAATCATTATCTTGAAGATATCCACCTTTGGGCGCGATTGAATGTCTTAGATTGTATGAACAATCATTCAATTTAATGAACAGGGCAAAAAGCCTCAAACATTTACTCAGAAATGAAAAATAAGGAGTTTTTTAAACAATCAGAAGTACCTGACATCAACCATGGTAATGCATATCTCGGTTCACTTCGCAGCCTTTCGAAAATAATGCTAAGTTAAATTGTATGGAATACTTTTCCCCTATTATAAATCAAACTACCTCTGCAGTCTGCTCTAAAAGTCCACGAAACATCATTACTAATTAAATTCAGACCACCATAGTGATCAATTACGTCCACTTTTCCAGAGAAAGTCGAATAGATATCTGTCAATACCTGCAATAAGCTACTAATAAAGTAACAACCCCACACAAAAGGAAAAAGAAATTAAACTCTTTCTGTTCTCATAAAACTCCTGCGAGGACAATAGCTTTCATAATGTAAGTAAATGAAGAGGGTAAGCCTTCTTAAGTAAATTAACTTTGATAGAACCATCGATACCACCGTGCAAGAATACCGAAGTTACACTACCACAATTAACTTTATATAAACCAGACGCTGTTTCTTATTAATCACGCGAAGGTCAGCATTTTATTTACCACTATTTAGATGAAGATGAACATGGAAGCGGGAAAGCGAAACATTTTCACGAGGTTAAAAACACATAAGCAGAATTGGTATAACTTTGGTAGAAGATTTAAAAGTAAGGCCATGTACTCACCTTCATTTTATACGACTCAAACTGTTTTTGCAATGCACTGACTCGTGCTTGTAACCTCTCTTTTTCTTCCTTCACCTCAACAAGGTCTCTTTCTAAAGCCATCTTGTCCTGAATTGCCTCAGCAACATTGCGTTTAGCTGCTTCAAGTTCCTCTTTGACACCTTCCAACTCCTTTTCAATTTCATTCACCCTACCGGCCTTCTTCTCAGCCTCACTGGCGTCTTTTCGAACTCGCATCAGGAGCTGTTTGGCACAGGTAAGTTTATCTTGAAGGGAAACGACCTCAGCTTGAGTTTCTGCAGCAATCGTTTCAGCTTCAGTGGCTCGAGAGACTGCGGTGTCCAGGGCGGAACATTTTGCTTCTAACTCGTTCTGAAGATTGAAGATGGCTTGGGTTTGTTCCACCTAAGCATTAATAAAAAATCGAATTACTAACATGATTAGAACCCCAAATTACTTGCAATATGACTTATCAAGTCAGCAATACAAAACGGAAATTTGACTGGGAACTTCTCCGAAACTGCACAAAAGATTTGACATTTCCTAATTGGAAACGACACAGAGATTCGAGCAAGTTTCATAGAAGACAAGAACAAATCTGCTATTCGCCACTGGTTATTTACGGTTGTGTTTAAAAAGATAAACGACACAGAAGAAACTATTTGTTTAGATCATTGATCTTTGAATAGTGATGCCAATTAGAATCACAAGATAGAATGGATGTCTAAATATCTATGAAAAGTGACGCAAAACAAAAACTCATAACATTAAACATTATGACATTATTTGCCAATTCAAGTCAAGGAAATTAAATACCGAGCAAAACAAGTTAAGGAAAGTAACTCTACATGGATTTAAAAGAGCGGTTAGGAAAAAGGACAGAAAATGATACGAATGCGCAATAAATTTGGAAAATTTATCCAGCATCCAGCATTAAGTCATTCGAAAGGAGTTGGATGTACCTCTTGGTCAATATTGACTTTATATGAATTATAAAAATTGTCATAGACTCACAGATGATCTATCCATGAAATGGCTACCTACCTAATAAACTATGCTATTTATAATTACATAGCTAATAAAAGGAACCGGGAACTGTCTGTTTGGTTTCTGCAGCAAAAAGTTAACTGATAACTATTACTTATTGTTAGACATCTCATCGGTGATCACCCATAATTAGTCTTCATAAGAACTAATGAGTGCCAAGATAAGGAAGATGACAAATAGAAGAAATCTGACCTCTTATTTTGAAGTTGCTTGAAGCGATTCAATAACTAACAGTTGATACGCCTCTAAATTATCTTCCTTGGTAAAGGATATGTAAAATATACAAGGTATCAGTAGGACCACTAAACTACTGGTCTCTTAAGGAAAGTGATAAACTAACAGGTCTAAATAGTCAACTTATAAGATCTGACGGATAAATCACTATTCGTTCCCAAACTTTTTACCTAGATCATTACTAATCCCTGGGATCTAACTTATCTCGTCATCACAGCGACACTTAATTCTGTGGTAACTTCAAGTTACCGTAGGGACATCTTCTGTCCTCGAGTGGTTAATTTTAATTAGTCGACCTCGAATGAGCTTTACTTAACTTTGTGGTGACCTCAGGTTCGTCGCAGCGACGTCCAAAATCAATCCCTGTTTACTCTACTATCCTTTGAGACGATATAAAACCAACCTACCAAAAAAGTTACCGGCTCCTATACTTCTCCCTCTCCTCCATCACCCACTATCTTATTCTCTCGAATCCTCATCGTGGTTTGCCCAATATAACACGAGTCCACACACGAGTTTCGTGTTCTGCATTTAGAACTGTTGACTGGTAATGTTAATTGTCAGGTCTAGTAGCTACCCCTACAGATTCAAGAGAAAACCATTCCTATCCCGATTAAAATTAATAAAGGTGTTTCACAAGACAACAACAACATTGGGTCTGGAGAACTTAAAGCATAATAAAAGTAGGTTACATAAATCCAAATGTAAATTTATTAACTGGTAACGTCGTATTGGCACTAAAAATATCTTTTACTCTTATGAATGTTAGATAACTAGTGAAATTGAACCATGAATATAGCTAATGTCTTAACATGAAGTATAGCAAATGAGTAATACTTACCAGTTCCAAGCGAGCAGCTTGGTTATGATTGAATCGAACTGCGAGATCGTTCAGTAATCCTGCATCCTCTGAATTCAAACCAGTAAGATTCACTGAAGGCGTTTTCTGAATAATCATGAGCCTCAGAGCCTCTCTTAAAGCTCCAAACCGGTCACACTCATCCGAAAATCTATCACAAGTCTCCCGTAATTGGTCGATTTCCGCTTCCTTGTCACGGACTAGTCGATCATAGTCCTTGAAACGTTGTTCATGCATGTCTATAGAACTTCTAACCGGTAATGCATTCAGATTCTGAACAAGGTTTGATAGACCACTAAATTCCTGATTAAATTCTTTCGACAAATGGACCGCCTCTTTTCGAATATCAAAAGTAACAGCTCGCATGTTAACAATCTCATCCTTAAGATTTTGCAATAACTTGTCATGTTGGGAGTTAATCTCCTTGACGTTTCGATGATAACGGGAGGACTGTTCTAGGACCAAATCTTTCATACCCGAAAGACAGTCCTTCAACTGCCAGACGTCAGTCAAAAGAGATTCCAAAGCAGTTGAATTACGAGGAGTTTCTGTATTTTTAGAATAAGGAGATGGAGGAGATAGAGTATTGAGTGCAAGCACCAACTTTGTATGAAGCCGTTGAATATTATTAAGTTGTGTCTGAAGGGATGCAAAACAATGTCGAACAGAGGATTTGATATCACAAACATCCTTCTGCAAATGAGGTAAAACAGAGAGTGTGGATTTAAGTTTGGGATCGGTCAAAACTGAGTCATCTAAGGTGATTTTGTAGGAAGACTTCTGCACCTTCGACAAAATAGATCCAATTCGATTAACAAGATTAGAAGAATCTTCAGCCATAATTGAATTATTTTGCGATATGACTTCCTTCATTTCACCCAGGTTATCTTTGAATTTCGAAAGGACTTTAAGGAGAGCATCATTATTAACAGGTTGCGATGATGAATCTTGCAAGTTTTGGATAGAGGAAAGAAGGTTTTGTAACGAGGAATTGATACGTTGAGAGAAACTAGTAACAGAGGATCGAAGTTCATTTCGATCTTTGGAAAGATTATTAAACACTGCAATTATAGCGTTCTTATCTACATTAAAAGCAGTTTTTGGAGATTGATATTGTTTAAGAGACGTAGAAAAATGTTCAAGAAGTTTTTGAACTTCATCGAAAGTTTTGACAGATGGGGAATGATCTTTCACTCCAAGTAATTGATTGATCTCACTGTTGACATCCTGAAGGGCATTCAGTAAGGCAGCGGTAGGTTTGTTATAACCGGTAAGGTTGTTATCACAGACACTTTTGAGAGTAGAGAGAATAAATGCATGCTGACCATGAGAATTAGAATGGGTGATTTTGGGAGGCAGTTGAGAGATTTTTGAAGCCACTCCATAAAGTTCGGTAGTCCGAGCGTTAACAGTAACTAGATCATTCATGATCCGGGCAACTTCAGATTTGAAAGTATCTCGTTCTTGTTTAACTACAGACAGAGATTTTTGTAAATCATTGTTCATTTTTGATAGGGTTTCTAGCTCCCTTTTACAAAGATCCAATTCAGCTTGCTGACGTGTAACAATCAACTGGGAATTATCGATTTTTGTATTTAATTCAGATTGGGTATCCATAGGTTGGAATGATTTGCCCGATTTCAGTAAACTGATTTCCTCCTCCAGTGATGAAATAGTTTTGTTCTTTCGAACCAAAAGCAGCTTGAGTTTGCTCACCAACCCATCTCGTTCACCGCATATTCGTCGCAATTCTTCTAAGCTGTCTACATTGGAGTAGCATTCGTCTGCCGATATCGTAGACATTATATAATCTTTAATCGAAATAAAAGTATTTACAGTTGGATTCCACGATGAAATTAAGATTTAATCCTTTAATGAAGTTTAATTATACATAGATGTTAACTAGAGAAATAAGTAATGAAAATTTGCGATATTCCATGAAATAATCGCAATTAAGTGTGCTCATAAGAACGTGGAGAAATATTTACACTCACATTTTGACTTAAAATAAAATTTGTACATAAAAAATTATATCACGATTGAAAAAGAGAATATCACGAATTTTTAAGTGCGCAGTAATTACCATAATAGTTACGATTTGGATGTGATAATTAACATACAGGTTAGATAACCATGAGGTAACAGGCACAATGCCTGTAATTTGGATTGTAGATAGTACACAGTCTTAAATTTACGATGAAAAATTTTATCAAAACTTCGTCTTTGAATTTAAAAAAATATGATTTCGCAGTAATAAATACATTTACCGTAAATTTATAATGTAACATACTACCATGTGGTAAAAATCTAACGCATGATAGCAAAATCGACGAAACACTTTCTAATTTTTTTAAAAATGAGATGATATTTAAAATGTAATTTTCCAATGGTCAAAAGAATATATTTTCAGTTCCCTTAACTATTTGGCCAAGGACATGTAAGCATCCCCATATGGGATTTACTCAAGGTTGGCACTTATTGAATGCGCCATGGGTTGTGCTCGTCGATATTTTGGAAATCTTGTTATATCATTTAATGTATTACTTAGCACTGTAAGCCTTAATATTTATGCCAAATATAAAATATCTTTAAGTTTTGATAAATTTATAGCATTTTCGCACCCAGATGCTCTCTTAATGAATCATATTTCGATTGATTTTCTGTCTTCACGTGTCTGTATGTGCTTTCACTTAACGTGCTGACATTTTTAATGGTCTAAAGCGTTTTGTTAATTTTGAAGGCATATGTGTAATCCTATTTATGAATTTCTGGGTGTTTATTTAGTTTCATCTGACGAGTTCGTTTAGCATTATTTTCTGCAAATTGACAAATCAGGGTAGGGAATGCTTGTCTAAATATTTATCTAAATGCGCCTAACCATTCATTTTAACATTTGACGTTTATCGCTGTTATTTTATACAGTGACATTGCTTTGAGGTGTTATTTTCAAATTTTATAGTCCTGCAATGTTTAATGGAGTCAGCTTTCCGGCTCTCAAGAATGATATAATTCTACGCGCTTGCAAAGGTTTACCCATTCCTCATGCCCCAGTGTGGATCATGCGTCAGGCGGGACGTTATCTTCCAGAATTTCAAGAAGTTCGCAAACAAAACGATTTTTTTGAGATCTGTCGAACTCCCGAACTGGCTTGCGAGGTCACTCTCCAGCCAATTAAGCGTTTCAATCTTGATGCCGCTATCATATTTTCCGATATTTTAGTCGTTCCTCAGGTAGATAACATTTTGTACAATTCTTCTACTAATATTGTAATAAGTAGACATTATTTCACATAGGTATTAGGAATGGAAGTCACAATGGCACCGGGAGTTGGACCGTATTTCCCGAATCCTTTGAGCACCACGACAGATCTTTCCCGACTCGACCAGTTTCCTGACGTTTCTGCAAGCCTGGATTATGTCTATAAAGCCATTACACTAACTCGACACCGATTAGAAGGTAGAGTACCTCTGATTGGTTTTGCTGGTGCCCCATGGACGCTGATGACTTACATGATCGAGGGTGGGGGATCAAAGACCTTTGCAAAGTCTAAAAAGTGGCTGTACGCGTATCCTGAAGATAGTCATAAGCTTTTGGATCTTCTGACAAGGGTTGTAATTGATCACCTTGTCAATCAGGTGTTAGCCGGTGCTCAATTACTTCAAGTGAGTAGCGACTTAAATGAATTAACATTTGTTAAAACTTAGGATATTTAAGCGAAAAGGAGGTTTGAATCGGGAAAACCTTAATTGACTTCTATTCTCAGTGCATATGCGTTTCATCACTTCTGAAATCGTATGTTTTTTTAGAGATTTGTTTTAATAATCAGAAATAAATTTCATCTGCTAGAAATGGAATGTGTAAATTTTAAAATGATTTCATCCTCATTTTGCATAATTTTTGTAACGGTCATGCTGTATAAAAGAAAGGTTCAGTAAGTTTGCAGTGACCAGTTCACCTCTCACTGTAGCTTTCCGATAAGTCGATAACATTGAGATTCCACGTAAAAAATTTCCTATCGCACGTACTTTAACTCGGCTTTGTGGTAGTCAAAGTACGCTTTTTTCCCGAAGAATTAATGGATTAATGTCATTGTTGCTTTGATTGTCTTTGTTTGCTCAGATTTGAAATTGTCAAACATAATTTACCCAATACGATTTAGGATTTCAAATTTTTAGCAGATATTATATTTTTTACTAGATTTCATAATTTTCGCTACTATTATATGTCGCAAAATTCTCGGAAATTATTTTTAGTATACAATACTTTCTAGCAATTGACAATTGATACATTTTAAATTATCTTTCTCCTCTGTTTTTGACCATTTTCATGGGCTTGTTTTCCATTTCTATTCTATTTCTGTGTTTATTGTAATTGACAACTTTTTCCGATTTTCATTTACACTTTTAGCTAAGTTGTAGTTTTTAGGTTGAATTAGATTCAAAAATCAAAAGCTCCATGTTTATGTGGCTGAATATATGAGATCATTTAGACTGATTGTCAAGTGTTCCGTAAAAAGATTTTACCAAAATATAAGACTGTTTACTAAAACGTTACCACATCAGAAATATGGTTTTATTAAGATACTCCAAAAGCTTGTCACTTTAAATTCCGATCATTTTTACTGCTTTTCGTTTACTTTGTTCATTTCTTCGATCAAATAATACCAGATGAAATTAATATTTGAACATAATTATACTGAAATCCTAAATTCCGGGGTGTGGACGAAAACTGTCGTCGATTCTCCCTTAACGTATTCCTTTTTCGGCTTTTGCATGAGAATGTTTTTATCCTATGTAGAATTTATTAAAGTGAACCGGGAAGACTTATTCTGCCAAATTAAAATTATTTTAGCTATTAATTACATAAGGGATTGAATTCACCAGAATCTCGTATAAATTCCGTTTTATTCAACGTGATGTAATATTTTAATCTCCTCACCGTAGTCATAGTAAATATATCTATTTTTCGCTAAAAAACTTGTTTCATCTCTAATCTTTTCATACATTGCTAAGAGTGGTATGCTAGTGACTGAATTTTCAGCGAGATATTACTTCTCTGAAGTTGTTTTTATACCTGACAATCGATCTCTTCTATTGTTTGAAAATTACATTCGTTTTCAAGCTACTGGCCTCCATGACAGATCCCTCATTAATTATAAATAAATTGTAGTAAGTAATTTGCACTATATATTCACTGAATCCTCAGAATTTTCATCAATTGAGATTTTTAATAAATTCGTTGAAGTTGGTGTCTTACTTGATTTAATACATTCTGTTCAATTTTACTCTCTCAGTAAAACGATCGCTGTGTATCGATTTTCACGTGGCTGAGTTCATCAGTTCATTGTTCCATTCTCCCGCTCAAAAACATCTTGCACTCAAACTCTTGACACGAATTTCCCTATGTTTAGTTGCGAATGTTACTGAGTTTATTGTACAAGATTGCTACAAGAATTATATTTAATTGGCTCTATTTTTCCTCTGCCTTATTTGTAAAATGGCATTTTTCTTAAGTTTGGATTATGTACCAGCTTTCCACTAAATTGCTGAATGAAAAAGAATGCTGATTTTACGTGAAAAATCGAAATAGTACAAATTTCCATCATAGGAAAGCATCCAAATGTAATAAACATCAAAGGCACCCTATTAAAACACGAGTCGAGTAGAAGTAGACTACATCAAATTTAGGGCATCAAAGTGTGTTCTACGTGCTCGTCTGCACAGCCAGAGGTCAATGATTAGGTGCCCATCTTTGCATACTCAATGGGCAAAATGTCTAATCGCACTGACTGAATCGGTCTGATAAAGGTGCTGACAGAATTCGAGTTTCTCTATGATGCCACCTCTCTACCCAAGATGAGTGTTGAAAACTCTTTTCTAAATAGGCTTGGAAGTTACTCGCCTAATCCGAAATCGAGATTCTTAAAATTGTCTGTTAGTTGCCCAATAAGTTATGGCATAATTTCACAAATTTAGAAAGCCAAGATCCAGCCCTAAGTAAGTCAGTGATAATTAATACCCGCGATGTTCAGATTTGATTGATAGATAGCATGTCACCTCGATGCATAAGCTCCTTTTAATTTGCCAAATATCGGTGTATGTATATATATATATATAGTAGGTATAACTAAACTTATTGATTTTGTATGCAAACATAATCGCATCAGAATTATTCCCAGTTTATGTAAATGAGGAGGATTTTTATTATTACTTATCCCTATGCACAATACCTCGTTAGCGCTTTTGTTTCTTGCTTGATGTATTTGAACCTAAACCTCCATGGATGAGAAATAATCAAAAATGATTGTCTTTATTTTAAACTGATGAGTCGATTTTCACGCGACTTTTCACTTAAACAAAGTCATTTTGAATTCATTTTTTTACAACTACTTGCAAATCTTACTTTTTTGCGTCCGTAAGGTGCAAAAAGTGAAATCAATTTAATTATGACCTTCAGATAATTGAGATAAGCAAATGGTAAATAATAATCATGGAGAGTACAGCAGACATTATTTTTTTCAAGGGGGAATATTTGATAAAATATTTTTCTCCACATTGACGCCTCTACCCTTCATGCTCGGCTCTATTCGTATAACTTCATAATATTGTCACCACCAACAGAATCTAGACTTCTCTGCTTTATTACTGAGGTTACACTACGGCTATACATCCTCCGATTTAGATGGATGAACAGATAAGACCTTTCGCTCAAAATTTGTCTATGTGGATCCAGATCAGTAAGAAATGTTTGGTCAGCCAATAGTTGCAGCAGAGGCGAGATTACATTGTCATACACGAGAAAGGAAGTCAGGAAACTTTATTCAGGTGCACTGTAAATATCCGATTCGGTTCGCCAACAAAATTTTGAAATGACTAATTCATTTAATAAATGTCAGACTTAAAGTTCTGCGTTTTGATGATTTAAGGTAGTTTTCACTCGCGTGTGTGCGTATAGAATAGGTTATGGGAGTTTCACAGTGGATATAATAATGCATTATTATCATTCATATTACAAATATAAATTTTAAGATTAGATCCAGTGTTCGTTTTAGGTTAAGAAAACTTCAGTGGTTTTTGTTGTGAGACTGTTGTGCAATATTATCGTGTTCTTACACACGATACGAGTGAAGCTGTTCTAAATTGAATTCTCTAAGTCTCCTGTTCATTTCCGAATGATAATGTTACTTTGATTCCGTGAATGTCATGCTATCCTTCCTCGGATAACTTACTGGCACTACTACTAGGTACAGAATTTATATTACAAGAGATTTTTCACTGGTGGTATTCGAACCCTTGCTACTGGCTTGGTTGACTGCATTCTTTATAGTTTGCTCTAGTGTTATTGTTCTTGACAACGAAATATATTGTATATTGAAGTAAACTCATATCCTACTTCACGTTAATAGAAAAGCGTCAAGAACATGTTTGAACATTTGTAATGTTTTTTTTGCAGTTCCACTTTTATTTCTATCATCTCCTCTATGAATAGGTTTAGCAGGGGCCACTTATTAGATTGGCAAGTTTGTTTGACGTTTTTGTTTAGTTACTATAAATTGTTTAACGTTGTATTTACGGAAAATCGATGGCAATAAAAAGGACACTGTTGATTTCTCATTGGTACACATACTTTAAGTTAAATTTTGTTTAAAGCTGACTAGTTATTAATTACCAGTACTCTCTTTGGGCGTGAAGAATCTTGGATCACTTCCGATCGAGAAAATCACATTTAAGTAACATACTTCGGCAATTATTGCAGCATTTTTATTTTGACTTCTCTTCTCTTTAGGTGTTTGAGTCCAACGCGGGGGCTCTATCTCCATATCTCTTCAAAACTTTTGCCTTTCCCTATCTCCAGCGAATATACAAGGAAGTTCGCGAGTGTCTCCTGGCAAGACACAATTACACTGAGAAAGATCTCCCACCGATAATCATGTTCGCCAAGGACGGTCACTATGCCCTGGTGGATCTGGCTGCTGTTGGATTCGAAGTCATCGGCTTGGATTGGACTATGGATCCCGCAGTGGTCAGAAAGCTTGTCGGTGTAGATGTAACTCTACAGGTAAAAATCAATTTTCAAGGACTCAGGACTTAGCTCTTGACATATTTATCATTACCTATTCATGCATAGAGAAAATATGTATTTGTAGAAATAAGTATATCAGTAAGAAAGAATATTTAGGATATTTAGTAGTATTTCCGAACCTTAAACACTTGTTGGCTCTTTCTCCATGTCGGGAGTAGGTTCTCATAAAATGGTAGAACACAGTTGGGTGGTTACATAATGTAATAACGTTGAGGGTCTATTGGGACGACATCGATCGAATAGATGGAATAAGTCAAGTCACTCATGTCGTCAAATCAGTTCGGAGGTGGTAGGCAAGCCACCCCCAGTTTATTTACTAGTAAATTAGGTTTATATATAATTCATTTATCTGTTGAACGTTAGTCATGTCTCGTTGTCGGTGTCTCGACCTGATGATAGACACTCGTTTAGGTATCTATGTTCAAACACAAACATACAACGGGACCACCCTTGAACACTGTAGTGGAGATCTTATCGTCAGTAAATCATTTCTAATCGCTAGATGATGGTAGACGTCTTCTGGCTATAGCACATAGTGTACCCATTCTAATTGCTTTGTAAGCTTAAAAACATACCCTTCTGGCTCATCATGACGGTCTCATATGTATCACTGATACCTATTTCGACCCCATTAATTTTGATGTTCTACTACACTCTAACGGAACTACATGTCTGCAGGTTAATGAGTTCATGCTTTGCTGTTTTCTGTCACCTACTTTGTAATAACTCCCGTCAGAATACGCTAATCTTGAGTGTTACTGGATGCTAACGTCATAGTTTCAAGTTCCCTCTTATCTAACATAGTATACATCTATGTGATTTTACATAATCGTTGGTACTTCGTTTCATAGTCCCTCTATTCGGAAAAGGTCGAAAATTTACAGTATCTAGTATTGTAAAGACTTGCTACCTTAAATTTTGTCAATTCTAGTGTCTCCCCACCGCGTTCTGTTTGCGCGTATACATATTATATGAAATGTTTAGGTTGATTTCTATTATTCTTAAAGATTCCAAAGGAGGATACCAAGGCAGATGTTCTGTGCTTATCTAACTGTATATTTCCAATTTGACCTTGGAAGATTGTATTTGTTCTCCCAATATCCACTGGTGTTTTATTCCTTTATACTGTCACTCATTTATAGTTTTGACTTAAACCGCTAATCTTTGGTGCATTTGAGTTCAAAATAGTAAATGCCGGTTTTCAGAATATTTTATTACATTGTTTATTGGTATTGGTCTTTTCAATTAATTTTTGTTTTTCTAGAGCCTGACTTTGTATTTTGGTCACTTCTCCTAAGTCAGAATAATTCTGAAAGGTGCTTTCTATTTCACCCCAACATAAGGTGGGCATTCGGTGTGCGGTATGTTTTAAGTAGGTTTGATTGTTTCACGATTAGGAATGAGATGGAATTTTGAAGTCATTTGAAATGGCCATCCATTGCTATCATAATCGTAAGAAATTTCATTTGTAAAATCAATCAAGCTACTGGATTGTACCTGTTTTTACAATCTGGAGTAATAGTTATGTTCCAGTAGTTGGACTTTGTTGTCATAGTGATATTAATAAAATGTGCTGCTTATTAAGTTGTTTAAAGAGTGTTCATTTCTTTATTGTTAAACTCAATCGTCCACCTCTGTAATCCTTTTAGAGGTATTTTAAAATTAAACATATCAAGTGATTAATTTTATGATTAGAGTGGGGAAGTATGGCTATCATTAGAAAATTTTTTTGAGAGTTAAATGAATGAGATTTTATTACACGCAACTTGAAAGGTGACGTGTCCTTTTCATTCTCGTTAGCACCGTTTTTAACTTAGGTTTGGGAGAAAGGGTTTGAAAGTGTTTCTTTTTTATATTTCCGATATACCATCCACTGGTTTTGATACTATGTTGGTTTGTGGAAATGTTTCGCTAATTTTCATCACAGCATTTGTTTTAGGATTCTTTATCAGTAATCTCTACTTTGTGCTTGTTTAAATCGTCAATTAAGGAGCGCGTTTGACCTTCTTCTAGAACGCTAGCGAAAATAACCGAGAAGTTGAAATTATTAGGGTAGAGTTTTAAGCAATTATAAAAATGAATCCGATGTTATTTCTTGACCACATCCTAAATTATGCTTTTTAATCTAGTTTGTTCTCAAGAAAGCGTTCGCATAGGTTGGTGTAAGCCGATGTATCTTATTTGTAAGTCACAAAGTACGTTAGAAGTAGGCCCACAATCTACCTAGCCAAACGGAAGCGCGCACGCCTGCACACAGTGGGCCAATGGAGATGTCGAGTGGTAGGAAGTCATCGTGGCCATTGATTAGATAAGGAGATATACTTAGCGTCATGCCACCCGCTCGTGGTGGAGGTTCGTGGCCATGGGCAGTTTAGCCGCTCCCTCTCACTATTTCTACTCTTGATATTCCTGGGCCTTTTTTATCTTTCAGATATTTTATAAATTTTATAACCTTTCAATATTAACTTACCTCATCTACATGATCTATTTAGACCACAATTTCTACGATAGCTCGAAACGGATCATAAATTATGTTACCCCATAGCGGACCTCACCTCTAACTTTTGTTACTTAGGGGAATCTTGATCCTTGCGCGTTGTATTCTTCGAATGCAGACTTGGAGAAACGCGTGGAGGAGATGCTGAAGAGCTTCGGAAGTATTGGTGGGAGCCACATGCATATCGTAAATCTCGGTCATGGAATTTATCCCGATGTTGACCCTGAAAAAGTGACCACTTTCGTGGAGACTGTGCATCGACTAACTGCGAATGAGAATTATTAGGCAATGATCATGACGACGACAGCGGTGTTAATTCAGAATCCGCCCTATTTTCATAACGTTCTTAGGGCCTTTAATCATTTATAATATTTATTTAATAAATTGTTAGTTAATATAATTGTGCTCTTATTTAATGTGTATCGCGAATAAAATTGAGTCAAAATATTTTTTTGCTTTAAATCCCTAAAATCCTATTTTAGAGGAGACGTAACAATTAGAACTAAGATTATCATTAAAGAAAAACTGTTCTTGATCTTATAAGCCCCAAACATGTTAAAAGGAGGCTCGCAACCTTGCTGGCTCCTACGATTTTCTTCCATCTTTCTCTTACTCTCCCGAATTCCCGTAGTTTATTGAATACACTTTGGCCTACGCAACTTCCCACGTTGTACTTTTTGAACTGTCGTCTATTGTTGCTAGTTACCGGGTCTTGGTAATTACGCCTATAGTATCAACCAATGTTCTCCCTTTGGAGATGAGTGATGACTAAAGGATGTGTGAATAAGATACTTTATGGTGCTTGGTGTTCATCGTTCGCCTGGTGAAGTGAATAATTAAGATACAATAGATGAGTCCTTTGTATTATTGAACATCAACACTATTATGCAACTGAAAAGCGTGCACGAGAAGGAAATGACTACGCGAAACCCCAGTGTCATCCCGATTCTCCCTTCTTGGGATGTTGATATGATGAAGTGGGTTTCCGCTGACTTCTTGATTCTCATCCTTACTGTTTCTTTCCCTCCTATTAAAACCGAGCTGTTTTGTGTTTCTGTATGATTCCCGTTGTTGTAAAAGACAAAACAAAGCTCCATAGCCTCAGTGTTTAAGTTGAATGCATTCTGTCTTAGCCTTCTCTCCGACTCTAGTAACATCTAGTGGGAGGACATATCATAGCAGAATCAAGTCTAACTTGAGTGCTAACTTCTTGATTTGTCATGAGAAATGAATAAATAAAAGCGAATCTAGACTCATTTAGCTCCGTGCGCAGGCCATACTCGTTTTCCCCCTAATTCGTATTCGGGACTTTAAATTTTAATTATTTGGGCCGAGTGTGTTTTCAAGATTGGAGTTTAAAAGCATTGTTATTTTTTATTTACATATATGCAACGTTTCAGATTAGAGTCGAATTAAATGCATTTGAATTTGAAGTTATTAAATGCCTAATTCCCTTTTATCCCTGCAATATATATCTATGTTTTAATAATATTTGAGTGAGCGGCATTATAACATAAATTTTCTGATTTAAGCCGTGAGAAGAATCCATATGATCCGGTTTTCACAGGTCTAGTAATAAAATTTAATAACTGAAATGACATTGCCACCTAATTCGATTTCAATTGACAGAAATGGTGAAGCCAACAAAGAGAAGAAAAATATGTGAATATTATTGTTATTGATGCAACAGTTGAAGTGATCTTTACGAAGCTTCAGAGTTTGTGATGGATTTAGCCTCTAAATAGTTAGCTTAATCCTGCGAACTCGATCGCAGCTACAGAGGAATTTATCCAGATTTCTCACTCCTTTAGGACTTTTCTCCAGTCACCTTATGAGATAATTTAACAAGTCGCTATTAATTTAATAAAACGATTATTAAAAAGGCCAGTTAATGTCCTCACTGAGTGAAATCTAGTGAGTCCTTATTATCTTTGGCCATTAAAGGAGAAAGCGAAATGGCATGGTGGACATGAAATCAGTTAAGAATTTGCATTTTAGTGCATTAGAACATGGAACAGTGTAATGAATATTCATGAAATCGATTTGAGCAGTGCAATAATAGAGCTTTAACTTCTTCGAAGGCTGTTACAGCTTCGGTGAGAAAGGAGAAATTGGCCTTCCTGGACTTTAATAGTTCTGTGAAAGGAAGAATCTCCACTGTAGAATTGGGAAGAAATCGGCGGTAAAAATTTGTCATGCTTAAGAACTGACGAAGTTGTTTGTGAGATTTTGATTGTAGGAACTGTTAAATCTCTCTTATATTTTTGTCGTTTGATCGGAAACACTAGGTATGATTAAGAAAAAATAGGGTATTTTGTCCGATTTCGCTTTTGGGGAGATCTATGGTGAGACCATGGAAATTTAGTCGTCCAAAAACAATCTCCAAATGCTTCTTCAGTTTTCCCCGACACTAGAGTGTCATCGATATAAGCAAAAATAAAATGGAGACCATGCAATAACTTCATCGATAAAACTTTGGAAGGTTTGGGCTGCATTTCATAAACCAAATGGCATTCGAAGGAATTTTAATAGACCAAATGGCGGTCTTGGGAATATCGGCTTCAGCCATAGGAATCCGGTTATAAGTACGGACAAGATCGGTTTTGGAGAAGATCCTCTTATTCCAGAGATTGGATGAGAAGTCTTGTATATTAGGTATGCGATTGTTGTCCGGAACTGTGATCAAATTGAGTGCACGGTGGTCTGCGAGGATGTCAATAGTCACATCTACTAGGGGCCATGTGGGGAGCAGATGACCAATTACTGGAAAAACGACAAATAATACCAAGATCAAGTATGTTGAAGGATTTCCGAAAAATTTCTTAAATCGCCTTTGAACGATATTTGTTTAATTCGTTTTGATAACAAATCATCTTTATGTCTGCGTATTCGCTTAAACGGTTTCACTTGGAGATTGTCGATTAAGGGATTGTATTTGCCACTTTCGTGATAACTTATTTGTTTCATCGGTAAAAATGGCGAGACTCTTGTAATATACCTGCTCCCGTGCTTCTCTTCCTGCATTTGCTACTTATCTTACTCGCTTGAATCCCCTCATTTTTGCTTTATCAATACATTGTGGCCTAACAATATTCTCGGTCTTCTGTTTCTGAACCCTGTCTGATTTTCGCTAGCTGCCGGTTATTAGCTTCAACTTCTACAAATTGGTGGCCCTGTGGAGAGCACGATCATTCTCGATAATAAGAAACGGTGTCTGGGCAGGTCCGACAGTAGTGGCTGAAACCGTTAGTGGGTGTTCGGGTAACCATCTTTTCCTTCAAGACTGACACTTTGGCATATCTTATCTGATCGGTTTTGGAGCGGAGATTTCCTACCTCCTTCTACTTTCGCTGACTGAACTTCGTCAAATCACCTCTTCATCCTAGTAGCTGTCAACGACTCTCCCATTAAGATTTATAGCCAGAAATCTGTCACCTTGGACTTCACAACCTTTTACTGGATTGTCGTCATCGCTGCCGTCTCCGAACCAAGCCTTGACACTGATTTCCTTTATCAGTTCGGCCTCCTTCCTGATCTCAGCAGGAAAAAGTTACTTGACTCCCTAACAAACTTTCATTCCACTAAAGACAGTGAAGGGACAAGCAATATGCTATTGGAAATTCAGCAGAGGTTCAGCAGCTGGTGTAGGTTGGCTTGAACAAGAGCGTTGACTGAAGCGGTGAAGTTTACATCCAAATCGTCATTTATTAGGCCCGTTACTGTGCAGACACACGCTTGTCATGCACTGGCTCTTATGCTTTCCTCCCATCCCCCTTGTTCCTTGTTTCTCTTACACGCTTGAATCCTCATTGCGGTTTTGTCAATACATTTGGCCTAATCAACTCTTGGTGTTCTGCTGTAGAACTGTTGTTTTCGTTGTTAGCTGTTCCAATAACAATAGCAGCAGCAGTATAAAGCTCTTTAAAGTATATTAACTGGTGAAAGCGGCAGGGAAAATGTAAAATTTTCACACCATAAATGATCGGATTTGTGATTGGACATCTTTTCTGCACTTCAAATCTTCTTGATTTGAAACCCATGGAGCTTTTGTTGCATATTCAGAGCTACATACAGGACCCCTGAAGACTCCGGAGAAAGCATATCTGATCTATTACACGTCGTTTAATATTGCATCAATTACAACCGATTAGTTCGACAAACTAGACGCATTTAAAGACAGGTTGAGGTCAAATATACTCAAGTTGAGTTCAAAATGTGGTCCGAAACTGGTAGCTCAGATGCTACAGCTTCTAAGTCTCTAGCGGACACTATACAAACGAGTCCTAGACTAAACCTTAGTAATCCCCTTAGGAGTATTTTTAGCTGCAGACAAGTACAACTAGTCTCTAGCTAGACTGCGTCCAAGGTAGTGAGAAGACAGGCACTGTGGAGAGGAGAGAATTTGCTGCAGTTGATTAGCATTTATAAATACAGTCAACGCTGGGCTGCACGAATATTGTTCGCTAATTGTCTGGGAGGCCTCTGTATGCACGTCCGCACTTGCTCCATACGCGATCGGTAGCACGTCAACATTTTCCAGAATGTTCTAGCTAGCGCAAGACCCTTTTGGCAGTCTTGATAGCGCTGTGTACTCCACGAGTTGGATTGCAATTTAATATCAAGTGGTGTTGTGCAGTGAGTGCCTATTAAAAATCACTTGCTTTCACTGAGTCTAATTACTTGAATTATGGCTTATTTATGTACGCTCCGAAATTTTCTATTCTTAAGACTTGAGAAAAGAGTTGATATATTTCACAATTTCTACTATAATCACATTTTCAATTTAAAGGTATGGCAGATTTAAAATAAATTCAAAAACCAAGTAAATTGTAATTATTTATTATTCAATAAATCAAGCCACACCTAGCTAATTGAGTTGATAAGAAAAATTGCTACCATGCTTTATTATTGTGCTCGAAGTTCAAGCCTATAGTTCTGGCTATCTCACATGCTACCCAAAAATCAGTCAACTACACTTTTAATAAAATTGTTATTGACTACCATTCTTTTTAGTCAGTGGTAAAATTCAAGAGATTATTCGAGCAGGCATCCAGATGGTTACTTTCATGCACATTGTGATATACAATCGAGAGAGACCGAAGAGAGGAACAGTTTAGTTAAAAAATTCATCCTGAAGTTTACTCAACTTTTCCCATTCTTCGATGAGCGAACTTCCTATGATCTCATGGAGGAATGAATGTTGCTGACTAGCGAAAATGTACCGTCACACAATTTGTATCATAAGCAAAATGGCTGAAATGTTCTTGTATCCTAGAAGGGGAATGAAGGTAGAAGAAGAGAGCAGGGGAAATAACTAGGGAATCTCTTGAAAATCTCCAAGAAAACGTTGAATTGGTGGCTGATTATGATTGTGAACGTCATCTAAGGAGAACTAGATGATTCCATTGAAGGTATCCATTGAAAGAAAAACCGAGGAATGATAATTGCATTCTAAAAGTATGATTCTTTACTCCCTTATTTATTTATTATTCTATTAAATTTCCTTATCTGAAATTAATGTAAAACCTTTGTCTGATAAAGAGTTCGGATTCGAAATTACTATGCTTAGTTCATCCGATCCCGTGAAAATCAGTTAGTATTCAGTGCGATATTTTGGGAGAATTGCACTAGACTTAGACATAACACGTTTTGAATAAATTGGATCTCAAGTTATAAGTGTGATCTCAAGAAGAAGGCTTCTTCACCTCTCTAGGGTCACAATTTAATTTAAATGAGATAGCAACACCTATGGAGCTGAACAGCAACCTTTAAGGCTCCGACCCATTTAAAATGTCTTGAATTCTGTTGAAATAAAATCTGTCTAAAGTCAATCCTCTATTACGGTCTTTCTACAAGGTGTTAAGAGTGCTTGATAAAAATAGACTTAAGGCTCTCCTTAAAGCTGCCAGAAGACTGATCTTAGGATGGCGTAATATTGAAGAACTGGCTCAGTGTATCCCTCATGGCAACTTCACCTTTCGAACGCTATGAAAAGTCATGTTGGCTATTTCCTTCTAACGCTTCTTTTTTTCATCAGATACCAGGGCGCGTTAGAAAGAAAGCGTATACAAGAGCAGGGTTGTGGCTAAATTATCCAACAGTGTTGATTCCAGTCTCCAAAAGCGTAAATTTCTATCTTAAGAAAATTCAAACGAAAACCGTAAAGGGCGAAGCTGTAGGAGATTTTTGCTGTCATTAGGTACAAAGGTCAACATGGGCTACCGGTACCCACTTTTCGGCTGTCTTAAGCTTTATAAAATGTATCCGAATATCATTCACAATGTTGGCATTAGATTTAATGCAGGCCTCTTCAAAGGATTTTTGAAAAAAACAACGGTGCATATTCTTCTGACCTGAATAGTGGGGAGGCAAAAATTGTATATCCCAGGGACCAAATCGCCATTCGGTTTTCCCTAATTTATATTCTCCCAGCTTCAATTTTGCATTCCCTTGTCATAATAATACAAAGCATTTTTAAAAACAAATCATTATGAAAAGGATACATTTTTGTTGTTCCTCGTCTTGAGATCAGTACTTTTTAGTCTCAGGCGTCATTTTACCCCCAAAATGCCGGACTTTTGCAGTAGCCACTAAATTTTCGCCTGGAATTTTCAATTAAAAAAACCGGACCTTTCCACATGTCAGTTGATTTTGTGCCGAGAAGAGAATTTAAATTTAGACCAAATATATCATTAATTATAATTTGTTAGTATTAATTTTAAGCGTTAGGAGCAAATTAAAGTTGGCTGCCGGATTTCTCTTTTTAACTTTGAATATGTCGACGAATGGACACATTGAAAAAAGCAAGCCGTCGTAGAAGGTGGAGAGACTATTGGAGATGATAAAACAAAACTCAAAGTTAAGTGGAAAGGATATAATGGGGAAGAACCAGGAACAATACTAGAATCTTATGCACCAATTTGACCAGAGAGATGTTAGCGTGATGGAGGATTGCTTAAGAATCTCAAGTGGATAAAGAGACCAGAGATACACCGTTTATTTCTCTTCTTTTATAATCCCAAACTATTCATCTTGTCACACTCTTTTCTTTGATTTTGTTCTTTTTATGATTTTAAAATCAAATTCCCTGGTATAATAAAAGAGTAATGTCTAAAAGTTGACCTTGATATGGATTGTACGTAAAGTGATTAATCAAATCGTCTCAAATATATCAATATGTATATTGTTAACAGGGTTACTGTTTTCTCTGCTCAGAAATAGTGCCGAGAGGCCGAGAGAATACATTCACACTGAATGGTAGGAAAAATTTCCAAAAAGCACAGAGGGGTGAGGTTAACTGAATAATTGTTAAGGAATGAGGAATGGAAGGGAGAACGAAGTAGAAAAATTGGCGCCCAGACATTGACTTGTAAAATTATGACCGTGTACCGAAACGTCATATTCCTCTCCTTAGCGGTACTCGTGCATTTATCACCGAAGGAGTATATCGTAAGGATTTATGTTTTCCGCGTCACAGATTTCGAATGTTGTATCAAGATTATTATCACTGTAGATAAAAATAATAGAATTATACTGAAATTTTATAACAATAATTTTTGTATAGATTATACAGTTATAATGCCTTAAGTTAAGGGAGGGAGATTTATTTTCGAACTCTCTTCAATAGTCAACCAAGAGTTGAGCAAAGTAATCGACATTTTCTTATTCATTTACTGGTGCATATCAAGATTAGTAGTCGGAGACTTGGTTGAGTATACTTCTTTTCAAAATGGATCAAGAGGTCGATTTTTCCCGAATTTACATAATAAATAACTAATCCATTTTAGTAAGTGGTGTATAAGCACCTTTTACTGCCACTGAACCCGTTTCAAGAAGCCATTTAATGAGTGGAATGGGATCTGTGTTTCTTAAGAGCTGCGTGAATGATCTGTTACCTGAAGTAATGAAAAACAATCAACGTGGTTTGGTGATTAATAGATGATCTGTGTCACTTAATCATTCCGCTGTTATGGAGATTAGATAAGT
>CAADRB010000024.1:1314356-1736388 GCA_900708905.1 Hymenolepis diminuta
ACTTGACGATATCGGAAGTGAATCATACTCAAGAATCCGTGTCCAAAAGGAGTTTATCGTGCGGCCCGCCACTGAGAGTCTCCATATCGCAGGCGCCATCACCCGACTCCATAAAGGCACTTTTTTATTAAGGCCTTCAGAGCTTGAGTATTTTGAAGTGGTCCCTTTTGCATAATCTCAGCTTTAAGGCGACTTGGTGACGGTTACACTACATAATGGTTTTCAAGATCGAAAGTTTACATTTATCTGAATTTTTGCAACTCTGCATTTCACAAACTATTTTGCATTTTTCAGATAGTGGAATTAAACAAGTTTAAAGGGTTGGGCGATGATGCCACTCCCGTCCTAGATGTTGCGTAGTAGTTTCTGGCACAAGCTACGCTTGACAGCAAGCACAATTCAACTCATTGACTAGCTGATTAAATATTATCGCCAGCAATGCCATTTCATATACATAATTTTCCCCTAATTGCCCAGATCTGAGCTAACATGGATTTAACAAATCAGAGCTCAATGAAGTTTACTCGAGTGGTGAAATGACTGCTCGGGCTGAGTTGCAAAACTTGGTATAAGTTTAAACCACTGTCCGTCTGTTGAAACCTGAGCATATTTTTTCTCTCTAAAACAAAATCTCTTAAAGGAAATTCTTTTTAATCCGTCTACTGTCGCTGTTTAAATAAGGTCTTATCGTGGCATTTACTTTGCGCTTTTTACAACTGATAATTTGGATATTTACTTCTAATCTAACGTCTGGGATGTCAAAAGCCCACTCCAGTCTCACATGTCTAAGTTAGAAGGAAGAATTTGCAACATTGGATCAGTGTTGGGGCTGTGTCATTCTTATAATTTTAAAAGAAATACTGTTAGGGTTTAATCTGGGAGGACTCTAGTGAACTCCGCTACGTTAAAATCTCGTAAGAATGTGTCATCCTTAGGGACTAGCCATGAAAGTCAATGAGGAATTGAAACAGGTTGACAAACATTCAAATTAATAGACCAATAAATATGCGCTGGGTTCTGTGGATAGATATTTACTGCGAAATCAACGGAAAAGCTGTGAAATATTTTAATTTTGGAGTATGAAACACGGAGCTACTCATTAAATAATTAGTGTGTAATACGAATCTAAAATAATCGAATTATACCCTGACATTCTAAACCTATACTCAATCCTCCCCTCTTTATCCCTTATTGGACTATTTCGCTGCCATCCGAGTACAGTTTTGTTCCTTCTGTTAAAGGTGTAATATATTTCCCCTGCTTTAATGATGTTCAGAATGGCTGGTGAATAATTAACAGGCAAGAAAAGGATGACAAGGAGAAACTTAAATTGCGATACTGCATCAAAACTAGGTGAGCTATCGGTAGATGTCACTTATTCAGTTCTAATCTCAGCTAATTTAAATACTGAATTGAATCAAGGTCATTCATAATTTAAGCATAATTGGAAAATTTTACTCATTATTTTTAAATGCAACCAAGTGGATATAACGAAAAAGATAGACAATTGTACCAGGCCGATGCGATTTTAAATAATCGAAGTCGATGAGGAAAAAAGGAATACTCGGTTAAATGAACAGGATACAGCAGAAGAGAGTCTACTTGAGAACCACGTTTGCACCTCACAGCATGCATTGATTATTTAAAGGAATTTGAAGCAAGACGCGCAAACTTGTGGAGAAGGAGAAGGGGTTCAAAAACTTCAGAAGTTCTTTACTCAATCCAAATCGAAATCGCTGCCACACATGCCACTCCGAATGATCTTGTAATTGTTGTATTCATAATTTTTTACCCTCTCTCTTTTATTCATATTTGGCAATTAGGAAAAAATTTTATCGGGTACTAAAGGTTTCAAAGGCAAACAGGTTTATATGGTGCAAAATAAATAACGTGGTTTTAAAGGAGTTGAACTTTGATGTACGTATTTAATGTGTATGAAATTCAAGTCGATATAATGGATATATTTCAATAAGATAAAAGAATTTCAGATTTCGGAGAAAAACTATTGTCACCACCCCGCTGCATCGCATTTTGCCCGAAACTGATCAAAAAGAAAGTGTGAAGAGTAAATTTACTATACTATAATTAAAAATTTATTTTACAATTCACTTTTCATGATCAGAACATGACTGACCATTGCTCACGCGCTTGAGTCTATGTTTTTAGACAGCCTGTTAGTAACCAGAACAATTTCAAACTCTTTAACGTCGGTTAACTAGTTGCTAATTTAAGATCACCATGTACCCGGGAATCAAATGTTGATGTCAGTCTTATTCAGTCAGTATTCGTATTCATGTACTTCGTAGATCTAAACCACCTTCAGAACACAATCCTCTCATTCTTCTAAATCTTAAATGATGTCGCACAAGCCTGGATTCCCGCTCTGCCTTCGCCGACTCGTCAATGCTACCATTTTGACAGCTTCTACAGCCCCGATTCTCATCTTTATCTTCTACCACCACAATCCGATATTCAGATCTTTCAAACAGCTCCTATCATCATTGACTGATCAGGCTCCTACCGCAAGCAACCATAGTCCAGCATTATCTCAGGCACCCCCCTACATCCGGCGACCCTCAAATCCTATCGTGCAACAAACTCACATCGACCGACTGGAAGATGAAAGAACATTTTTAAGTGCATAAATTCTCCTGAATATTCAAAATAACATGTACTCGTTTAATCACAATGGTGACCTGACTTCTATTGGAAAAAAAAACTTTTCTATTCCTGTGTCATAACATGGACGTGATTTTAGCCGAGATTTAAAAAACTCGCTAGAAAATTTATTAAAAACAAAAACAGTGGTTAAATTTGATTTGAATACGTAAAGAAATAATTGATTCATTGTAAACTTATCATTTTTATCAGGGCTTCTTACATGTAATTTCGTCATTAAATAATTTTTGAAGATGGGTTCTGAATTCATTTGTGATTTATCAATTTCGTCTGTCCTTGAAATAGGAAAGTAATGGGAAAGTGGTTCTCTATTTTTCAACTTCAAATACCCTTTTTAACAATCAATTTTCTCAGAAAACTGTGACAAACGAAGAACATGCTTGCCGTGGAGTTTTATTTGAAATTCGAATTATACCTAACTACTTGTCTGTAATACCTGTAAACCGTCCAGGACTTTATTATAGCACCTGTTGAGTTCCGGATGTCAGCTCTTGACAGTCTTGCACGATCCGAGTGCGTACTTCTGCAGTGATCCACTGCCAGATTTGCACTTTAACAATTGGTCTTCAAGCCTCAATCTATGCAAATATAACATTCCAGAGATGAGTCCTAGTTGCGTTTTTTGCATTAAATATAAAATGATTGGTTTGTACCTTCATGGCCTATTATTTCAAATTTTATACATTAAGTTCTGGTCTCAGGGCTATTCACGTCAGGGTAGTGCTTCACGTCAAAATCGGTAGATCAACTTGAAATATCGGAAAGGTCCATGATAGCCAAAGACTGTCCAACTGAGGTGTGTTAAGGTGCTCCCGATATGCCAGAGTTCATTAGAGTTATCTCAATTTAAAGTATATCAGGAAAAGGAGTAAGTTAGTACCCCATTCAGGGCTGACATTTTGAAGTTGACCATGATGTAGCGTTATTCAAGCTTTGTTTGAAGTTCTGGTCTCGTTAAATCATTTCAGTGTTTACAAAGTATTAATTAACTTAGTTCTTTAAACCCTTGACTGCATATGAATATCAACTGGCCTTCTTTCTACCCCCGTGAACAGGAGAAAAAGTTTTATGAATTTTTTAACTTTCATCTTTTAGCGGGAAATAGTTGGAAACCGAATAAAAATGAAATCAGTCCACAATTAGGGCAAAATTTGGAAGTAAAATTCTGTTTATTATTGGATAGCAAAAATTTTAAAATCAAAAGCTTTCAACTTTTCTCACTTCCAGATAAAGCACTCTTCATGACTGACATATCCTCTTAAAAATTTAATTATCTTAAAGCCTAAAGGGAGGCATCAAACTTGCTTACATCAGAGGAACGAGAATCGATATGGATCAGGGGTAGAAGAAAAGAGGGAGAGACAGTTGTGAGAAGCAGAGCTGGTTACACGTCTAAATTGAGTGCGTGAAAGTGATATTGTGTGTAAAGGCTAGATAAGGTACGTTTATAGAGACTGTCTGGTTTTGTCTCCTCTGTGAGTTACTCTGTAGCTGTTCAAGCTGATCAGGCCTAGGATTCATTATGTGGAGACTACAAACTAAAACCCTATTGTTTTAGTGTTAGTCACCCATCTCATATAGTGTAACTAAGTGCATATGAGAAGAAAGGACCTTAATTTAATTATCAATCGTATAATCAAGTATCATTGTTTGAACAAAATTTTATAAAATTTCGAATTAATAATTAGTATATTAGTTCGAAAGCCTACCTCAATCTACTACAATCCCTTCTGTTTTTCGGAAATAACTGTTTGTATTATGGGAAATCTAGACGTTCGAACTGAACGATGAATAAGTTTTAATGGTAAGATATGCGCAGGAAAATGGTTAGAAAATATTCAAAACAGAAGATCTGTCTACTTAATCTTAATGAAATTTCCTGCTAATGTGCAGTTTACAGGACAGTGCTCAACTGCTGGTCTTAGTTGTGGTTCATGGGAACACAAATTTTCCGATTTCTCCTAAGCTCTTGAGTAAACTTAATGAAATATTTGACTGAGCGAACACGACAATACGAACCGAATTAAATATTAATATTACATGTACTTGATTATACAATGACCAGTAAATCTAGGTATCAGAGATAAGATTTAGACGGTAAGATGAGAGAAAAGAAAGTGAAACCTGAAGATAACGGGTTTGAAAGGTATGATTTTCAAGGAGTTCATGTCGGTTTTAGAGTTTGGAAGTACTTAATTTATAGAGGTTGTATTTTGCTTCCCAAAACGTTGCAACGCTTATCCAATCTCCATAAACACGGAGTGATTGGCTGACACAGACCATCTATTAATCACCAAAGCACTTTGATTATTTTTCTTAACTTCAGGTAACAGATCATTCACGCAGCTCTTAAGAAACACAGATCCCATTCCACTCATTAAATGGCTTCTTGAAACGGGTTCAGTGGCAGTAAAAGGTGCTTATACACCACTTACTAAAATGGATTAGTTATTTATTATGTAAATTCGGGAAAAATCGACCTCTTGATCCATTTTGAAAAGAAGTATACTCAACCAAGTCTCCGACTACTAATCTTGATATGCACCAGTAAATGAATAAGAAAATGTCGATTACTTTGCTCAACTCTTGGTTGACTATTGAAGAGTGTTCGAAAATAAATCTCCCTCCCTTAACTTAAGGTATTATAACTGTATAATCTATACAAAAATTATTGTTATAAAATTTCAATATAATTCTATATTAAACTCGTAATTGAAAGTTTAAAAAATTACTGACTTGTACCTCCTTCCTAACTGTCAATTGCTTATTAATGAACAAAGAAAACGAAGTCAGTCAACCGCCTCATCGTACCCCATTTCGCTTGTTTCTCACATCCCAATTTGCCCTCTCTCAATACTGACGCCTCCGCTTTCCCTAATCTCTTCGTCTCCTCCTGCCAGCTCTCCCCTCCCTCATTTTCAATTGTCCAGTTCAATCTGTACAAGCCACCTCTTAAACTTCTGACTTGATAAAGGCTCATGCTCTCTGTTAACCCTAGAAAGATCACTAGTTCTATGAAGGGATGTCTTGATTAATTTGGACAGGCTCTTAAAAGTAACTTTATTAATAGGATTAGAGCCACCTTAAGAGTCTTGAATTATTTTCGGGGAAACCGTTTATACATTCATTATTTATGAGTGAAAGAAAATCTACAGGAAAGAACGTGTAAGAAAGGTGAATTGAAAATAACGTCAAATTTTTTGTGTCCATAACCCTAGATCACCCATAAAATATCGACTGCTGAAGGCTGCGTGCACCTCCTAATTTGTTTTGTTGGATAACACTTCTGTTTAACAAAAGAGATAATTTTTTATTTAATCCATTAGACAAAAAGCGATATTAAGTTAATGATTAAAAAGAAGTGGGGATTGAAATGCATGGGGGAAGATGAAATTGAGAAGTTCTGAAGTTGAGAAGAAATTTCTCAGAAGATTGACATTCGATTAGTGTATGGTAATGCTCGTAATTAATTTCCGTTAGATATTAGCCCCGCCGATGATTGGGGAGAATTTGCACATGTCTGCATTTTTTTCAAGAACAAAGGCATTAATTTCCAAGACGAAAGTCTGGTTCATTTATGGCATACACTTTTATCTGAAAACACGTCGAAAAGATTGGATGGTGACAAGGCCTCCGTCTGTACAACTGTAGAGTGCTTAGTAAATCTGCAGAAAATATTAAACTAGTGACATTTTTATAACTATTATTTATTTCACCTCCCTCAAATTTTATAATTTGACATTTTTATATCAATAATTCGATGTCATGCCTCATAACAAAGAGAACCGGTCCGAAATTCCAGAGTTGTGTCGCCTCATCGAGTCGAGGTGAATGAAATTTCGTCAAAGGATTGTAATAGGATACGAGGATTGATCTTCTGGTTGATAAAGGGTCAACTTTAACAGTACTGTTTAAAAGTTGAAGATTTAATAATGGTTCAGGAATGCTTTGGGCAGAATTATATCATAGAAGTATACTGAATCAAAAAATTTTAACGCAAATTGTAAGAAAATTTAAGAAGCCAAATTCTGGAAGGAAGAAATTTCGTCGATGAAGATTTGCTCCATAAACCTCGAATCTTCTCTCTACGGCTACACTGTAATGACAATAAACATTGATTTTGTAAATATTATATTTCCTCGTTAATAAAATAATGCTTATTCAACTTTAGTTTCAGAAACACAACACACCCTGTTTCATCTTGAAATTTAAACCATCAGAGCGCAGCTGACATGTAGACAACAACAAAATGAAAAGTTGGGGTCTTATTCTTCTTTTATTACTTATTAAATAATTTATTTTTATTTATTTATTTTAAAACTTGTAATAGAAACAATAAGCTAACTGCTAAAATGAATTTATTATTTTCTTCATGAGAATGCACACCATTTGGAAGGGTTAAAGTCCTCTTGTATTGGAAATAAATCAGCGCTGTTGTAGCGCCCACTTGACGAATCGCATTGAATAAAGTTTGAAGGGATCGAGTTTTCTACTATCATTACTACTACGGTTGCTATGGCGCAAAAAGGCGAAGTCTGAGAAAAGAATATGGATCCAACGCCAGACCACTTTATTGATAAGAGATGATAGAATAAAGGAAGCGCAGATGAGTGAGAAACTAATGGGACTAAAAACATTTCTCAGTCGCTATTAGAGGAAGTATACATGCATTCATCCTCAAAACATGTTACCGTGAATCAATCAATCCCGCCGATTATTTGGTGACACTAAAAGAAAAAGGTGGGTAATTTTCGGAGCTTACTCGAATATGGAGATATTTAGCTATCAGAATTACATCTTAATTGAGAAAAGGGGGAGAGAGGTATCTGATGATTTCAACCCCTGCAAATACAAGATTTTTGTTGCGCAATCTTCCTCTGTTCTCAAGGCACTAATGGTCATTTATTTGGATTAGAAAGGACGAAGGACAATCACAAAAACTGACGATTTTTCGAAAAGATTTACACCGGAGACACATACTATGTGAGTTAGCTTAAGTAGTAATGGTAGCGTATGTTCAGTGTTAGAGCTGATCCACTTCTAGATGGCAAAAAAATATTTCCATTAAAAAAGAAAATATTTTGTGAATTTACGCCGTCATATTATCTTATATTTGATATTAAAAAACGATATATAAAGTTTGTTGAAACTTGTGCAAGACCAGAATGGCCAAGAAAAAATAACTTAAAAATTTATTGTTGATTATTCAAAAAATTGTTATTGATTAATCAGTAACAATTTATTATTGATTATGCCCAATATGAAGGTGGCTGGATTAAAGCCACTGCTGAGTTTTGGCTTTTCCAGGGTATTTTGGAAGCTAATTATTTTCCAACGGGTCTACATGATTTTAAACTGTCCATTAGAAACAGTTGATATTCGTCAAGTCACCAAACTGTAGAGATTAGAGTAGAGCTTAGCAACAACAGGCAGTACTTCCCAAATTCAGAATGCCAAGAGTTATGAATTGAAAAACCACAATGAAATTCTAGAGGGTGAGAGTGAAGAGATAAAGCCTGAAACACCCAAAGGGAGTGAGAGGACTCAATACGGACACGGCAACCACCGCAGACGGGATGGGTGCGTAGGAAATTGTTTACATAAGTTGAGAACAGCGAAAGACTGAACTTTCAAGAGCGGGAGTACACGGAATGATTCAAATATGTCAGTATGGGTGGAGAATGCATCAGCATATACGTCATTAGGTCTACATGGACAGCCAGTTTGTGTAGACGTTTGTGTTATAGCCCTTCAAATGAACTTCTAAAGAGAATGCGGTCAGAAAATAACCGTAGGCTGTAGCTCATCAGAATTCCCAAGTTTATATACACATTAAATCTACCAGCAGTACTCAGACTGTTACTAAGCTTAACCAAACAATCCTTTCATGTTATTTTCTGGGGATGACTTACCTCTCTAACCCCCATTTCACGGTTGGACACATTCTAAGTGGCTTAGGTGCGATAAAGCATATATGAAAAGACTTAAAATAAGCAAATCCGTGTCAACTAGAAAGTATAGGGACGAAAAAGAAGCCCTATTCAGTGAATCCATGAACGGCGTGTGTGATATAGGGATCAATGCATTGTATATTGATTTAAGTTGAACTATCCACCCAAGTGTTTTATGTGGAAAGATGATACAAATATCGGAGTCCTCCAAGATGCCTACCTTACCAGGCCGGCCGTTTTCTGGCATTCTGTTGGATATTTATATCCTGCCAAGAACTATATAACCCCGCTTTTGGGTGACCAATTTGTCAAACCATTGACACAATCTTGCCTCCTTTCCACCTTGTTGTGTGGGGAGGAACGTGATAAGTTAAAAGAGCGATAGCTTATCTAGACTTTCGAAACTTCGACGCAAGATCACGTAAGGTCACTCTCCTTTCAATACACACAAAATTCATTCGTACGCAAATTATGAGGAGATTTAATTATTTCCATCTTTAAATCAAGAACCCTTATCATGATCAGCAGTACATCATCTTGAATTTGAAACACCTCTTATACCGTAAAAGAACAACTGGGAAATCCCAAGTACAGACAGTCTCACAAATGTCAAATCGAAAAAGCATAATCTGATAAAAATAGTCTAGTAATTCGAGACATATATATATATATATATATATATATATATATACTAGATCAAAAGCTTGTAAAAAGAGGGTTCAAATACACAAAAGAATAGGTTTGATCAGGATTGAAAGCTCTAGGCTTTTTGTTCAGGTGTAATTTCAGTTGGAGTACTTAGTTTGCTCATATACATGGAGATCCCGTAGGTGATGGCGCCGATTGTACTAAAAAGAAAATTAAGCATTAACTTTAAAATTCTCAAAAAAACATTGAGCAGGTTTTTTATCCACAATAAACTAGTCATGAAACCGAAAACTCGATAATTGTGTTATCTGCTTGACTTTAAAAAAGTGACAAGTAGGAGTAAATAAATAGGGCCCAAATCAATTAAACTGCTCCCAGGCTGCTGCGAATACCAGGCCAAGTGGTCGAATTAGATGTGCAAAATTATGTGCCAAAATTTGAAATATCTCGTTCGAAATTAGG
Source organism: Hymenolepis diminuta (assembly GCA_900708905.1). Taxonomy (NCBI): domain Eukaryota; kingdom Metazoa; phylum Platyhelminthes; class Cestoda; order Cyclophyllidea; family Hymenolepididae; genus Hymenolepis; species Hymenolepis diminuta. The sequence continues at coordinate 1,324,097 of CAADRB010000024.1, forward strand.
ATAAAGTGGACGTCCAAGAGCAAAAATTTTCTTGTATTTTAAATTTATGTAGAGACTAGTAGAAAACATGCTGGAGCAAAAGCAAGAAAACTTGACCTTCACCTTCGATTTTAAGGTTTGGGTCTTAAGTTAATTGAAGTTTTGTAGAGGGTTTTCTAACTGCAAATCTTAGCCTGTGCTAAATAAATACCTCTTAGGTAATGAAAAAAGACGGAAACCCTCATCCGCTTCTAGATAGACGTTCTTCCTTCAAGTTCTTTTAGAATATGTGAAATTCTTGGGAGAATCGATATCCAGTATAATTTTCCGCTAAACAACGTTTGAACTAAGCTCCAATCAAGGAGGTTATGAGAAAAAATAAGCGATGATTGATACTCGAGCTGAAAAATAAACATTTTCAGATTTTGTTGGCTTCTCTGTTTAAATGCGAACTTCAACAAAAAATTAAATTAAATAGGTGTTATTAGCAAGAATTTTATTGAACTACATATGGAATAATTCAACAGATCAAAATAATTTTGAAGCCATAAATAAGAAAAATCTCCTACCTTATCTCTAGCTTGGGAGTTTATCAATAAAAATATCTGGCCCACTCAGAGAAGTGTTATAAACATTTGAAATGGGTAGAGGGAAGGCATTCTGGAATCACCTTTATGAGAGACTCGTATTTTACCACGTGTTGTCGACTAGAATTAAGTAGTGTGATTGACCATCTACATCACTAGATGATGAGCCCCAATCTGGGGAGCTCCGACTTGGTAGACATGAATGCCGGCCACTGCGCCACTGGTGCACAAGTAGTTAAACTAATTAAATAAAGATGGTGTTGTTACCTGCCAAAGCTGTATGGGAATGTTATATTCTCAAAGCGTGCTATGTTGTACAATGAGAGAGTTAGCTAACATGTGTCAATTAAAGGATAAGCTTGCTCTGACAGCGAAATCCTACAAAATGACAATTAAGACAACTACAACTTATTCGCATAAGCTGAGGATGTTTCCAGATCCATGCATTGAATCGTCATCAAAAATTGTGATGATTTGTTTGCAGTAATTTTCATTAAAAAATTTCAAAGAAAAAAGTGAGCACAAATATTCTGATTTATGAGGACTAAAAATCTCCAATGCTAAATACGTATGTATCATTTAGAAAGTCTACAACTATTTTTATTAATGAAAACATGCCAAACAAGTTTCACTTTAGTTAGGAGGTAAAATAGTTACCGAAATATGATCTTTGCTTTCGAAAATCCTTTACATCTTTACTCGCGTTCTTTTAATATAAGTTATAATAATCAGTAAACTATAGATTCCAAAACCCAGATTTTCAGTTACGCTGACATATTAAAATATTTCAGATAGATTGGAAACTTCTATGGGATTGCACTGTTTCAAATATTTGAAACTCATTAACGCTAATCCAGCTATTGGAATAGCAAAAAAGATAGTCAAACGTCTCCATTCACATAAACAGAAGATTAATATGGAACGCTAATAACTGAACGTAAAAATGAAAATACACATAGAATCAACCCAAAACGAAGATAGAACGTACCTGATAGTAACTCCACAGAAATTAACAATCGTGAAAATGTAATCTCCACCAACAAACATTCCACCAAAGGACACGACCGTATTCTACAAATAGAAAACAAGACATAATAAAGGTTAGAAATTAAAGGAGGGGACGTTCTGCAAAATCATACCTTCATAACACCAATCACACTGGTCGTTAGTGCAGATGTGAGCCGCGTGCATTCAAAGGTAAGGAATTGCAGAGTGACTGCCGCCAAGCACGAGAATAGAAAACCAGCGACAAACCAGACATTAGACCATAGAGGATAATCAATAACCTATCAGTCCAATAACAGATATCATCAATCGGCCCAATCAATACGAAATTAAAAGTAGCATATAAAGACGACATACATTCCGAACTCTGCCTGTCATAAGAGTGAGCATAAGCATGAATGGAAACATGAATATAGAATTGTAGAACAGGAGAGTTGTACTGGAGAAATTGTGCTTTGAAAGACGAGATTTGGTAAGGAGACCCTTGGCAGCGGTTGAGACATTGTTGATAAAAATAAAGCCATATCCGATTAAATCAAAATTTATGTCACCACTAGGAAATGTCAAACCAGATTTGAAAATGTCATTACCTGACAGCTATAAATGCACCAGCAACCATTGTACAAAGAGCAACGTGGGTTAAACATGTATGTCTTTTACTAAACGATTTATAAATTACTCCAGAAATGTATAACCCACCCAAAGAAGTAACGTTCACCGAATAAAATAAAGAAGTTCGATATTCGTCGTAACGCGGAAAATAATGGCAGACTACACATGACTCTTTAAGTTTAATAAAGTATACCTAATTGCACCAGTTCCGGCTAAGCCCATTGTTACATCGATTGCATAAATGCATGAAAAAGGAATAATCTAATAAGGTAACCTAAAACAATACCCAGAACCTTTGATATAAGACTTCTGCTGGGTCTAGGGATTGTCGTAACTCCACATAATTTAAGAAAAAACAGAATAGCGAAGGTAACAAACATTTGAGCGGCAGCTAAGAAAACTGGGGAGGGAAATCTAACAAATATTAACAGTAATAATTATAACTATTTACTTGTTAGCTGTTAGGATCAGTTTGTTGACAAACATTATACCAATGGATGACAGGGTATATCCTACTATGATTACGCATTTGTAAAGGACAGGAGCGTCCCCTATCATCCTGAAAAGTACACAAAAAAACAAGGTGCGAACTTTTCGTAACATCCGCCAACATATTTATAATCGGGGAGTTGACCTTCGAACTTTTCTAGGAACTCTAAGAAAAAATCCGGAATAAATCTAAATGTCAAATTTAGGCTCTCAAATAGTTTGAATTCATTATGGAGTGGTAAATCTATCTTCTCTGATTTTATTAATGCTATTATTAATTTTTTAAACAGTTTATTTTTGCTTTATTTTATTTACAGAAGATTACTGATAAAATGGTGACCGTATTACCCTCTAGATTATTTTTCAAATAAATTTAGCAAGATAATTAAAGATTATTACGATTAGTGGGTAATTTGACATTTTTGTTTGATGTTAATAGTATCTTCAGAGCGAATGACATATTAGGAATTAAAAAATGGAGGAAGTCATATTACTAAATAAGCTTTAGCTGTATGTTTATTCAAAAATACTGTTCTATTAGGAATTTACATGTATATGTGTAGTTTCAGATAAAATGCGACTTATCAAATATTTGTATCACTAGCTGTGCTTCGAATCGGTTATTTTTATAGTTACTATTATTGATACTATTACAATTCCGGCTACTAGAAATGTGTAAAATGGTTCAACTATGTCATAGTTTCACATTCATTGGTAAGTCCCCAAGTTGGAGTGTTTGTAAAGCTAAGGGCTGTTATCTGACTTTGAACTATTGATTTCAAATAAAAACGACTATTTAAAGTGGATAAATTTTAGATAGATAACACATTCGATTGAAACCTTTGATCAGTCTCTATTAAACCACTGCGATTATGTAAGCATATTTGTAAAAAATGATAACTCATAGAATAAATGAAGAAGAACCATTTCATATTTAAATCCTAGTTTCGGAATATTATAAATTCATAAAATTTGGAACTTATTATTCCATCTACTTGGAATTTTATTTTGTTCAATAAATTTTTCATAGAAATACATATAAATTCTATATCAACTCATAAGTATTCCTGAATTATGCTCCCCTAGTTCTAAGCTTAAAAGTTTCAAAATGTTCAGAGTAATCGCTGAGTTAGTCTAGACCTTTCTTATTGATACCATTAAATCATGAAATTAAATCACTGATACAATTTGAGCAGATCGTGCATATCTACTAAAAGAACAGATTTTGAAATTTTGGGATTTTGGTCCTGAGACCAACTATTTCTGCATAAGGCTGGCTGCCATTGGCTCCGCCCTATTTTTTGTCTCTAGATTTTTTGTTCTGTTAAAGCCTCAAAGTGAAAGCGAAAATCCGTATTCGATTGGATTCTCGTAATCTGATGTTCCAAAATCGAATGTAATTTTTTTAGATTGCGAAAGAAAGTGCACACTCAAAACTAAATTTTCAAAATTTTGCGGCTTAACTTGAGATTTCACAACTCGTACATCTACCTTTTAATGATTAAGATAAAAGCAGGGTAATTTAACCTTTCTCTCTCTAAATATGGCTGTGCACATACATGTATTTATCTCGACTTATAGGGACACGATATAATTTTATTTTCCTCCTATTTAGTTGAAATGAAATAGTTTGAAGACAGTTCTAACAGTGAAATGATCAGAGTACTTTTAAGGTTATCACATACTACCTGAAATAAAGTTACACAATGGCACTTGCTGTAATTTCCTTTTATCTAATTTTAAGACAATAATAAAAATTTTATATAACTAGATAGCATTTTCAAGCGTAGTAGATCGTGACGCTAAATTAGCTTAGACTTTTGGTAAGGTTGCAGATGTACACGCATCTTCAAGCATAAATTCCATTTAATTCCATTATGGTTTGTAATTGATTGCTCCGCTTGATACATTGAGAATTGTATGAATACCGGAAATTAATACACAAAAACTACTTCCCGAAAGTGGATGTTTCATCGACCGAATGCAAATGAATTTTGTCTTCAGTGTTTTTGTCTTAATTAAAACAGACTTATCCTACCACATTTACATATTCACTCCCGCGCTTATGTTAATTAGATTTTCACGAGAACTCCTAATAAACCTACTACTTAAATAAGCAAATAATCTACAAAATACTGAGATGAAACTTGTATATTCTCATTTTCTTTACAGTAAAAATTATAATTTCGAAGTTTCTTTATTTGATAGATAATTCTCCTCCTGATGTTTTTAATAAACATAAATGTAATTCATTATTCACAAGTAAAGCTGTATTTAAATGTACAATAAATAACTGTTAATCGACGGCTAAAAAGTCGACTTTCTATAAAATCAAAATATGATCTAAAATCACACTGGCGCACTCTTAAAACAAGGGAAGGAATCGAATGTTCGACCAATCAGAAAATAAACCAAGAGGAACGGGTAGGGTTGACAGCAAATGATCATTAGTGAACAAAGACAGACATTTTTCTACCAGCTGCGAAGTCGATATTGGCCAATGAGCCACGGAAAGGGTCTTCGGATGTTGAGGAGGAGACACGATGGGACCAGAGACTGGCGTCACCATTCCCCTCCACTGTGGAGATTTTCGCGGGTAAGTTGATATCATCTGCGTCCCAGTAGGAGTCTTTGACTATTGGAGGAATCTCACTATTATAAGCCCGGTCCCAAAAATTTGTAAACTACAAAAAGCGAAGAATGCGTTCAAAATGGAAAAAATTGTTCTAGCAAGCTATATTGCTAAAAGCGGTTAAAATTTGGGCGACATTCACCTGCTGCTAGTGAGATTCGCACATACTTATTGAACGAGAATCCACCACATTAGAAGTATTCTGGTGGTAAATCAACAGTCCAGTTTTAATTTTATTGTGTCAATTCATCTTCCTACTGTTTGTTTAAAGGGATAGTTTAACAGAGCATGTTGGCGTCTCATGGACCAATCGTTAACCTATTATTTTGAAATTAAAAAGGGATGATCAATCAATAATTTTTGAATTTAACCCCCATGAGGGTTAAATCAATAAAGCATTGATCAGTTTAATTTAAATTCGCAGAATAATTAGGATTAATTTGGTCTTAAATACAACCCCATATTAATAGGAGTGGAAGACTAATAGAGTTATTGTTACATTGCATGACAGAATTTAAACGCACTTCATAAAACTAAATTCAGATAGACGAGAAAAATGAGGATTGAGCACTCCTAACGGTGGTCAGGATAAAAGTACCCGACAAATTAAGGAGAATACAATCGACCCTACCAAAACCCTTAATAGGTTAGTGTAATTTCAATGTATTCGGCTAATTTCGAAAGCCTCAGCGCTGTTTGATTTTAATTCATTCTATCTACTCATTTACTGACGCTCCAAAAATACTTCGTTTGTTCTTCTCTATGAAAAACCAATAACTTTAGAGTTAATCACCACGGATTCGAAAAAGAGGACTAGTTTAAATTACTTGAAAGAACTTCTCTACCCGAAGTATCATTACGATTGAACATCTAAGTAACTATGACTTGAAAATACTCTTGGAATTTCGCTAAGAGTTTGTTTTAAGAGGGGCGGAGGGGGGGATACATCAAATGAAAATATCAGTTCAGACCTACTTGAACATTGCGTTCAATGTATTCTTCAATTTCAAAATCGTCTTCATCTTCACCAAATGGACTAATTAGGGTTTCTGCGACCTAAATTTAAAAAAAAATCAATAAACATATGTACATGTAGTTCAAGTCAGGTGACCACAAAAGTTCAAGGCTCTTGTTGCCAAAGGAACTATCTATTGTATTTATCTACATATTTTTTAGGCAATAAAGTAGCAAAACAGCTTAAATGATCCCCAGTTTTAATATTACATAAAAATTAACGATTGCATTCATTCACAAGTTATTAGAACCTACAAATGGGTGTGATAGTATAATTTAAAAACCCATTGAGGGAAAAAGTTTAAATTTTTCTTGGGCAAAGATAGGCCAGACTAAGTATGTGAGGAAATCGTAATCTGGACAATTCTAAAAAGACTGCTTATCCCAATAGGTGAACTTTTCTACGGAAGATCTCAGATCTGTTATCTCTGACGTGGCAAATAAAACCCTAGGCTTCTGATGCAGAAAGATAGTCCACTCATTCATACAACTCAAAATCTGCCAAAATCAAATTGAGAAAATGAATATTTTTGCATGCAACTGGTACTTAGATAAAAGAGTTGATAACTTACCTTTAGCCAACCCATGTAGAAAAGGAATCGGAGCAGACCGAAAATGGGGACATAGAGATCAACACTATTATTCTTGTAGGGTTTCTTGGGATCAAGATATTGCCAAGCGAAGAGAGCGAATGCGAAGTAAGCGTAGACAATCAGTGTAGCGACCTAGATGTAAAAAATAAGTGATGAAAATAGTTAGTTCTATGGTAACTTGTATCTATTTCAGGTCGCCGGTTTGGAGGTAACCAACGCATATCTAGTAATTGGAGTAATGAACAGCAGTGGTTGAATACGACACCCGCTACTCTCAGAAGATAAGGTAAGTAGTATACAATCGACGAGTAAAGTCTTGTATGGGTATTACCACTGACATGTTGGTGAAATTACCGGACTTCCTTCTTAATGGTCGTCTGAAGAGGTGGGTCATGATATGATCTCCCTAAAAAATCCTTATTTGAAAAACCTTTGACTTGAATATCCACTAAAGTCTCTATTTACTCCAGTAAGGCGTTCGCGTCTACTTATATTATTTGGATCGTTTTGGACAGTTCCTACTACGTTAAAATACTAACAATCTACTCGAAATTATTCATTGAAGTCACTACACTTCAAAGTAGTATTCGGTTTAAGCTTGAAACGTAAATGAAATATTAATAAAATTGTCGTTGGTTCCTTAGCAGTTTAGTAAGAGGCTATTATGACCGTTGATGTGGGTAAGCACTTATTTTTTGGACTTGCGGATTGAGCACTACAAACATAAAGAGAGTCTTACAACTGATGGATCCATAAAAATTGTGACAGGATGAAATAAAGGTGATAAAATTGGAATTTGAGAAAGCAGATAGTCAGATGAGTCTGGGACTCAGATGAAGTAGGATTCTTCCGATTATCTGACTATAACTCCGATTTTTATCGTCCGCTTCTTTTTCCTTTCCTCTTTCTAAATCATTAAAGGGTGTAAAATGTCTCGGTTATGGTAGTAAGCTTAGATGAAAATCCACAAACGAAAAACTTGAAATAGACAAGTGAAAAGAATTTGGCAAAATTCAGCTGAGGAAGCATTTTAGCCGCCCTTTCAGAACCCAGATTTCCTCATTATTAACAAATCAGACTATTTTAAAGTGGCTAAAACCATTTTAAACACTGTTTCCAGAATTAACCAACTCTAGCGATGTGGTAAGGAAATTAAAAGCTCAATACAGCCAAAAAGGTCAATAGATGACCTGTATGCCGTGGTTCAACACCTGTCTATTATTTTTTGTAAATTGTATTACATTTAAAGCAAAAATTGTACTGAAGAAGATACTCAGAAATACTAATATTTATGTGATTTAATACTTATTTTATGTGAAATTTCGGCCTGATGTTTAAAAACAAGTTTCAAAAAACAAATATATCAAAGGGTGTTCATGACAATTTTTCAATAAAGTAAATCGCATAAAATATTTTGACTTTTTTGTGATTTTAGACAATTCAGGAATACATTTGTGATAGTACTATAGAAATAAGTTGCATAAATTATCTCGATATATAGCAAGCATCAAAGGTATTTTTCTTAGTGACCTGAGTATAGACAAGTGGCACATTGATCCAATCATAAACCACGAGTTTGTAGAGTCTGTCTCGATAGGCTCCAATTTCTACAGTTAGTAATTCCACAGCGCGATCAAAGACAATGTTCTTCTCCTTGTACATCTCAGTTACGAGATCCTGAGCCCAGCAAAGTGGTAGGAAGTTGATGGGACCCATGTTGTCGGATGCACTCTCTTCATAACGGCGAAGTTCTTCGGGAGTTATAAGACCTTTAAAATAAAAAAAGAGTAAGAGTTCTCTCAGAAACTGATGGGGCCATAAATTACCTTAAGAATAAAATCAAGATATCTCAGGATAGAATTTAATGGACCAGACTATGCTGAGAGCTAGTCTAAATGGCGGAATGAAATACTTTCTTTTTATCAGTTAATTTTTATGCTTCAATGGTTTTAACCACAGTTTCAAAAAGAAGGTTGCAAATGCAACGAAGAGAAATATACTCTTAGAGCTCATAAATGGTCTGTTTTAAAACAAGATAGTTAGAATTATGAGAATGTCAACGTTTTACTGGAAGTTCAATAGTTCAGTTGGCGATCGTGAAGTAAGTATAGTGGGTGTTGTTCGTTTTTAATTAGATTCGTGGAGGGAAACTCATTAGAGCAAAAAAATTATCGAAGTTTACGAAATATATCCTTGAAGGATAGCTACAAAAGGCAGCATTTAAAATGACACCGAATTCTACTATAATTTGCACTCAAATTAGGGCCGAATATAAAATATTGTCAGAGCCCCTCAGTGAGAAAGTGGAAATCGATGATGAAGTACTACAATAAGATGGAAAACAAGTTGACTCAAGCCCACATAGTCTATGGGTTGTTTTGGAGTGAAAGATTCATGTTTCACAGATGATCTCGAAGATTAGTCTCATTCTCGTTAGTTTGTGGACGCATGCTGCTCTTGGTACCTTGACAATTGTTACAGACAAAACTGTTCTCGATGAAGTGGCATTAAACCACCTATATTCATGTAAATAACCCATATTAAATCAATAAAGTTTCTTGAGGGTTTCTCTCTATACTGAATCTGGGTCAACTGAAGTATCAGCTCTGTTAAGATAGCGACTACGTTTTGAATAAAACGTGCATACAAATAAGATCCGATTAACCTGAGCTCCGAAACGATCATTCAGTAAATAATTCCTCTACTGATCTTAATATATATGTTAAATAAATAATACACGGATCAATATTTAATTTAGTCATAACTTAGTAAAGAAAAAATACTCTAGCTCATCAAATAAGTATTTAAAAAAGATTTTTAAACAATACGAAATTAATTGAATATTCTAAAACAATGATTTTAAATTTGTTTGATAAAATGCTTGACGATAAAATCACTGGAACAATGGGATTTAATTGTAATATAGAAAACAGCAAATCAGAAAAATTACTTAAACTAGAGATTCTGATAATAAGGTCTAAGATAAATTAAACTTCTCACGATAAAAAGAGGGAAGGAAAAAAAGTAAAGCAAGTATTTCATTGAATTTATTAAAACCTCTCTACATAATCTAAAAGTTGCATCTTTCTAATAGGCAACGTCTTCAAATAGAAGCTTTCTATTACCGATTTGGCTTATAAGTATTCAGCAATGACCTCTAAAATCGTCCAATTTTACCAATCCCACTAATAATCTAGTGCAATATAGCGAATTAAATATTAATCAAATTAATGAAAGGAATTAGCTTCTAAGTCTGTCTATTATAACATGGTTGAATAAAGAAGTAACATTATATATATGAATGAACAAGTAGATGATTCGGGTTACATGATGACCCCCAAATGCATATTGATGCGTACATTAGCTCAACAGTATCCCCCTCAGAAAAATTTAGTTTTAAAAAATGAAACAAACCGGCGGAAATAAGATGTTCCAAGGTCGGAAATCGCATCCGTGCACGTGAGGAGATATCGCGAGTTGTCAGGCAGAATGAGAGATTGACATAACGAACGAAAGTTCGTCTTTGCATTCGAGCTCGTTCAGTAGTTGATAGGGCATATGCGTTGATGAATAGAGTTAAAGAATCTGGCCAGGGTATGGCACAAAATTGTTCCCACCATCGTCGTACAATTGTATTAACGTAGAAACCCAACACAAAAACTACAGGGAAAAGCTCACTAACTTTTTCACACCGAAGACAGAGATGTTCAAACTTCCTGAATGTATGAATAATTAGGAATGGAATTAAACATACTCTTTAGCGTTTGCATCAAGGGCAAGTCGATAGATGAGAGATATGATTGTATAAAGGATGGAAAATATAATGAACTCGAACCAGATGACCTTGTAAACGCTTCCCTTCCATCTTAACAAATTAAAAATTATTATGAATGCTTACCGTAGTAATAATTTAAGGAAGGCTAAATAGGTTGTAGTGGCAACCGAAGCAGTGTAGGAAACAGTCATCAAAGCTATATGGCATTTAAATTACATGTAAAAGCCCTATAAAAGTGATAAAAGTGTATAAAACACACCAAGGTTGGCTGCAGAAATAAGCTTAATTATATTTTCAAAACAGTGAAATCCACATTATTTTTATAATTGTTCACCATTAAAATGTTTAAATCTTTTAATTTCCTAGGCAATGATGAAAATAATTTAAGATAGTATGAAAACATAGATGTATATTAGTCCCTACTTTTTGGTGTTTTATCATTAAATATAAAATCATAATTTGCGTGTTTATTGAGATGGAATTAAAATTAAGTAAGGTCTATTTTTGGAGCACTGTGTGAGCTGAATAGATTCAAACACTCATACTAGAGAAAGTTCATAAATTAAGTTTATACATTGCTTTAATGTTGCGCTATAAAAGATCTTCTCTTTTCAGGTGAATTAAAATCCTAAAAGTTAGTACAATCCATTTAATGTAAGAATATAAGTGATCCTAATTGATTAATAATCCTTTAATGTAGTGTTGAAGGATTATGTAATTAATAAAAATTTAAATAATGTAATTGGCATCTTCAAAGAGTTAAACAACAATTCAAAACGAACAACTAGCAGTCTTTAAGTTTTTAAACTTATGTTAGAGTCTGTTTCTTTACGACTGTTTTTAAGTGAATATCACAAGATGATATATCCAGAAACAAGCAGTGTCTGATCATTGAACTCCTTTTCAATAGCAGTCTATTCAAAACCGATTACAGTGACATCCAAGTGTTTTCTTACGTATGAATGCTAACGTAACTATTATTTTTTAATAACATGTCTAAGAAACTTAAATCAAAGCTACGAGATACGCTAAATCGACTCTTCCGTAGAAAAGATTTTATCTGGGTCAAGAAAGATGGATGTCTCATATTTCGATGGGAGATGCTATAGCCAGCAGATGTCTGTCATCATCTAGCGATTAGAAATGATTGACTGGCGATAATATCGTCACTACAGTGTCCACGGACGGTTGCGCTGTGCGTTTGCGAGTTTGCACATTGATACCTAAATGGATGTCTCTCATCACGCCGAGACTCTGACAACGAGACATGACTGACGTCCAACGAAGAAATATTTTGTATATAAACATAATTTACTTATTGATAAATTGGGGTGGCTTGCCTGCCACCTCCGAGCTGACCTACAGCATGAGTGCCTTGACTTATTCCATCTATTCGATAGACCCTCAACGTTATTACAAAAAGAGACATTCTTTCAGAATCTGCTGATTTTGCAATTTAAATGAGAAACATATTGAGAACAATCGGAATATCAAGCTAACTGACAAATTAATGGTATTAGTGGCAAGTTTGCCGCTTAACCTTAATGATAACATCAAAACATATTACTAATATTTGAGCGACTAAGGTATGTGCATTTGTCTGTTAAAAGTGGTATTTAAATACGGATAATTAATATTATTCTTTCTATTCATAAATAAGATAACGTAATCGACCTATCATTTACGGCGGATTGCATGCAGATTTTATCAACCGCTTCTTATAATTTAAAGCGTGACACTTTCTGATTGGCCCTTGGATAAGTGTGGGTTTGATATTTGCCTCAACGTGGTACGTGTTATCTTAAGTTGCAATTAATTTAATGTTTTAATGCAATTTTAAATCAGATTTATTGTGAGCTTTAAATAATTAATTTAGAATAATAGGCATGATTAAGCTTGTAACACTCCTTAATTTTTGTACTGTATCTTTGCAGAAATTATTTGATGCTTAATCCCAGCTGATACTCAAGTACATATATTCATTAAATACTTGCCTTTCAGCCATGCCAATTATATCTATACCCGAGAAGGTTTTGTTCGAAAAACTCGGTCGTACTTATTGTAAGTCCCTATCGCCGTATTCCCAATTCATCTAACTTTTTTAGCCGAGTCAGAGTTCGAGGATCTCTGCTTTGCCTATGGTTTGGAACTCGACGAAATTGTAAGTTAAATTGTTTTCTCTTATTCATCTCTTATTTCAGACCTCGGAACAAGAATTAGCTGCTCGGGAACATGGCAGTACAGTTGTTCCAAATAAGAGCTCTGAGAGAATCTATAAAGTAGAAGTGCCAGCTAATCGATATGATCTACTTTGTGCTGAAGGACTTACGCGAGCACTACTCATCTTTCAGAGCAAGTAAACTTGATTTGGGGTTAAGATGTTATATTTTTTTACTCCTCTCTGTGTCTGTTTATTCATTTAATTACCCACTGGTTTAGGTTTAAATCCCCCATTTACAAACCAATTAAACCAACCCATCCCATTCAAATGTTTGTCACTGAAGAAGTAAGTTTATTACTTTTCAAAGAATATTGACGTATTAAATCGTAAAATCCAATTTTTATTACTTTTTTAATAAAAGACAAAATTGGTGCGTCCATACGTAGTTGGTGCCGTTCTGAGGAACATAACCTTTACTGAGGGGAGTTTTACGAGTTTCATCGATCTTCAGGACAAATTGCACCAAAACATTGGCAGGTTAGTTTACTGAATCTTAACATTTTCGAAGTTCCTGTTTCTAATCGTCTCTCACTTATTAACTGTTCTATGATCAAGTATTATGGATATTTTACACGCGCGTCTTATTTGAACTTACTGTCACCATTATCCGTACAAAGAGAAAGCATTCCAGAAATAATATGACTTTTGTTGTTTGACTGCAGGCGCTGTACCTTATTGTTGTTATTAGTAATTTCAACCTCTGGATTTCACCGGTACATTGTAATCTACGAGATGGTTTAGTTTGCACAGTATTTCTACCAGCCAAATTCCACAGGATACATTTGTTTAAGGTCTATTCTTAGCCTCTAATAAATTAATGCTATGATGAGGTGCTTTTTTTCGCATCACTTAATGTTCGTAGACTTAGTTGTAATACTAGTGACTATTACAAGTCATGCTTCTATATGCCATTATTTTTTGAATAAATTATTTTCGATCTTAATGAATGGAATACTTCGTTAAGCTTCTTCATTGGTTGGTCATTTCAATCTTTGAACTTTAACTCGGTAAACTTGCTGAATTTCGCCTTAGCGTCCCTGTGGATTTTCGTTTCTCAGTATTTATTGATATATTGTTTGGTAGTCTTTTTAATTGATGTTTTAGCATCGGTTTTTGTGATATTTTAAGTAATATAATGTTCAATGTTTTTTTTTTCAATATAGATAATTTAGCATTGATCTTTTTTCCCTAATCATGCAATTATAAGCTTATATATGTATATGGACACCGTCTGGGTTGCTCGCTATGACTGATAAAGTAGTGTGCGGATAAGATATTCTAATCCACTTGCATTTATTTTGATAGAAAACGCAGTTTGGTCGCTATAGGGACTCACGATTTGGACACTCTGAAGCCTCCATTCGTGTACACTGCTTTGCCACCGAAGGATATTCGTTTCAAGCCGCTGAATCAGACTCAGGAATACACAGCTGAGGAGCTTATGGAGCTCTATTCCGTTAGTTCCATTCCTCAGTTTTATTGACGAATATTATTTACTTAGTTTACTAAACCGTTTGTTGTTCTGTGTAGAAAGAGTCGCATTTGAAGCCCTACTTGGAAATAATTCGTGGCAAACCTGTTTTCCCAGTAATAAAAGATGCCAACGGAGTTGTCTTGTCTATGCCCCCCATCATTAATGGTAAGCTTATTTCGACATTTTCCTTTTTAATAAAACATGTTGCATGTGAAATTTTTAATTTGAGTTTATCACAATGAATATTGTGCTCATCGAACAATGCCAAGATGAAGCCTATTTGTACGTATCTAGTGATTGGAACTAACTACCGACATTGATTCAATATAGTCTGGGGTTATTGATACCAAAGAAGAATTTACACAAAGTGTTAACTGACCTGTTTTTGCGCGTTTCCGTTACAACAATTTCCCGACAGATATCTCGATTACCTAAAAGTTGTTATAAGAAATCGTAGGAAAGCGAATAGCAAAATTCTAATCTTAATTTTTCGGTTTCCTAGTTCAGAATATTTCGTACGATCACGCCTCTATTGATAATCAGGTTTTCCGGTCATTTTATCTCTTCTCTGAGAACCAACAGAATATTGCCTAATGAGCTGAAAAACTTTATACAACGATATTTTTAAGAAACTATAATCTTATAAAAACAGTCAATTTATTAATCGAATTATTTCTTAGGTGAGCATTCTAAGATGTCGATGACAACGCAGAACGTGTTCATTGAATGCACGGCGATGGATCTGAACAAGGCTAGTATTGTGGTGGATACCATTGTCTCCATGTTCTCCGAATACTGCGCTGAGCCTTTCACGTGAGTTTTTTATGCATTTTCGTATTTTCTTTTCATAGGGTGAAATTCGTTTAGTTTTAATGTGTGTTAGTGCATCTTCTGCTTTTAATAAAACCTAAGTTCCCTCTTATTATAATTTTTAACTACAGTAATTTTTGTCCCCCAATCTCTTGCAGATTGGTAACCTGTCAGTTGAATTAATGTCAACTGTACTGCTGTTGGTGAAGTATTCGTGTGAGCTTCACTTTCAATGCTCTTAAAATCATGCTATGTTATATTTTCGCTTGGGGACTGTTTCATTTTAAGTGCCTGTCTGTGTCTTACTCCCTTATTGCTTCTGAATACGTTATTTGACTCAATGACAATAAACTGTTAATCATCAAAGTTATAGTCAAGAGTGAAACGGCTATAAATTCCCATACTGCGTCTTGACTGCGGTTCCCGCTAATAGGATTCTTGACACATTTCTATTTGTTCCGAGGTGTCATGAATTCAGTTTAGCGTTTAAATTATTTTCATTTTCAGTGCTGAACAAATTGAAGTCATAAGCTGGGACGGAAGTCATACCTTCTATCCTGTAAGTTTTCCATCTCACCTGCACTAATACCTCCTAATCCAACTTTTCTCTCACCTTCATTTCCTCTTTTAGCGTTTGCAACAGCGAACCACGTTGGTTGGTGTCGAATACGTCAACAGCATAGCTGGAACCAATTGTAGCGAGGAGGAAATAACTGAACTTCTCACGCGAATGGGTCTCACCAGCAGTGTTGCAGATAAGGGTGCCAAAATCTCACCCGATAAGGCTTTCGGTATGTGTAATTTGTTCCTTATTCTTGTGAAGTTGAAGACCCTATTACATCCGGTTCACCAGGTGCCATTTGAATAGCACTTTCTAATTTTATGCTACTAATCTATAATCTAGAATGCCGCGGTCTACGGGAATGCAATTCTAGGCGGAGTATTCTTGCAGCATTTATTGATTAGAGGGTTTACTGATCATACACCTTTAGAATTTCCATGGATGGGTTCCATGAAAATCTCTCTACTCTGCTTTGTAATGTGGTCGAGTTTCTCACTTCGTACTTAATTTTTTTTGTGTCTCTTAGGAACAAGCAGTTTATTGTCGGTCTGCGTTCCACCAACGCGACATGACGTTCTGCACGCTTGTGATATTGCTGAAGATGTAGCCATCGCCTATGGCTATGATCGTGTGGAAGAGGAACTGCCGTCCACCTTCGCTATTGTCAAGGAGCAGCGACTCAATCGTCTCACCGACATGATTCGAAATGAAATCGCTCTTTGTGGATTCAGTGAGGCGCTCACTTTCTCTCTGGTGAGTTAGAAATCGAAAATTTGGTTATGTCAAAGTTCTATTAGCAGTTGGGAAGTAGCTCCCGATTTTCAAAGTCAAATTATTGTTAATCCGATTTTTTAAAGGAACTTGAGAGGAACATACATAAACTAAGGTTCAATGTGAAATGGGATTTATGTTTAAATATCCGCAGTTTCTTAAAACACTCGAAATTTTACTATTTGTGACCTTGCGTTTTTTCTGATAGGTCTTAGTGTCGTTCTGGTACATTTAAGTGTCTGGAGATTATTGTAGTGAGTTACTTCTTTATCATTAATAATAATTTCTTCCTAAATTGTCTTGTTTTTTTAGGATATTAGACTTTCACTTATGCTATTAAATAGATGTGTGTCCAATGTATTCTAGATCATGGAAAAATATCCACAATTTGTCGGTCTCGTTTTAGGAGCATTCCAATATCCAATCTAATAGAATTATCTCTTAATTTACCCTGCTTTTTAAATTGAGGAGTTTACTTTCGTTAAGTGACAAGATTAACCCTTGTTGTCGTATGCTAGACTCACGCTGTCTAATAGATCAAAACGACACGTCTAATTCGAAAAATTGTTCAATGATTTTCTTTGAATTTAGTTCTCTGATCGAATCAGGTAACTTGTTTGGTTTGGGCAACTTGAATTATTTATTTGGTTTATTAAGGTAGTTTCATTTCTAGATATCTGCGCTGTTAGATAGGCTTGATTTCAACGGCTCTTATATTTCCCGCTATATATATGTCCACTGAAAACGTGTAATTAATGAAAGCGAATTTAATGGTTTATCTATCTACAGTGTTCACGAGCAGATATATCTACAAACCTGCAAAAGAAACTAGAGGATCAACCAGCTGTCCACATCAGCAATCCGAAAACTCTCGACTTCCAGGCATGTTGCAGTTCCGTTTAAAATCGCTGATAAATTTTAGATAGGTTGGAAATCGTAATTGTATTTAATTTTCAAGGTTGTACGTACATCCTTGCTGCCCGGTCTTCTCTCCACACTTTCCAGCAACCGAAGCCTTCCATTGCCTTTGAAACTCTTCGAAGTTCAGGATGTGGTTCTTAAGGATGCCAACAAAGGTATAATCAGATAACATTATATCAATTGCACAAAATCTATTGGTTCATTAAATACTATTCTTGTTCATTAGATGTTAGTTGTCGTAACAACAGACGCATTTGCGCTGTCTACTGCAATAAGACATCCGGTTTCGAATTCATTCATGGTCTGCTTGACCGTCTAATGCATGTTCTTGAAGTTGACTACGAGAAAAGTATAAAGCCCAATGGCTGTGCCTACAAACTTGAAGAGATTGACGGTATGTTTGATAAGTAATCTCTACTAATTTATTTTCAGTAGCAACCATCATCTCCTTTTTGCATTGCTTCCAGATTCAACTTACTTCCCCGGTCGTTGTGCTGACGTCATCCTTCTTCCTGAAGGACGGTCAATTGGTCGTTTGGGAATTATACATCCCAACGTCCTGCGGAATTTCGATATCTCGTTCTCTGTGTCATCCTTCGAGATTGATATTGAGCCATTCCTCTAAATGCTCACCCCCCTGTCTGGCCGTTTTACTCCACGTATGCTGTCTCTTCTTCACTGTCGTGTCTTTGTGGATAAAATAAACGCGGCTGTGGTATCGTGAACGGAGTTGTCTTTTAGATACTTTGAAATTCATTTCGCTAGACGCATTGGGAACTACATGCAAAATCCCAGAGAGGGCACGTCTGCTCTAGTTCACAGCTTTGTGTCAATTACAATTGATTTGATAGACTAATTAGACACATGAGAACTGGGGAAGGCAAATTAGGCAACTTGAGTATGATTTACCTTCCCCAGTTTTCAGTTGCCGTGTCTCAAAGGGAGTTCATTATGTGGTCCGCAACTGATAGTCCGGACATCACAATAGGGACTGAACCTACTTAGCAAGTAGAAGGTTGTACAATCATTGTTGATAAAGATGGGATATTCGATTTACATCCAATGGATGAACTCCTTCTAATCAGGGACTATTCGAAGTAAGGACGAAATTTAAAATTATATACCAAAGGATGGAAATTCATTATTAACAGTCAATGCTGATACGCAATTTCCAATAACCTACGGTTTCGTAAGAAAACGAACGCGCCCCATAAGTAGAAAAGAGAGTTTCAGTAAAATAGTAGTATATTATTTTATACTAATCTTTAATTATATCTAGATATACACGATTTATTAAGTAAGGCGCATTGAAATAATTGCTGTTCGCTCAACGGACAAGATTCCAAGAGGAATTCTGAGCTCGAGATAAGACCACTTGAGCAGTCTCCTCATCGGCAACGACGTCTTCGCACAGACCCTGTGCCAGTCGCTTCATATCCTCTTTTCCTTCCCCTCCAAGTAGTTGGGATAACATCTCCTGAGGTCTGCGCTCACCTCCGTGTCGAAGCAGAATGTCGCGGTATTTCTAAAAAGGGATAGCAAATTATTAATATTGAATTCAAATGACTAATTGAACATTACCGATTACTCATCCCAAATGCAAATAAGGTAAATTTTACTACACAAGCTAACCAATCACTGTTAAACTCTGGGAAATGAAATAAGTAGGCACTACTACTCATATGCCTTAATAGACATTAGAAATAATTTATGATTTATTTAGTGGATAATAAATCATTATTATTTAGAATCAGTCGTCCAGATTCCGGTCTATATTCAAGGTTCCAAAGTCGAACTTTTTTGGTATTGAATTTTCATAATAATAATAATGAGAGTATCCGAGGAAAAAACGCTTACTCTGCCAAAATTGGAGGACCATGGGTCTGCGGCAAATCCCTTCCTCCAAATCAGACCCGCAGCAGCTCGAGCCATCAAATATGAATAGTATCTACCTCCATAACTATACAAATGTCCAAATCTATGTGTTGTAGCCACAGGCAAGTGAGCCAACTGTTGAGGCAGTTCCACAGACAACCAAGAACTACAGTGCTCCTTCAAGAGATTGTTAAATAATCTCGCGGAGGGTGGTCCATTCATTCCAGTCTGGAAGGCAGCGAAAATGTTTGAAGGTGCGTCACTGTGAAGACGCTGGTCGAGCATGGAATGCATCAATTGGAGCATAATTTCAACACTCTGGCCATAGCCTCGACTAGCGCTGAGATGGAGAAGAGCTTTCACATCTTCAGCGGAATTCGGAGCTTCTCCAGTTTCGAAGTGACGTGCGTACTGAGCTGTAACACGGGTATCCAGAGCGAAATGCTCCATTAGAGTGGAAGGAAGTTCTGCTAGGTCTGTACTGCATCTGAAATTAACCACCATTAAATACGGTTAAAACAAAAGTATATTACATAACCTTCGTTGTAAACACTCGTATCTAACCCCTTAATAATCAATTCAAGCTCACAATTTTCGTACGTCCTATGACCTCTGCATCGAGAATACAGTCTGCCCGTCAATTTTAGATTTGCATGGGCAAAACCAAGATCCGAGCACCTCTTGGTAAGAGATCAGTTAACGTTTTGTAACAGACGAAAGCGCACATCACAGGTGAAGAATATCGCCATATTTAAAGCTGCATATATAAACTGAGACTACCAACCTATGAGGGAATTATATTTCATACACAGCTCGGATTCAAACTGACAAAAATGAAGGAAAATTAATTTTTTGTACGGGATGAGGACGCAAAATACGTACTCGAACCCAACATAGATTCTATTTCGAACTATTTGAAACACTCTGGGAGAACACCTCTGGAAAGAGGTGTCACGACCGTTTTTATTTATTCACATAGTTGAACCCGACTTACAGATAATAGATCAAATGAATAAAAAATCAAGTGAAAGATTATTTCAAGAATTTCATCGGTTGCGACGGTAAACTCGTTTTTTGTTCCCTACTCACAGATTGATTTATATTGCTCTAGGAGTCGTGATTAAGGAAAATAAGGAGATGCAAATTAGACTTATCTACCTGGTGCCAGTGACGTGCTGATATCTCGTTCGACCCAGAACCGAGTGGAGAGCGTGACCCCATTCATGGAAGAGATTTTCCACTTGACCCGGAGTAAGTAGCGTGGGAACACCTCCTTCGTTTTCGCAGGGACTCGGACCAAGGTTCAGCTGGATTACCACGATGGGAAATTGGTAAGGCGAGTAGGATTCGAACATGGTGTTCTCAGTGTGACGACCTCCTCGGACTGTGTAGTGACAATCCTAGATAAAGGAATCATACGGCATTTATTTCTAAAGATACAATCGTTAGAAATCCATTTTGTGGTATAAGAACTACACCACTTAAAAGAAACTTTATTTTTTCATAGTGCCGTATGTTAAAATTGTGTCCTAAGAAACATTATCCACAAGTTCAGCTATTATCTAGATCTGCCTAAGGCTTTATAAATAGACGTGATAATTGTGAAATATTATCGATGCCTTACTCCGTTGTCTACTGCTATTTCTAATATGTTACTTACTACTTTAATCCACGTCATTACATTTTTATCTTATCTAAGTTATCAGTCATTGGTCGTATTAAAAAGACGGTCTTGATGGGAGATGTATGGTTTTCCATATTACATCCACTGAAGAGAGGGAGGATATTAAAATGCTGCTTTCGTTACTGGGAGGTAAACATTTTCCAAGAACTCGAGTTGTGATCGGTGTCTTTGACTTTCGTGCTTGAAATATTCTTAAGAAATTGAAATTATTTTGAGACCAGTTTTCCTTCATTAAAAAACTTTAAATTCACTTATGCTGTTATTGTCAAATAATTCACAAATCATCTGTAATTCATTTGATAGCAGAAGAAAGCGTGCATTTCGAATGGCACAAGTTTAATGTATACATAGGAACACTCGCATTTTCGTCGTTTAAAATAATCCGATAACAGTTAATGTATTTTTATATCAGAAGATCTCGTGCCAGATACTACTGTAACTCATGAAATGAACATACACGCTCTAATAGTGTCTATAAAAACGAAACACAGGAATTTAGAAATTGCAGAATTTCTGAAACTCGCCAGATCTTTCGTTTGCAAAGTTAGAAAGGACCTGAATGAATGAAAACTGTGGAAAACGAGCCTCAATGGGACCACGAGGAAGAGAAAAGAGCATTGTCAACGCCCGCCTACTCACTCAGAACACCTGAGTTTGTCACACGAGTGCATGGCATGATGGACGAAAATCTTGAGAAGTCAATGCGCGACATCTTGCCAAATATCTTCAAGTGTCTGGAGGAACAACGATTCTTCATCAAGACCTCGGGTACAAATCTCGTACATTCTTCTCAGGTGAGACCGTCAGCTTATGTGAATAAAAGCAACTCAAGAGAATAGTTTGATGCGTACAAAATCACTCTTAAACAAGTTGAACTACCCACGAAAACAACTTCCACCAGGATGAAAAAGTGAAAGTGAAATGATAGGTGGCTATGTGTGGGCGGTTCTCACTGAAGTTCTAACCGTTATTCATGCGCACGAAGCTTCCAGCAACGGTGATGCTTTTCGATGTTATAAAGAGCAGTGAGGGAGGGGCACATCATGACTCCTCCACTTTTTCCACAGGACCTTAGAGACAATGCAGATGTGGATGCCTATGTGGAAACTCATCAAATCATTATTGTTAAGCCGTTTTGGATAGACGGTGCAGCCAATGGAGGAAGAGCATATGTCTTCCAACAAGATCGGGACCATCTCATAAAGCTCTCAAAATCCAGGATTATATGGACGGCCGAGTTTTCTCATTATCATGTCACACCAAACTTACGGCCACTTCCTAAGCCACCAGACCCTAAACCTTTGCATCATTACGTGTGGGGAGGGGCGGGATGTGACGTGGTTGAAAAGGAAGTTAATAAGCATCTCCATAACACCAAATCCTCTCCTTCCCCCTCTATATGCTATAATTATCAGAGAATTTATTTTAATCCCTCGCCAGGTTTGAAATAACAAAAAAAGTTATTCTAAGAAGACTCGGAAACCTTTAAACCAACATCCAATCGATCTCAGCATAGTCCTCAGGAAAAATTTGGATAGCAATCGCTACCAATTCCCCTAATTTATCTGTCCAATAACATAAAATTAAAACCTGTCCTACACATTGACTGACATGAAAATTTTGGATAAAACGGACTTAATAATAACAAAAAAATCAAGAATACGTAGTAACTAACCACAGACATCTTTCCAGGTCGATGAAAGAAGTCACAGTAGATAACGCCTATTTTGACCCCAGGACCAATGGGATAACGGACCTCCCATGGGTGCACCCACTTACCCTCTTCAGCTACCTGGGGTTCGTCAGCGTAGACGGAGACCTTAACGACGTCGGGGTGCCAGACTTCACCGGGTAGAGCGGGTTCTATTTCCAGGCGAAGACCAAAAAGACTTGAGGCAAGTTGACCTACGCCTTCCATACAGGCTCCTAATGAGAAGAAGCCACGAAGGCGCTGAAAGAAAACCAGGGTTTAAGGTAAGTGTTTTATGAATATTATTGACACATTGACAAATTATATATATATATGACCTTTTTTGTAAAATCAGTTGAATAAATCCTGCATATTTTATTTCTAAAACGAGGTTAAGTATATAAGACTTCATCTAACATTTTATCATCCCCACCACGTCTTTTAAGTCCGACCAGAATTGAGCATATATTAACCTTGCATTCCGTGAGACCCTCTCTTTGGCATTATTTCTTATTAGCACATTGCTGATGTATCCGAGGAAAACCGATTTCTGAAAGTAAGTGTTAAAAGCGAATTTTTTAAGAGTGATTGCCTAAATGTTCCTTTTTATTAATTTGGACCAAGACAATACCACCACCTTATATTCAAAGGAATACTCCATTATATAATGATATGATAGAAGAGTTTAAGTAGACCGGAGCTGTTAATAATGGCTAGTAAATATAAGTATAACGATAACAATATTGTTAATAGAAATGAAAATCAAATCTTAACAAAAAAATTTTTTAAATGACTTTCAATTTGCTTACTTCAAACCTACTCCATCGCTGCCCCTGGTGGATCAGGAAGGGAACATCCCAGGGAGAAACAAGCTCTTGTTTAGAATCCAACCCAATCAATAACTGAGACCGTGTAGTCCTTGTAGCTATTGGAGACAGCAATGATGACAAAGTTGTTAAAAAATCTTCAACACCTTCCGGAGATTCGGCAAGGCTTGTCGGTTGAACGGCCCGATAGAGGAATGATTCCTTTCCGGCGGATCTAAAAAAGAGGTTTGTCCGAATTTCCCATAACTTACTTTGCCATTCTATCTCTGGAATCAAGGAGAGCAAACAATCTTTCTTCTTGACCTTCAACGGGATTGTAGAAGAGAGCATAAGTTAGAGCTCTAAGAAATTGCTGAGGTGCTTCATAGAAAGGGGCGTAGAGTTTTCGTCCATTGAACGGTTTCCAATCGACATCCTTAGAAATTCCATTTAAAGACGAGGAATCAAGAATGACAGGAGAATTTGCGACCTGAAGAAATAAATAAGAAACTAAGTGATTAATCTACTCGATTGAATTCAACTCCCAGTTCAAGATTTTCAGATGCAGCTTTGAGAAATGCCTGTCGATCAGATATATCCTTTAGATGGACACCAGATTGCTCAAAATCTTCAATAAAGAGGGAAAGAACACGCTTGTCAACTGAATCGCAATCAGTTTCAGGATTTTGAGTTGAAGAAGTCTGATCTGTGATTGCTTTGAGAGATACATTGTAAAGTTCGACATCTGTGTTTAGACTTTCGACCAGATTTCCGACATGGATGCAAACAGCATTAGCGGCACTTTGATAAACCTGATCTGGATGCAAGGCTCTTATGCAATCAGCCAAATCAGCGACCCGACAAAGACTGTCGGAAAGATCGTCGAGAATCTAGAAATAACTTACCCCAAAACCTCATTACCTGAACCATTTTTCTTTTCCGATTGGGATCCTTTGCCTCATATACGAGCATATGGCAGTCACTATAACATTCGTCTAGTATGGTCTTGAAACCACTAGGGTCGGTTAACGGCCCAACGCCAAAAAGGCCTTAGTTTATGTGTTTGATTGAAAGCGAAAGGCATACCGGTAACTTTCTTGCCTTTTATTGGAATATTTTTGGGACCATAATTGAAGGCATCGGCTACCGGCGAAAGTCGAATATGTTTTTGTCGATAGAAAAATCCTAAACATGTGACATTGTACAAGCGGGTGTGTCTTAACATTTTGTGGGCTAATCGGGTATTTGTCAGGTCAGCTAAAATGACATATTATTAACATATGCAATCTTATGTGGCTCAATTTTACATAATTCTTGCTTTATAAAATCTTTGAAAATTATGCTTTTAAATGGGCAGCAATTATTTTTCGTTATCCCTTCGATCGTAACCAGCGGGATAAGCGATATTCACGTTAGCTTTGTAGCAAATTGCACGCTAATATTTCAGCAAAATTTAGAGAAAATGGACTATATAGCTTCGTAGGCTTTTATTAAAGCATTCATTTTATGGCTTCTGTGGAAAACTGAGTTATGCAATATGTGATTAAGTGGTCACACATTTAACCTCTGGATAACTGTAAATCAATTTTGTATTTCAATCAAATAGAATATTCCATCTGGTTAATCCATTGTGTGATTATTGTTTTTAAGTTTCTTGTTAGATTTTAGAAATGAAATTCATAATCGTTTTCAAATGAATGCTGATTATCGTCGGTGTACATTTCCGACATCCAAGTTCAAAAGAGAACCTGAAAAGAGATCATTAATAAGAGTAGTATCACGATTCAGCTGATTCAAGAATGAAGTTCGTCTATCTTTTGCGAAAGTATCCAGCACTACTCCTCGACTCAGTGGCTGCACTCGATCGTACATTTCGTCCACAATGTGATATGAAATCTACAAAGAAATCAAGGAATTAAAATTGATACTTGTACATTGGGAAGCATTGACAGCCTAGTTTTTATTAACTTCTCATTTAGCTACTCTTACAATTCACAGAAGGTGAAATAAGTAGTTAAACACACATATATGTGAGCCAACCTGATCACTTAGAGCCGATGACGAAATCCAGTGTAAAACATAATTCGTAAGTGTTATATCTAGAAAAAGATTTGAGACATCAATATCTATTACAGAATGCGGGTATCTACCTATTGTAGTTTATTTTGTTTAGGTAATTATGTTTCATGTTAGCATTTAATTTAATTTACCATCGAATTTACGATTGTGCTCAAAATAGGTTGAAGTTTACAAATCAAAAGTTATGCGATTGAATGAATATTTAATCCTTTCCATTTTTTTACAATTTGAATGAGTTTGAACAAGAAGGAAACGAGTTTTGGTAGATTTGCTACTATAAATTCTAAACATTTTTCTTTGGTTTTAAAATTTTAATGTAAGTGTTGCAATAATCAATTAACAGAAATAAACGTACATGCATATTTCTCTCAATCATATCGCAAATATCATAATCATCCTCATCTTCTCCGAGTGGATTGATCAAACCTTCTGATACCTAAAATAAATTTATATCCCCTTTAAAGACATTACAATTTTAATATTGAACCAACTTGTAATTATGTTATAACGTTATGGTCTATCGGGACGACATCGATAAAATAGATGGAATAAGTCAAGCCACTCATGTCGTCAGATCAGTTCGCAGGTGGCAGGCAAACCACCCCTAATTTAGTTATAAGTAAATTGGGTTTAAATAAAAAACTTCAGTCATTATCTCGCTGTCGGTGTCTCGGCGTGATGATAGACACCCGTTTAGGTATCTCTGTGCAAACACATAGAAGTACCGCCTGTGGACACTGTAGTGAAGAGCTTTTCGCCAGTCAATCATTTCTGATCGCTAGGTGATGATAGACATCTGTTGGCCACAGCAAATTAGTAATAGATCACATCATAGTATAAGTTATGTCATGGAGATTAAAGTGTACCATGGACGTTAAAGTACGTTTTTATTAGAGCATATTAATAACATATTAGTGAACTTTTTAAGTTTCAACCTTGCTTACTTTCAGCCACCCCACGTAAAAGATGACCTGCAATAGTTCAAATATCGGAATATATAAACCGGCATTTTCTTCCCCCATAAATTGCCATGAAAAAATGAGTGATAAAGTGAAGGAATATGTTAATATAGTTGCCACCTACACAAAGTATCATAATTTGAAAATTGTTTTTACCTGAGTATAAACTAGAGGCACTGGGAGTAAATCATAACAAACAATTCCTCCAATTTGTTTTCGGAAATCTACAGCCAATTTTAAGAGGCAGTCCGCATCGGTATCTGATTTGATAGAACCCTCTCCTCGCATTTGAAGTATAATATTCTGAGCCCAGGTTATGGGAACTGAGTAATGCCCTGCTCGATTGTAAGGAGCTGTTAAAGCGTAACGTACTAGTTCATCTTCTGTCACTAGGCCTTTGAAAATGAAATATATAGTATAGCAGGAAGACATACCGGCTTGAATCAAATTAAATTCTGATGGAAATCTTAGCTGAACTTGGGAGGAGATATTACGAAAATAAATAACGTAAGAGAGATTAATGTACCGCATGATAGTTCGTCGTTGTTTGCGAACATATTCATTGTTTCCGTGTGTGTAAGCAACAAGGCTCATAGCCAATTCATCAGGCCAAGGTAACCTTTGAAACTGATCCCACCATCGGCTTGCTATTGTGTCAACGAAGAAACCCATGACAAAGTGTACGGGAACTTGCATTACAGCCCGTTTGCAGTATAAACAATAATTTTTGAAATTGCTAAATAAACGTAGAAATCATTAGCAATATATATCATGAAGTCATAGAAAAGAAAATTAATCACTCTATTAATGTCTTACTTCTTCATAGGACCCGTTAAAAAGAAGGAATACATTACGCTCATAGTTATGTGAAATGCAAAGATGAAAATGAAATCTAGCCAAATGTAACGATATATACTTCCTTTCCATCTGAAAAATATTTATATTAATTACATATTTTCCACATACCTGAATAAAAGCTTAATAAAAGCAAAGTGAGAACTTGTTGCTATAGATTCTGAATAGTATACCGTCATTCCGGAATTTTGACCTTAATTCTATCTATTTTCGCAGAGGAAGAAAACAAAATATAAAGGATTTATATGAGTTTTTTAAATTTTTACGAGTTGAGTAATGTGATTATCATTTAAAGAACTACTTTTCTACAAATATTTTATAATATAATTCATCAATTCAACAAAGTGGCTTTGTGCAAAAACCTGATTAAATTTCTATTGTGAACCAGAAAACATGTTAATTGATTATTGAAAATACAATGAAAATGTACTAAAACTTCTGAAAATTTACTGATTTTTCACATAAATTTGCATTTTATGTTAAATATGTTGTCTCCTATCTTACTGTAACACAGCAGTTACCACTCCCATATGATATTCTTGGAGCCTATACTTCGTTTGCTTTAAACATTATTACCAAAATTATTTACCAGGAAAATTATTTTGTTCTGACACTTCTTTTAACTTAAATATTATCTCATTCAACTCAAAATGAAGCATATCACATGGGGATCTGAAAGCTAGGTGGCATGTTCATCGTTACCTGTAAAGTGGCTATATTTAAATGCACAATTAATATAGGGTTGTTTTACTCAAGGAACGAAATGAGATATAAATAGATTTCTAAATGAAAACGAAAATTCAATTCCATTCAGAGTTCTGGAGATTTCAGTTATTTCTAAAATTATTCTAAAAAATGTATGAAATACGTTTTTATACCCCTTTCGCGTGACTTTATTTAAAATAATCAGAAATATGAAGGCTCACCAAAGATTCTAATAATTAAATTCTTAAAGCTTTACTTTTTACATGTGTGAATGAGTGCTATTAATTGAATTTTACGATATGATAAAATGTCACCTTAACATTAACCTTGGCATTGTCCTGTTGAAGTTGAAATCGACCTAATTACCAACTTTCGCTTATTTAAAATTCCACTTTTCACTATTCCTTGAAGATTTAAGCAATATAGTAAATCATATCGATTGTGATATTTTGTCCCACAGAGAAGTTTTCATTTAAATACAGCCACATTTTATGAATCGAACATCGTTTGTTAATTGAGCACAATCAGTTGCAATGTACGATTTTTTGGTATGATCCACTTCGATTTTTAAGAATTCATCTTAGGTAATTCAACACGTTTAAACCATCTTTTGATCTTTTCTTTTGATCGGATTTATTAATTTCAGGATTAAAATATAAGCGAGGAACCTAGATGTGTAATTTGCAGAGTTATCTGCCTTAACATAGTTGGGAGAAACAACTGTTATGTCGATGGTGAATTACTATTTCTTAAGGGAGCATCTTGTTTCTTTAACATTATGCTTTTGTCAAGTGTTTGCAAGGTCATTAAGATGGGGGTCAAAAACAATCTTCTGAGTTGGAGAAAAGATATTTTAGATCCGTCGCACTCCGTTGCCCCCTATGTTGACGAGCGCGGTTACTCATCAACATCACTGAATGCACACCTATAAGCGTTGATCTTGTGCTCTCCAACCTGATAGATGTTGTCCCTCAAATGCAATTTAGTTAACCATGGTTGCTACATCTTAAGGCTGAATTTTATTGTCAGACGTTGATATAGTCCTAATTGTACTTAAATAACTAATTAAAGCCTCCCTTAACTCTTCGTACTTACTCTATATGGTTATAAAAAGTTTGCCTCATTAAGTTCAATATAAAGGTACAAGACATAATGCAAAATTTACAAGAGATCAGAAAACAAGTTGTAATGATCACTGATCGAATAAAATGCTAGTCTATTGTCAAATCATTTTTCGCCCTTGATCTGAAATAGTAAAAGAAAAGTTAATATATTACAGTTATTGTAGTTAGAATTCTACTTATTAAGAGATAAGTATATTAATCAAAACTAACCCAAAAAGATTAGGTAAACCCTTTTTTCTTGTGTATAAATCGACATTTACGAGAGATCCGGTGAAGAGTTCATTGTGCCCTGTGGAGAGTCGACGATTAACACTGAGAGTAGACATGCGTCGTTCGTTTTCAAAGATATCTAGCACTACACCTCGGCTAAGTGGAGGAACAGTGTCACACATCGCATCCACAATGTGGAAGGACATCTAAAGTTTTAGACATAAGCAGTATTTTAACGTTTTCAATCACATGCTTCAGACTAAATTCTAGGTCACAGAGAATGGCTCAGAAACTGCACATTCAAGACACATGCATAGAAGGAAATAAACTCAAATAGGCATTATAATTTCCTAGCCTGTATTTAAAGAAAATGCATTCCGATGTTTCATTTGAGAAGAAGGGAAGTATATTTTATATCCTCTCTTAGAGGTATATTCTAATAACAGATAACGTCTAATAAAAATGGAAACATGTAAGCTATTTTAAGTCATTCATTGGTTTTCCAAACAAAAGGTTAATACTTTAAAACCATTGTTTCCAAGATTATTTACGATTTTAGCATAAAAGTGCTATAAAATTGATATCTAAAATGCGATTTCGATCATTAACAAACCACTTACTATCAAAATCTGAAATTAATACAGATAAACCATGGGGCATTTAAAAGAAAAAAGAATGTCTCGTATATGCACAAAACATCGAAAACTGAACTGTTTTTCACACAAATCGAATAATATAGCTAATCTTATCAGAAAAAACTTAAGACCTGTTATTGATAAAATTGATCAAGGCCTTTTATCGAAAAAGGTAAGAATAACTACCTTTAATGTGACGTTGATTGTATACAGTGTATAAAGATCAGATAAGAAACTCCTAAGTAAAGGAGGTAAAAGGTACCTCTACTCTTTCTTTAATAGGAACTGAAAATGTTTACAGCCGAAAACCTTGGAGTGTTAGGTAGCAAGTTTGGTTTTAGTGAGAAACGCATTTGGAAGGGCCAAAGAGAAACATATTGCAAGGTATTAAATAAAAGTAGCTAACCTGCAAGTTTCTTTCAATTATTTCATCAATTTCAAAGTCGTCTTGGTCTTCCCCGAAGGGATTTATCAGTGATTCCGCGACCTAAAGTGAATCCAATAAAGACAAATTAAGCGGTTATATATTAGGTAAGCTCGTAAGACAAAGGTTCAACTAGACGTCAACTACAACTTTG
This sequence comes from Hymenolepis diminuta, assembly GCA_900708905.1. NCBI lineage: Eukaryota > Metazoa > Platyhelminthes > Cestoda > Cyclophyllidea > Hymenolepididae > Hymenolepis > Hymenolepis diminuta. The sequence goes on from CAADRB010000024.1 coordinate 1,354,742, forward strand.
AGTTTCGTTGGATTGACACGGGTAGAACTGAAATCAAAGTTTCAGTCCATTATACAAAAGACAGTAAAAGTTGGATCGAGATAAGACACGCAACAGCTATACGGTACATGTAAAACATGTCACGTAAGAGGAGGATTAATAAGAAATAATTAACAAACAAAAGTCATGCCAAGTAAAAATTCACACAATAGGCAGCAGACACGCTACCTTAATCCACCCCATATAGAATACGAAGCGTAATAATCCAAATACCGGCACATAGATGTCAATATTTCCATTGCCAAGAAATTGCCATGAGAACAGACAGGAGACCGTATAGCTGTAGACAATCAGTGTGGCGATCTAAATTGTGTAATAAATAAAAACCTGCCTACTTGAGTATAAACTAAGGGTACAGGGATCCAATCATAACAGAGTATTGTTCCCAATCGACTTCGAAAATCAATTATTTCTTTCAGAAGTATTTCAACAGCTCGATCGGAATCAATTGAACCTTCTTGACGCATTTGAAGTATGATATTATGTGCCCAGATAGTGGGCAACATATAATGAGGTGGATTATTTAATGGAGCGTTGTGAACGTAATTAAGAATTTCGTGCTCAGTTGCTAAACCTAAATAAATAAAACGAGTAAGATCTTATAGTCAAATTAACCAGCTGATATGAGACTAAATTCCGAAGGAAATCGCAGTCGCGTACGAGAACAACAAACAAAGAACGCAAATACATAAGCAAGATTCATATAACGCATAATGGTACGTCTTTGCATGCGTATATGATCTGAGTTCCCTTTTGAATAGGCGCTCAAAAGCATTGCTAACTCATCCGGCCAAGGTAGAGAACGAAATTGCTGCCACCAACGAGAAACTATGGTATCGACGAAGAAGCCAAGAACAAAGTAAACGGGAAGACTCTCACCAAAATATTCGCAATAGGTACAATAATAACCAAATGATCTAAAATAAGAAATTAAAGCTCCTTAAACCTCATTAAAATAGGAATATTTATTTAATTCAGTGTTCAACTGAATAACTATAAAAAGGCATAAAATAAGCGTTCAATGTAAAAATAAATGAAATGCTTACTCTTTTAGAGATTCAGGCATTATAAATCTGTATGTAATAGACAGAAATAAATATATTCCGCACATAAACAGAAATTCGCACCAAATATATCGATAAACACTTCCATTCCATCTTAAAATAAAACTTAATAGAAAAAATTATTTTTTTACCTAAATAGAAGCTTAAAAAAGACAAAATAGGAATTTGTTGCTACGGCATCTAAGTATCGGACTGTCATCTTAGTAAAAAGCGCAAATTAAGTTATCGTGTAAGTGAAAAGTGAATTAGATCATAAAAACAATAAATTAATGAAATAAATGCATTATTTATGTCGATATTAAAATTGATGATAAGTAAAATAATGAGTTAATTTGTTTTAAGTATCTTATTTTAAAGTTAAAATTTTTAATATTTACTCTAATGCTGAACTGAAATCAAGAGATTTAATATTATGTATAAGTAATCTGTCACATTTGTTTGCCTTTAGTCACGAAAATAAATTTAACATTAAAAAATGTTTAATGCTTTATTTTATCATGAACCTTAATCCAGTTTCTTATAAGCCATATATAATAGTTAATTACTCTGCATACGTATCATCAGATTTATCTGCTAATTAAATTGGAACTGATAACAAATTCTAAAATACCTATTTTTAATGTCCATTTGTCATATTTTGTTGAGATACTTAATTTAGTTGATATGTTATTAGACGTTATGAGCCTGTACACTCAAATAACGTTGAACATACAAATAATTTTGCTAAAATTAGCTATGATGATGCATCCAATTACTTGAGTCAACATTAGAATTTACTTGAAGTTATGACAACCACGAAATGTAAACATACTACTGTTTTGTTTCATTTAAAACTTATGTTATTGTTTGTTTTATCAAATTGGCATTCTACGCCGTGATCACCCTTATTTAGAGTAGATTAAAGCTACAAGAATATAATGCTTGTTAATTAATTTATTGACGTCCTGGATACAAAAATAACAGTTATTAAACATAAAGAGTCAATTGAAGGCTTGCTAAATAACTGCATGCATTCGAGCTAATAAGAACGAATTCTAAGTATCATTTTCAATCCACTTTGCAGAGATTTTACTTTAAGATAGTGATGCTTTATAAGCAAGCGTTTATTGCTGATCACTTCTTGTTCAATCAGGTTATTACAGTCATATAGGAAACACTTAAATCTTATGCAATACAGTGTCTGTCTTGAGTGTTCTAATATACTCAATGAATATTTGTAAATGAATTTTCGGCTATTTGTTCCTACTTTGGTTGCTCCCTTGTCTCTAGCTGAACATAGAACGTGCCTATACAATAATGAATGACTTCAAGTGCTCACATCATGTCTAAATCTCAGGAGAAGCTGTGTAAGGAATGATTAAGACAACACAAATGGGGAAACAGATATTTCATTTATGCCAACTAAATATTAATTTTTAAAGGAATTTTATATTAAATTAATTCCCTAATCCATTGGGAGATTTACACTCAAAGAATAGGGTCACATGTGAGAAAAAATGATTTCCCCAAAATATTTATGATACGTATGGTCTTCGTTTTCCGCCTTTTAATTCTCACCTCTGGTAATTCCATTTTTCTTACATATAAGAAAATAATATTTTTCCTAAAATAACTCTTATATGTAAGTGCTATAACGTAACCAACTAGGAGCTCGGATAGTAATCTAGCGGAGCCAACAATCTAGAAAACTCGGTAATATAGCAACTTAACACAGAAGCTAATAAYCCACGGCAGATCAGAAGGCACGTTATAGTCAAAACGAGTGTATTCACGAAACTCCCTCTCAATCGGTATCGGCTTAAACAAATAAGCGTAATCATCAAGTCTCTTTATCAGTGGGGAATTAAAGAATGAAATTGCATTTTTGTTCATAGAAGAAATATTGGGAACGGGGGAAAATAATTATCATTTCTTCTAACAGTAAAATTCTTTATTCTCCACCTTTTAATCCCTGCTTTCTTTTAATACCCTTTTATTCGAACGAATATATATATACATTACGTTTTTAAATGACGCATATTGTAAACCGACCTATCGATACAAAAGCATGCGTCTTGGGTTGATATAGTGGTTTGGGTCGCTTGCATTGTGACGTTGTCGGGTCGTGTTTGTAACTAGTGCGATGTCTTAGAGAATCTAAGAGTTGGTTAGGGTATCTTACAGAGAAGGACGGATTGCAACAATTTTGATTTAATTTCTTTAAACCATTAAATTAAAGCGTGAAGAATATAAATCAACCTTTTAATGCTACCTGAGTGCCATGTTTGAACATTTGGATATTGTGCATTTGTATTGCTGTTTTGTCTGACCGTAACTAGTGCAATTTCTTGGAAAATCTGAGAATCAGTTGCCATATTCTGTAGAGATGAGCTGATCATATCAATATCAGTGATTAAAAACGTACGCTCTGACTCAAACCATTACGACGTTTACCGTGGTCTGTTTCGTCGTTAAAGCTGGGATCAGTCGGATCCTAGATCAAAGGCATAAAGCTAGCCAGAAAATGCTAAAATAGGCCAATTATACTTGGATATTTGCCATATCGTAAGACAGGGTATTGTAACCTTTCGACGCAAATCTAATGATTGAAATAACTAACCATTTAATATTGGTTAGTTATCTACATCTAAATTGGACTGAAAATAATGCTGAATGCATATATATATATATATATTCATTACAATAATAATTCTTTTGAGCGCACTAAATTCAATTCATAAACTCTTTATCAGGCTGACCAGGAATTCATTAAATACTAAATGAGCCAAGGTATATAGACAAATAGCAATTCCTATTTCCCATCTCTGATAATAGGACTGGCTCGCTTTAACTCTTCTTGCTACGAAATTTCAAGCAAAAATATACTATAACTTCACAAGTGAGACTCACGATTTCAATCTGACAAGCGTCAAATAAGTTGAAAGATACATACGATATAGGCTAATTAAATCAGATGAAATTTGTTTTTAGAATGAAAGCTCTCAAAATATATTTAACGCTTTATGCATTTCCATCATCCTCATATCTAAGGGAGAAAATGAGTATTTTAAAAATGACAAGAATGAACAGGAAACTGTTAGTGGTTGAAACTTACGATTTCTTATAACAAAACGAATAAACATAATATCTATTAACCTGGGTTTTGTTCTTTACGTTTTAATCTGCCCTTCTCTGTAGGATATAGATCGGTCCATATTATACGCCATTTACAAATGTAATGTAAACAAATTTGTTCGAATAAAAGGGATTTAAAAATGTGGAAAATAATCTTATTTATGAGAACTGCTTTGGGAAAATATTATTTTCTTATACGTAACACGCCAGTTCGTAGATTTAATCACTCTTCTGTCTTTGTCACGAGATCGACCGGGAGACGAGAGAAATGCCATCGAGTCATGGTGGTATATGAGAGATAATATGTTGATCGTTTCTTCCGCTGCGGAGATCAGAAGCTGTTTAGGAGTTAGAGAGCTGTAAGATATAGAACACAAAAAAATAATATCATCAAGACTATTTAAAGAATAATATTTTTCACAATTTAACCTGTGATCGCGGAATCAAGTGTACTTTCCGTTCCCCATGTCGTAGATATACCTGCCATACGGCATGGTGATTACGGCAGGTGTACATTGGTGATTTAAATTACGGCTGAGGGCATACACAAGATCGTCTACACTATATGCGCACATTGGATTACACTTTGTCGGAACACAAAGTTGTTTTGATAACAACATCTCTTCACACGCTGTCCTTAAATCTTGACCTCTAAATTCTGCTGCGGGGGGTGGATTGTCCTAACACGACCAGAGATCTCCTCAGCTGAATAATCTATCGATCGGAGGAAGATTAGGCAAAATGCAAATTTAAACTGTGTACTTGGGTCCGTAACGGGCGTTTGGGGTACACCACGAGCTTACGGAAAATAGAGATAGTTGATCTGCTTGTTGTCAGTGCGAGTAGAGTAACATCAGACCCTTTTGAATGTGAATTTATCACAGTTGTGCATGCTGCACCTTTAGGGAGTTTGGAGTGGTAAGTTAGAGCTGGGTCCTGGGAGAATCTGGTTTCGGCGATTGAATATGAATAGTAGGATGAGGAATTTTGGCAACATGTAGACACTGGTTGCATCCTCTCACAAGACTTTTCGTATTCGTAAGTTCAAGAGTAGATGCCTGATGGATTTCGTTTTCGTCTGAGAACTGGATAATGTTGAGCTCATCGATCCCGTCAAGGCCCATTAGATTAATATTTCGACCTTTAACGTAGCGCACCTTGAAGATCGTCTTCTCCTGAAATGTAGCCTTGTATCGCATCGATATGTTAAGTTGAACAGCATTAGATATCGGAGCCAATGTTGATCATAGCTCTGCCTCATCTGAGTTAATGCTCTCTTGCTATTCGGGTTCTGCCTCGTTGAACTGTTCGTATAAGATTTTCGGTAGAAGCCTTCTTTATGGACACTGTTGTTGAAGTTCTGGTAGCAACGTCTCGATAGGGCAGTCTCGATGATGAGGACGTCCTCCTCAAAATCAGCATCTTAGGAGTGACTGAGTCTGATATTCGTCGACTACTTGTCAGACGGGGAGTGGGTCCCTTTAGTCGATGGATTATAGGTGGTTTTCATGTCCTTTCAAGTTGAACACTCGCGGTTAACAGTTTTCCAGCAGATTCGGGTCTGCGACGAGACTTATTGATATCGAGTTTCTTGTCCAAGAGGGACAGATGTCTGAGTCGAATCTCAGCATGGAAGGAGATCGAAGACCAGGAATGAAAATGAGACATCTGAATTGGTTTTCTTTAAGAGAACTAAATCGGAAACTAGTGCAACGTCAGTTGACGATACCGACATGATAGTGGACATATTCATATTCACTTATAGTCAAGTTGAAGAGAGCACTATTATCACCAACGACGGAACCTAACATTTTAATCATCTTTTTCACAAGTTAGATCGGCAGGATCCATCGGTTGAAAGTAGGACGAACAGAGGTAGTAGTCGTTTCTGTTAAATACACGAAGCAGCATGGTAATTGAAGTGGCGTGGAAGAAATCTGCCGTGCTGTTCATATAAATGTCACGGTATTGAGTATACCATGTTGCAAAAGTTTCGTCTATAAGAGGATTATGATGAAATATACCTACACTTTTCAGGTAATCTTTGAATCCTTAGTTGACGTTGGGAAATTCACTTAAAGGAGGGTATTTCTCACGATTTAAGAGATTCAGGCTCCTATATCAGCGTAATTTGATAACTGTGTCGCCAAACTGTAATAATCTACTCTTCTCTGTATGGTACCGTAACTTATTCTTAGATTCACAATCTAATCAAGTAATTTTTACTTAGAAATAATTCAGTAGACAGAGTCGTTGCAAACTAGCTTACCTATACCTATACCAGAGGAACATTTAATAGAACATAGGAAGGCATAGCGCTACTGGAAATATGAAAAGAAGCAATCTGACGATATATAACCTCTAGCGCTCGATCAGAGATTAAAGAGCCTTCAAGATACACCTTGTTCACGATTTCTTGAGCCCATATGCAAGGCTGCTTATGGGAAGGGGGTAAATTTCGTGGATCACTGCGCAAATGTAGTGGCAACACTGCTTGAATTAGCAAACCTATTTATGAGGAAAAATATACACCTAGTAAGTAGAATGTACAAGTCTAGATACTATTCGATCCCAGGTTGCTTATAACCTGCATATACGGAGTGATATTTGGTTGGAGATCGCCGTTTAACTCATGATAAAACATCCAGGATTCTCAAAATGGAGGCGAAATTAATACAGCGAAGGATTGCTTGTCGCTTAACTTAGAATGGAGCATATTTTAAATGGTTTAAACTTTCAAAAACGTGGCTAACTCATCGACATAGGAAATGCTTGGGAATTGTGACCACTATTGACTTACGGAGCTATCCAGGACGAACCCAAGTCTGCAAAATATGGGAATAAAATACCCACAAACACTGCAATATTGACAAAATATTCAAAATTTCTGCAAGTAACCTTGAAGGAAGATTTAAATGCATTCACCTCCGAGCAGAATTTGTTAACATAATGCTAGGAAATCGGACTATGTATGTGGTAATAGACTCATCCTTTCTATCTTAAAACTTTGAATATGAAGTAGTATTTCGTCATAATTGTTTATCATATACAGGGAGAAGACAATAGGGACAATATAGGGAGAAGACAATTTTACTCAAGTCGCCTTGTCTCAAAGGGGGTTAATTTGGTGGTAAGAGACCGAGAGCCTGGATACCACAAAGTAAAAATAAAATAAAACCCAGGAAATTTAAAAGTGAAGCTAATCCTACCAGATTTCTTATTTAAATAATATTGGTGTCAAAATACCGGATTCAAAGACACGCAAGCATCAATAATAAGACGTAAAGCAGATTCATGAAGTTCTACTGTTACTGCGCATGTCAAGCCGGAGGGCAGAATCGTCTTTACCGTTTTCTTAGGGGAGTCCAGTGTTTGTTAAGGATAGCTTAAGTTTTCTACCATATTAATACCTAACATGGAGAGAGGAAATAGATCAATATGAGCAAGGGGTGTTCGCGTGCTTTTCAGCGAAGTCATATGTCACGGGTTCGATACTCGTCGGTGCAAGCCGATAGACCGCACTTATTAATTCTAGTCAATAAGAAAGGAGAAGCTCCATGACACTATCGTTCTACCCAAGATGAGTGCTGAGAAACGTCTTTCTACATGAAGGAAAAGTGATTTACTGGAATCTGGGAGCAGGTGACCAATAAGTGAAAAAAAGGGAGAATGCTCACCAGCCCTTACTAGCGAAAATTGATAACCTATCAAACACAGCAGAATGAATTAGATCAGATCAAACAAACACATTTGGCTAGGCAACAGACAACCCATTACAATCAAGTGGATGTTCTAAATATTCAGCACACAATAAAAATTGTAGGACAAACTCATATAAAATAGAACCATCGGGAACCTCTAATTGCGTCAGTAGACAGATTGGGAAAGGAGATAAGGGGTTTACGGAAGGTTTGAAATGCTTTTTTACCATTTTCAAAATTTAACCAAAGTAGTTTCCAAATCACCTCCAAATTGCCTATTTTGATAATTAATTCACATATCACAAAATAGTCTGGAAGAATAAGTAATTTTTCTTATCCGTAAAATTAGTGATTGTATGCAGTATATATATTCAATCGGTGAAAAAGAGTGTGCAAATGGAAGCTCAACGTGGAAAATAGTGCAGGGGAGGGAAAGTTCGTTAATATACGCCTAAATAGTTAAAGTGGTAGTAGCGACACCATCGGCATCATCAAAGATCCTTCACAAGATAGGATCCCAGATTTTTGGTCGATTGAGGCTTTCTAATGGTCGGGACTACCTCAAACTTCCCCCCTATCGTTGATACTGATGCCAGGCTTCCTAAAAGTAAAGTAGTCAATCAGCAGGAGATCAAGAGAAATAAAATTGAAAAAAATAACAAACAATGGAAGCAATTTCGAAGGATGCGGAACAAATGTCCTAATTAAACGTGAGGGAAACCAATATAGGAGATCGGGGGTAAGCTTTCAGAACAAAAACAGCAATTTAACTGAATATATTTTTCCACATAAATTAAAGTAACCATTTTACGTGTTTATTAATTGCATTATTAAAAGTCATTAACAATTATGCATAATCCTGAGGACACATTAAAATTTTGCGTCATTGCTGGATATAATTTGACGGAAATAAAGAAAGCTATTTTAATCCCTTGCTACTATTTGATTCGAGGAAAAATGGCTACTTTAGGACGCGTAGAGAGCTATAACAATTGTACTCATACGTGTGAATCCGCACCGACGGGCTTGCTTTGAGTATGCTTTCTTATCTGTCACGGAGTAAACGTTATATGTAATGTTTCCGAAAGTTTACTTGGAGAGGGAAGACACCTTGAGTTACCCTGGAAACCACTACTAATCACCACTAGATATTCTCCAACGAGTTTAAATCTACTCCATATGTATAACCAAGAGCCCTTCATGAAAAATATGGCATGCACATAGCGAAGTAGTCCTTCAACACTTTATTAAGCAACAAACAACGAATCTACATTCCATTCCGAACACGAACGGACACCGAAAACGTACGTTTGTGGGGAATTTCTTCAAAATAACCATCAAGATATGTTTGTAATGAATGAATTAGATTGATCGGTGTCGAAATATGTAGTAAACTTACGGTTTCGTGATAGTGCTGCAGATACATCAAAGGCTAAAAAGCAAATAGTCACAATTAGAATGAACCCGATACTACTTAAATACTAATGAGTACATAGAGACACACCACTTCGAGATATTCTGTTATGCTGAGAAGGACCTTCAGTTTCATTTGAGGGCTCCCGATGTGTATCTCTATTAATACCTCTAATGCTTATTCCATGTTCATTGATAGACTCTTCTGATTCACTTGAAGGTACACAGGAGAGTTCGCTTTGGAAACCGAAGGTAGTACCAACTGGTGGGTCATTCACATCATCCGCGGTTCTTTTATACTTCCAAGGAACGCTATTTCCTTTCTCCGTCACATCCAAATTCACATCCTGTGGTTCCGGTTCAGCTTCTAAGGCACACCTGGAAGGTGCTTGAACTGATGAAAATGCACTTTTACTTAGCAGATTTCGCCAGAAGGAACCAGTACGAGTATGACGTTGATTTTGCATATATGGATGCCGCTGGATTGGAGTTACAGTCGACTCATCCGGTTCATCATCTGAATCATTCTTTTGATCATCACCACTGGGTGCCTCTATGCTCACGTAGTTATCACCCGAATGGTTCCCACCATCTTCTATTGCAGCAAGTTGTCGAAGATACCGATGTCGACTTGACCCAATCATTGTATTCTAGTGGGGAGAAAAAGCAATGTCAGGGAAAAGAAACATATTCTTCCACGTTTAAATCACAGCAGTGCAGTGCAGAGCGCCAGATTCAATAGAAATTGAGTGTGAAGTGGGGGGAACACGTATTCACTGACCTGACTTGAGAAAACTCCACGTGGAACATCCGGGTAAAGTCCACTGGAGGTTCTACGTTCCATACAGCTAGCTTGACGTCGAGGACATGGCATAAGGTGCCGACTTTTGTAGGCACCATTACCTTCCTTTAATAAATAGATGCATCATACAACAACGCAAAGTGCTACTACTTTCACTAGTAATTAACAAAACAATGTTACTGATTTTTATCAGTAGATAAACAATTCAAGCTATGGAGTGTGCATTTATTAGGGTGGTCAGCTTACCGAGGAGACGGATACGCGAGGAAGAGCTCCAGTAGTTCCATTCCCTGAAATCGTTAAATTGTCCGGCGCTTGTGTTAGAAATTCAGTGGCTCGAGCGAATTCAGCCTGGATAAAAGAGAAAAATTATTAAGCAAGCGAACAGGATCGTAGTTAAAATAATTAAGCGTTATACTCCTCCCTTTTGCTTTTCGTCTTACATGCTAATGCATTTTACTCTGGGCAAAATCAGTTCAAACGAATACCGATGAAACAGAAAACTTGAAAATACTAAACTTCTGGGTAAATCGGATCCACAGCTGAACTATGTACTATTGGAGGGCAGTGATAAATACTTTAACAATGAACGAAAATTTGGGCGAGCCAAGATGCACAAATGACATGTGGCTATCTCTGATGCTAAAAGTGAACTCTTTCGCTTTCTTGGAAATTTAAATTAACGTTTGATCGTTTAAGATGCGAATGAACCAATCCTCTTACACATAGCTGCACACAGATGCACATACTTCATCCTGTCTGTCAGATGACGATTTTTTGTTAGTTGCTCACCAGCCAGTAGACTCAATTCAGCGTATTGCACCGTATCTCAATTTTCATTCCGCCCCATGCGGACTCTTATCTCCGGCTCATTCATTTTTTTAATTCCCAGCTTCCCCCTCTCTCTCGCTTTCTCCTACTTTACTCTGGTTTGATATACCTTTTCCCTCCACTGAAGTCTTTGTTCACTGCGTTGGGAAAGACTTTTGTTTTCAGTTAGCTTTTAGGAAGATCATGGATCTTGTTGAAGAATATCTCTAGGTCAAAATTGTTGAAGCTCCTAAAAGTAGTTCTACTGGATGGATATAGAAAGAAGCTAACCAAGTTACTTCCACTTTCACTTGCAGAAAAACATTAGAATATGCACAATAAAGTGAGAGGATTTTAATTGCATATAAATGAAAAAAGAAAATACTTCAATCTTTATGTAAGGATGAATCCGATCACTGAATATATGTGCGATAGTTACCACTTCAATATTTCTGAATATCATCTATATTGTTTGTTTATTGAAAACCAATGAAGATGGCTGAGGAGCATATTTAACGAATGCTGCAGATAATCTTGACGGCTAATTTCAATCAGAACCCCCAAAGAGTAAGAAAACGCCACTAAATGAGTCCAACTTGAAGAAAATGAAGTGATTTACATAATATCAAGGAGGATTATGAAGTCAAATAAAAGATAAAAGAATCGTGGTGATTGAGATATAAGCCTCTCATTAAATCAAAGAAAATAACCAGGAAATCGTTGCCTCCACCATGTGTCCAAGAGGTAATAGTTTGCAGATGAGGATCGTGACCAATGCCCTCCATGACAGCCTGAAAATCTGCAGTGAGTTGATCAGCTTCCTCTTCGGTGTATCCACCACCGTTGAGGCGAAGGTACTCCTGATAGGCTTGAGTTGCCAAATCTGTCGCCTTCATTCGATGGACACAGTCGTAGTTACCTCTCACCTCCTATAATTCAAAAGAAGATCAGAATTAATAGGATGACTGGCGATTTGAAACTGTTCATCGCTTTGCTTGCACAATTTTGGAAAGTGATAGTTATTTGCTCTAATTGTAGGGTAACATAAATTTGAAAATCACTTTCTCAATAGTAAACCGTCACCTACTTTCTTCTCTTCATTGGAAGTTTAGGAGCTTGTTAGCGATGGTAAAATCTGTTTATAATATTTTCTATAACACTGTTGATGCTATTCAATTTTCGAATGAAATATTCCCTCAGTAAATAAACAAACTAACAATAGAGAAAAATATACCTTCAGTAATAAATTACGTTTTCCGTCTTTTTTTTCTCGTTTAAGCCTTTATCGCACAAAATAAATTTGCATATTCGAAAATACGAGCAAATTGCCTGTGATAAATTGTAATGTTTGGGAATTTAACAGATCAAACACTTACCTTCAAATCCTTGGTGTAGAACCGTCGGGTTTCATTATTCGTGAAGGATTGCGGAACCAAATCTTTGAGCTGAAACAAGACAGAAAATTTAGATTCAGAAAGTTTCTTCTCCACTTTCACACTCTTTCTACGAGAATGCCTAGAATTATTTAATTAAGCGTGGTTTAGTTTAAACTAAAAAAGTTACATAACCCGATGCTATCGATTACCAACTTTATTTAACTGCAGATAATGAACTCTCCTTTTGATCTCCCTATCCGCCATAATTCTTGATACCCAATACACAATTATTGTTTGTTAGGAGGCCCACTGAAACAATTTCGTCGCACTCAAAAGAAACGGGCAGGTTTCATCTCCTATCCACTGAACTATTCGTTATTGGATTCCCACGCTCACACCTGGATATGTAAGACCAGCTGTGGAGAGCCATCGGCGTAATCATTGGCTAAGCAAACAGCCAATCATTTATCGTCTATTCGATGCTATAAAAGTAAACTTATTTTGGTAATAGAAAAACCGTTGTTTGAACTATAAGTCCTCTCTTTTCCTCCTTCTTGAGTCTGAACAACGATTGCTTTAATAAAGGGCAAGTGAGAGGTCATAACTTTGACCGAATAATGTTACAGCTATAACTGATGCAGGTCTAGTAAATTCTACTAGATAAAAGACAGAGATCTCACACCTCTAATGCACTTTATGGACTTGACAATAGAAACTCATAGTAATAAAACTTTTTACCATTGAGGGTCAAAAGCACTATCGGATGGATGACCTCGATGCTCATTCGTTCTCTCTAGGCTGTCAAAATGGCAAAAGCAAATAATATGAGTGACGACATGAAGACCACTTGTATGGTATGTATTTACCATCTCGAGACAAAGAATGAGTCGTATTTTTACGGAGGCCAAAAATGGGGACCTATTTCAACTCTAGACGGAGGGAGATGAGTCTAAGTCAGACTAAAGTGCATTTCCGTCATTGCTCGAGGAAGGTACTTATAAAGAGAGATAAATTAGCCTACTTGTGGATAGATAGCATTTTTCGAAATGAATAATGTATTGGGAATGGTGGCTTAAAAATAATGTCGGAAATCTCGTAATACGATCAAGAATAACAGCTTAACATACCCGGTTGACAATGTATCCGGTAATGATGATAAGAATTATATTCAGGAGTGTTAAACAGAACGAGACCACACCGAGAATGGCAAATTCTGTTGGAGCGTCACAGGCATTGGAGACGTAGTAGAAGTTGTATTCCTTAATCCATCGGTATTGACACTTGGCCACAGTCACAGTTATATTGTTATCCAAAGTATCGATCTTTTTCTATAAGTAAAAATACCCAATCTTAAAAGGTTTTAGATTCATAAATACGTGAATAAACAGTCTTCGACTCCGGATATTAAAAGACTAAACATTTGTAGGATTCCTCACACAGTCAACAACAGGAGTCCACTTATCTCAAGTACCAAAGCATTACATGGAAACAACCGAGTGAAGGAGTTATAGGACGTCATGAATGCGACAAGCTTATAGTCTTGAAAATTTTGGTTACCGAACTGAATAATTTCTCAACATTATGTCAGAAACTATTTCTCAATACAGCCCAGTACATGTTAACAAAGACGCGATTGCTCAAAGTTTGTTCTAACATGTCAGCCACTAGCATTTGGCAGACTGAAATGTACTATTAAAGGAATTTGGAGTGTCATTTATCATATTTACGACCGTCTGTCCCTTCTCATTTTTTCAATTATGGGACTCAGAGTATACTCAAAATATCCCTCTTCTACTCAGGCAGTCATAATGGCCCATTCAAGTTCATTCACACGCTCAACGACTTTTCACTTCGAAAGTATTAGGGCAGATGGTAAAGCGAATTTAAGATTGGTTTCTTGTCATCCCAGGCTTTTAGTTTAGCAGCTTAATACAGTGGACATCCCAGTTAGAAACACGAAGCGGTGATTGCGATGTCATATTCTAACTGAGGAAACAAAATTTCATCTTCACAGCGTCATCACAAGTAGTAGATGGTTGAACAGCTTAGGCGCGTAAATTCTCATCAATTATCTCAAACCTAACAGTCATCCCCCTTCTCCCTACGGCGTGTTCTACAAGTGCTCTGGAAATACAGTTCCCACGCATTTCAAAGTTATTTATCGCCTTGCTTTGGTCTGTTCGACTACTAACAATACGCATTCCAATTGTCGCCCCGAAATACGCAACTTCAGTCACGTTAGAGGGAGATACTTAACAATCAAACTGGACAGAACCCCGCCATAAAGCGTATTGAACTTTGATCCCTCTTTATTAAGTAAGTGAGGCAATAATTTTCCACTTAAATTATGTCACGATCTGCGTTTCATTCATTTGGAAGCATTTGTGGTTTTCTTTTATTGTGCATTATAACGCAGGGATGTTAGTGAATCATCCAGACTGTACATATCGAGAGAAGTTGAAATGCCGCAATTATATTTATCAACGAGACTTGACGCAATAATTCAAACTCATTAATCCATCAAAGATAGGGTTTATACAAAAACTTACTTCTGACAATGCAAACGTGGGTGAAATGTGATGATTCCAGTTCTGAAAGAGGACTTCTGTATAGGTCGAATTGCTATGGCGCCTCTTGATTCAAAAGACATTTATGACTTGAGATATTAAAGAGCAAACCATTCGGCATGAGATTCGATATGAAGGTAGTTTAGTCACACTACCGAATTAGCAAATGAGCTAGACGTCAATTTATAACGGCGATTTCCATTGTATTTTTGTAAACCCACATTTTGCAAGACAGTTAGAATTCATTGGGAAGAGAAATGCATATTACTATTGCCAGCTTAGGTAATGATAAGGTATAAACCAGATTTGCGTGTTGAGAGTCCAGATTTTTGAAACGCAGGAAAATAGGAAAGCCAGAGTCAAGGAAATTTTAGACATGGGGACCGCGTTTAACAGATATTTCCTTGTGTCGCGAACTAAGGTCGTTAAGCGTAAATGAAACGTGTCTGCTTGAAAATGGGATTAAAAAAAGGGAATCATCGATCCATTATTTACTTTACCTATGGTTCATCATTTATCAGTATCCCAAAACAATTACGATAACTGAACTTGCATCGATAGTTCCGAATTTCGTGAACCTTGATTTGCCAGATGCGCACATCACCACTGTCCAGTCGACGAACAAAATTGACTAACAGCCTCAGTGACCGGTAATAAGACAGAGGAATTTCAGTAGACAGACGCAAGACTACTATTTTATTAAGCTGAGGCTGGAAGAGTCGAAGAAAAGTAAACCGACAAGATGAAATGACAAAGGGTGTTTTTCGCGACCTCGGACCATTTTGAAAAACAGGGAAATCTTCTATTTATATGAGAATCTTGTAATTAATTGAATGTGAGTTTTAGGTTGTGTTTTAGTTGATTTAAGTTTACACTTTATTATTAATGGAGTAAACGAGTTTGATGAACTTTCGAGTATACAAAAGCAAGGATGATTGCGCTTAATCTTCGTTAAGTTACTTTCTAATATTAGTCTTAATTGCTTCGCACCCATTCACCTTAAAATAACCTTACTTAATTGCTGAAGATCGATTCAAAATGACATGGAGTTTGAGTCAATTTTATGACGAAGATGCAGAGAGCACAGAGAGTAAATACTTAATGTGTTTACAGCCGAGCTATTTTGCGTCTTAGATTTCGTTGTTACATTCAGAAAGCGGTCATAAGCAAACAAAACAAGTGAAGAGTGATCAAAGAGGCACCATTTTGGCTCCCAGGTGAGGATGACGTAGTAAGTAAAAAGAGCGAGAGCGGATAGCTAGAATCCCATGCACCAAAAAGTTTGCAAGAGAAATTTTTAATGCTAACCAAGTGTTGAAATATGAGATTTAACTTATCAAAGCTCTCCCGGTGTGTTTGAAAGTAACCTAGTATTGAGATCTCCTGGCGATTAAATGATCGATAATTGAACAATCTAGCAGCACACTATGAAGTTCGAACTCCAATTGTTCGAGTCCACAAATGGCGACGCATTATAACAGAACTACCAGCTCAGAATGATGCGAAGACCATCTAGAAAAGTCATACACAGCTCAAGGCCTCGGGTTCTATAATGGTGTCCCCTGCGGTTTATGAAGCTGGGGACAAGAGGGTCGAGCAGAGGTAAAAATATCAAAAGTCTTAATTTATTAAATTCTAATAATACGGTGCTGTTCATTCAACATGTCCTAAAGTCCCAACTTTAAAATATCAGAATTCGACATTTAGATTTCTGAATTAATTTCTGCTACATTCAAAACTTATTTACTTAATCAAGTGACTGGTCATCCCATCCCCAGAAAGCTCTCTTAATACAGGCAAAAAGTTGATACTTTCAAAGACGTATTAAATATCTTAATGACTCTCAAATCTTCCTGGAATTGAAACAATTCCATTCATTGGAATATATTTCAGTCATCAATAGTGTTTGAACTCAATCAAAATCACTACATTCCGAATCCTATTTAACCAAAGATCTAATTTAAATTAAAAATAAATTAGAAACACTCTTGTACTTATGAAATTGGTGGAGCTTTTGACAGTTTAATCTGAGGTGTTGAAAGAAATAAATAATTTTCAAAATAATTTAAAATTTCATCATATAACGGACTAACCGTCTCAATACGTAAAACTAAATAGCAGTAGTTAGCATTTCCCGAACCCAGTTACTGAATCAAAACCGTAGAAGTTTCAATAAAATTTCCAATACTACTGAAATTACATTATGTCAACTTCAGTAATATATCAAATTCACTAAACTTGTAACATTGTGCTGTAAAGTGAGACGCTATAGATCAAAATTAAAAGTTTAGAAATGCGAGTTTTGTATCCCGCGCACAGTTCCGTATGATGCTCTTTGAGATATCCTAAATCCGTCGTACTATTATTAAAAATGTGTAATTAGATTTTATTTATTTATAATAATTGATGAATTCTTTGTATGCTATCATATATTCAAAATTGCTGTGTTAAAAAGAAGACCTGATATGCGAAATAATTATTTCAGCCAAATGTTATTCAAATAACTAGATTTTAACGAAGGCGGAAACTAGGGATCAACGAAATAGTTAAAATATACTTCCAGAAACGTCACTAAAAATTACATGAAGGACACAAACTTTCAATTTCACAATTTAACATCATGAGAAGCAACTCAGATTTAAAAATCATGTGGATTTTGAAGTTTTACAGAGCATAAAAAACTCCTTCTTCAAAACCGAGGATACTTAAAACCTCAAACGGCCAAATTTCAACGTCCTATGAGTTGAATGGAACCGTGCCATATCAATCCGTGCTTGTGGAACCTAAACTGCGTTTAAGCCAACGGCTACCCAAATCGAAACGTAAGCAAAGGTCACACAGGATTTCGTTTATAGATTTTACGTTTCAATGACTTGGGTAAATCTTGCACTCGGTCAGTATTTGCAACAGATTTCAACATTTCAAGTACATACATTCAAATACTCTTACTCACCATGACGTAAGGTCGATCAATTAAAGCTATCACTGCAAGTAGGAAGAATTGGCCCTAAAATTTGAAAAAAAGTAAAATAAAATAAAAATTGATTTTTTATTGCAGTAAGATCCTACTAATTAGGGTTACAAGTTAATTAAGTAGTTGGCTCGCATAAAAGCAACAAGTTATGAAAATTAAATAGTTTACGACAACCTCTCATTTGTTGTCAGTAGCAAACGCAAACACGCAATTTTTATTGTGAAAATTATTCTTCCCAATTGTTTGTTTGCTAAATTTAGGTTTTTAATTAATATTACAAATAATATTAGGCTAAATGGGACTTTTAAAATTCAAAATTTTGGCGCAGTTTAGGAGAAATGGTTTCGAAATTCAGGTTAATCATAATTCATTGTGTTTTGCACATTTCTGCAATTTGGATTGATTCAGCGATTAGTCTGCAGGACTGCCAAGTCAGAAGTCATCGGTGCACATCAAGTAGGGTAGATGGTCAACCATAAAAGTACCTTCTCTTTACTCACGTCAGATGTTCTGGTTCTCTCTTCCAAATATTCAGGCATTTTTTCCCCAATTTTCCATTACAAAAGCAAGCAGGAGGTCTTAACCCAACAACGACATCTGATCTCTGATAAGGAGAAAGTGCTTGAGAAATTTTACTATAAAAATGGCCTTGGAGACCGTTGTTATCTAACAGGAGGGCGATTATTTTACTCAAAAGAATTTTAACCTATGTTATCTGATAAGGTGGTCACGTGTAGATCGCTTATTTTCTCTCTGTTGAGGGATTTAAATAGGAAATTTCAAGGTTTTCATCATTATTATTTCATATTTGGCTTTTGATGGACTTGAAGCAACTTTTTCTTATTATGAGAGAAAATTAATGTCTATCTGTTCTTTTCTGTGATATTTCAAAATTCGAGTTAGGTAGCAATCCTTAGAAATGTCTCGTCAGGTGATAAATACACAAATAGGCAATTGGTTTAGCGATTTATGGGTGGAATTCGGGTTTCAGAATGTAATCAATCCGCAAAAATAGCTGCAATTGCGCAATGGAATCCAAATCTGCCACCTCATTAAAGACACATTCCCCAATGAACAGCTGTTTTGTCGTTCTTGATTATATGATCTTGCAACTCTTACCTTCATCTAGGTTAATACTCCCATTCGCAAAGTCCATTAATTGCACTCAGTGAAGGGATAATCGGAAGGTCAAAATGAACGTCAAATGCTATTGTTCGATCCGTCATAAACGATCTTATTGCTAACCACTTTTTGGCAAAGAGTGAGAAGAATTTGGATCATATTACAACGCTGAGACCTACTATATCTCCACTTGAAATTGTAATTAAACACCTATTTCAAGGCACTCTACTGATCAGGCATCTTTTAACAAGTCTCTATTGAGTTCATCCAGTTATTATCATGACTTGCCACTGTACCGACACATTTTGAACTCTCATCATTGATTATCATCTCATACTAATAACTTTTAAGTAATTGCGGTTTATGCAATTTGTAATGCATTTGAAATTAAGATGCACTGCTTAAGTCAAAAGAGAGACAGAAAAATTCGTTTTTCAAACGGCTAGTCTTCCGGATGTTTCCTCTTCCCACATATCAAGTGTTGAAGAACACTTCCTCTCGATATACAAGCACTACCAGGAAAGTAATATTCCGAATAACTGACACAGTTGACAGACGGTGGAAGAAGGGATAGTGAAATGGCATTTCCGATCATTGCAGCGAGACTGTTCGAGAGAATGGCAAAGGAGACGCTGACACCTGAAGCAACGGCCACAATCACTGATGCGATCAGTGCTTTTGCTTCACCCCTGAAGTCGAACGAAAAAGTAATGATAAGTCTTGCAGAAGTAATTTTTCAATATATAGTCGGTTACATAATCAAGCGGTGTACAAAGTAATAAATTGAATATATAAAGCCTAATAATAATGGTCACTTGAGTTGTCTTATCAAACTTTGTTCACACCGGAGTCGCTAATTCATTTGTATATTAAATATTCTTACTAACTAGCGCGTTTCTGTTCCCATCTGGCCTATTCAATGACTTTCTTCACATCCCACGTGTAGAATCGGCCCAATTTTTCTACAATCATAGGCAGATATGCAAAAGCACTGAAGAGCCCCATTCATACTTTCCTAATTCAATAAACTCTTCTTTCTCTGAGACCATTCTGATGTTAATGGTGAAATTTGTTATGCTAAGATCATGTTAGCTTTTATTGACCTTTACCAACTAACGGCTCTCTAATTCTACAGGTGGGAGTGGCACCACCACCCAACCTTTCAAACTTGGCCAAATTAAGCGTACGGTTTCTTCTACTGTCGGACAATTTTGAACTGGTTTTTGGAACGTGGGAGTAGGAATGTGTACGTGGACGTAAACCTCTGATTTTGAAAATCAATATCTACCACAGTTTTCATCTACTTGCTTTGAAAGCTGCAAATGAAGGCTCCCACAAATCTCCAGGCAGCCGTAAGGACGAAGAGGCCCTAGCCACAACTAGAACTATGCAGAAGTATTGGTCTCAAGACTGAGTTCCTCCAGTTTACCTTTCTCCTCCCCTCCGTAAATATTGTATTGGAGCCTACGTACCTTTTAATTAAATGGCATCTTCGAAACGACTCTCTCCTTAATGAATTAATTAATCGCTAGATAATAGTATTACAAACACACAGTTTGATTGGCTGAATCTGCAGATATTTCTGGGAGCTTATTTGAAGTTTTAATTATCAGTAAAAAGAGACTAGTTATATTAAGTAAAACAAATATTACAGACAGTTACCCAATGAAGTGAATGGCCAACCACGCTAACTAACCAAGAGGGTAGCCGAATTCAAGTCTCTCATCAGGGAGGTTCCATGATACCGGTGTCTAACCAAGATGAGTGTTGGAAAACGCTCGTGAATTGTAAGTGTTACAAGCAATTACAAGAATTCTATATTTTTCTGATAGATTTTCACACTGTAGTTAAGATCTCGACTGTGTTCAGGACAGCATATTTTGTTGATAAGAACTGAAAATTTGGTATCAGATAAACTAATTCAGACTATTTTATGTGATTCTGCAAGTTGACACCTGTCCGAAATAGACTAATCAACGTAAATGATGAAATAAAGGCGACGTAAAGGTGATATATCCTATGGAACTTAAATCTGTGCAGGAGTGAAGCAGATGATCCAAATTCGGCAGATGGGAATACACATTTCGTGAAATTTTGATGGGTTTTATTATTCAAAAGAGGAATCGGTAAATGAGAGTTTGTCGACGGAAGATTTCCTCCACTTTCTCAATCGTGAAGATTACTTGTCATTTATGCAAACTTAGAGAGGTTCACAAGGCTATTAACAAATCTTGGTGGAATTAGGGGATGCAGTAATGGGAATCGTTTGTAAAATCAGAAAGAACAACTGCTAGTAGTTATATTTCCAGGTATTTAATTATTATGACAATTTATTAACATATTTATCTCATTAGGGTGACCATGTAATCAGGTCAGATTATTTCCAAAAAGGTCAAATCTTTCTTTTCGTGCGAATCAATCTGCAACTACAAAACTGCAAGTACGCAGTTCAGTCTTTGGAAAAGACAAAGAATCCATTTAGCTCCTATGCGAAGAAAACCTATTGAATTGAGATTCAAAATTTCTTCAATTGCGCAGCAGTTAATTACAGAAAAATTTCCCCTTTATTCTGGCGAAAAGCGAAGGCTAATATGGATTCTCCGCCTACCATAATATCATGTAAGATCTCTTAGTATTTAAAACATTCGGTAGGTTTGACCACAAAGGATAAAATCAACAATTTGTTAATCCAATAATGAGTTTTTAGAATGGTATCAGTTGCTGGTATTTCAGATTAGCATCACTCGCCTCCCTCTTTTATTTGTTTACTAATTATGACCTCTAAGTTTACTTGTCCTCTCCTAATAATAGTACTCAAGCCACAGTTTCTGCCTTCTTTCTATCTTATTTGTGGTGAAGTTCACAGAAGTTCGAAAAGAGACAACTTATAGGAAATTCCCCCTACACCATCAGTGAGCACTATGCTCTAATTTCATATCAATATAATGGAGTGACCTGCATAAAAATTATTAATAAAGAAACGATGGCAACAGTGATCACCATTTTCTAACAACGAATTCATATATTTGTTTTAATCACCCGATGTGGACTAAATATAAGAGAAATCAAAATATAGAGTTTGCTCCTTCTGTTGCTTGTTTAATATTTATGTTGAACACAGTTTCGAATGTTTTCAGGAGAATTCCTGCGACTGGTGTTTCATTCATCATTTAATCTGATAAAAACGAGTAAGTTCGATTAAATATGAAATGGACTGTCAGTAATAAACACAAAATTGGTCAAATTTGAAAAAATGATTCGACTGTCGTTTCAATAAGCAGATCTGCACCAAAGACTTTAAGATGCATATCGTTTGAGTTGCGCATTTCATAATAAAACTATGGCAGTCAGTATAAACTCATACATTGAAAATTAAAGGCATTTCACTTTTTCATGTCAACTGAGATGTGTAATAAATATTGTTTTCCCAACTAACCTGCCTGACATCTCTTGTGTAGGATACGGAGCGACATCCTGAAACATACTGATAAAATGTGCCGGGATGCCAAACAGAATACCTGGAGATGGGGAAAATTGTAACTAACATATTAATTCGAATATAGTGACATTATTTAAGATTCTTATAAATGAAGGATTTTATGAACTCACCGACAATGATACAGATTACAAGAGAGACGGAAGTATTTCGAAATCCCTTTATTGTCATTCGTTTCTCGCGCAGACTCAATCCGAAGATAATACACATGATCGGCTCCTAAAATGAAAGATCCAAATGTAGAATAAGGAAAATGCTCTGAGCTGGTTTTTTAATTAAATATAGTTGGTTTATTGTAAGGAAATAAACGCACCAATCATGGGGATTTGATTACGTAATTTAATTCAATTAAAGGAGTAAATTTGACCCAAGATGGAAGCTTATCGCTGATAGATGAAGAAAGTCAAGTTAAGAAATATTTCTCTGCACGAACAATTATCATGGATGAAATATTATCTATTGTTTTTCCTTTCGAGCATTTTCTTAGTGTGTAAAAATTTACAGTCTGTACCTTTTAAGGACTTAAGTAGACGACAAAAAGGGAATTCATAAGAATTCTCGGGAAGTGAAATTCATACGAAGTCAAATAAAGAAGGCCCTCGAGGTTGGCAAACAGTAGTGAGGACTTTTAGAAATAGAGAAAAATACAGAAATCGGTACTATAGCCGTCTTTAGTAATTTTGATTGTCAGTAATTCTATCAAAAGACACGAAGAAAGGATCCAAAAGTTATACAATTGGCTGAGGGATAAATGAACACAGATTTTATTGAAATGTGTTTCTATCAGTTCCGTAAACATATAAATTAAATTTCAGCACCACTTGAGAATACGTAGGTTAATAAATCACGTCAACAAATGTATACTACTGAAAATGTCTTCTTTAATTTAAGTAGCATTTCACTTGCGTTTTGTCGTATTCTACGATTTAGGAGGATAAACAAAGGAGAATTTAACCCAAATTGATTGTGCAAATGTGTATGAAAACATTTCAAAATTCGACCTTTGGCACAGACATTTAAGTCTTACTAAAATGACCAGACTGGATAATAACTAGATTTCTGATAGCATTGATGCATTAAGGACCAAAAACAGATCGACAGGACTAGAAATAACCCTTTTTCGGTTATGAAAATGGTATCTAAAAAGAAGGAATAGATCGACTTTGGTATTTTTTACTATTCAGTCCATACAACATCACAATAGAAAGGAGTTGAATGCAAAGTGGCCTGTAATTTCAGTATGAATGCTGAGAGATTTCATAAAGAGCCATTGAGAACTTGAAAGACGATTTGAAATTCAAAGTTTGCATAACAATTCCACTGATTCTTATTTTTGAATTTACAGGCCATCATTTTTCATTTAAAACTGTAATTCCAATAAGTAAAGAAGGCATCTATCCTTATAAAAAAATACTTCGAATACTTCGTTGATCTGACATTTATACAGAAATACGAAAACTCTGACTTCAATTAGAAAACCATTGACTGCCTCCTAGGATCATTAAAACATTTCGGCTGATTATAAAGAAAGAAATGATTTGTGTCTACTTATAGATGTAGGTATTTTCATATGTACCACTACTCATTTACTCATTGGACGTTCCAAAATCGAAATTCAATATGGTTTGCGTCTGTTGAGAATACACATCTGGAAACATTATCAGATGTCAGAATTTTCAATATCACATATTCGATTTAAAGAACTTGTTAGTTCCTCAATGAATAAAGTGACAATTCATTGATATCACCGGAGCGCACCTTGTGTGAATTCCAGTGAACTCTGGGATGTTAAAAGTCGTATTAATTCTTAGCATCCTGGTGCTGAAATTATAAAATCGCTCTTCCAAACTGATGAACAACTTTGGATATTCTTAACAAGAATTCATCCAGGCACCCGGAGAGCTGTCTTTACAATTGAAAAGTTGAATATAAGAATATGAATGTTTATTAAGTGAAGATGTGTATAACATGGATCTTAAGATCGAACATTCATATACCATGGCTTCTTTCTCAACTTCTACGCAGTCTCCACCTCTTAACTCTTTAATGGGTTAGATTAATAATAGGATTAAAATTGATGGTTTCTTTTCTAATAATAACGTGTTAACACACTGTGTTAGTCAAACAAATAGAGGCATATTCATATTATCTCAAATTCGGAAAAGGGATCCAGGTTAATCTCAAACCCTAAATAATAATTCAACTCAAATTGAAATTAACGTTCGAGTACTTTCTAATCCTTTGCTTATCCAAAAGATTACTTCTGAGTTCACTAAATGCCTTTATAATAGAGGTCGATTAGTCTTGGCCTTAATCTGACAGGAATTGAGCATTGTATTCTGAGAGGCAACTCTTTAACCTCTCGTGAGGCACAGTAGTTTCTTTCCATGGTTCCTGTCGTACAGTTTTGCGTGTCATCCATTATGCAATACTAGTGATCTCAGTGTCGAAGCACATGATTAACTCCTTTTGGGGCAAGGCGACTTGAGGATGATTGATCTCCTCCTGTTCTCAAGTATGTCTAGTTGCAATTGACACAAATAAAACAAAATAAAACTATGCGGATCAGATAAGACATGTTTTCTCTGGGGTCTTCTGGGGTTTTGTAATTAGTTTCCAATACGTTGTACATTCCATAATCTCTGTCATAAATATTTACACAAGGCTGGAAACAGAGTGTCTTCTAATCTAGCACGGATGCTTCTAAAACTAGATTTCATTGAACCCACCATTTTCTTAATTATAGAAAATTTTGAAACTTAAATTCCAAATAATCTCAAATAAAGGAAAGATAATTAATTAAGTCTTTTTCTATGGGGGTTTTTCTCACGCTAATTACTCAATTCTTGTAAGTTGGCAGACCAAAACTGAAGTCCTCATTGAAATACCAAATGATCTTTGATCCAGCTATAAGTACGCACAAAATTTTGTCAAATCAGTCAATAATTTATGAAATATGAGTGGAAATTTTCAAATTAACCTCCTCCTCCTCCTCCTCCTCCTCCTCCTCCTCTCCTCCTCCTCCAAGGGGAGTCGTCGTAAAACAAAGAAATCTCACGAGCACAGGTAAAGCTCACGTGAAATTGCACCAAATAACTTATTTAAAATTTGTGTTTCAAAGTATCACCAATGCATTTCTATGCAATTCGGAACAAATTGCCAAACTCTCAAAATGGACACACTACTGAAAAAAGACTTTTGTTAAAATGTAGGAATATGTATCTACGATAACAGGATTGAAACGATTGAAATCGACTAATGCTTTTAGAAGATTGAGAGCAATTTATTTCAACCGGTCTCCAGTATTTTTAAGCTTCTTATTCGTTTTGACTTACAGTTACATAACGCTCCGAAACTCTGAAGATGGGAGTGGTGTCACCACATAGTCTTTAAACTTATTGACTCAAACAGATGTACAGCTCGAGGTCATCGGAAATCTTTCCTGTCCAAAAATAACCCATCGTATATAACGTTCTTCTCCTTCTGGCAAATGTAATAAATAATCCATCTGTCTGAATTATTTATATATCCGAACAAGAACTTTAATCTGTAGCTTCTGGATCGAATCAAGGAGTTAATTCGGATGATACATCTATGTAAAGATAGACATTTTCCGTCAACGGAAGGAAATAAAAACGCTTTGATTTCTTCACATAAAAATACTTTTTAAAATTTCAATAACAAAATAAAAAAAAATATTAAAAATCTGTTGTGAGAATGATAGAAATTTTGAAAGGCTGTTACTCGTTGCCATTCCGCTGATACAAGTAATTGTGAAGGAGATTGTTTGAATAATCAAATCTGACTAATGGGAGGTAGGTTTCAAATAAAATTTTAAAGCATCCATTACTCATTAACCTAAATGCTCATTTTGCTAGAAGAGATCATAATCATAATACAAAACTGACATTATTTGCCGACTTCTCAATTAAAACCTCCTATAAGCCAAAATCTTGAAAGGCTGGGCCGTCAGGACGTCATTTCAAGTTCAAATTTTAATGAAACCTCTATTTCCTTCATACTTTAATCAACTATTTATTTCAATTTCAAAATCGGTTCGAAAGTTAACTGCTGAATCGGCTTAGCATAACTTCCCAATCATCGATCAGTCGAACTGACACAACGAATTTCTTTAATTTTACTTATCATTAATTCAAATCGTGCTATCCTCTTAATTGCTTGGTGCTGGTGGTGCCCTTAATCTCTGATTGGCCAATTCACTCAATGTCCCAATCATAGATAATCAAAATAAGATAAATTTTTAAATTAACCTCTCAATAAATATATAGACGAAATGGTTCTGACCAACTCACACAGAACTGGGTTGCAGCAGAGCTGATTAATCAGTCTCTACACCTCAGCTACCTAAGGCTTTAAACAGTCACTGGCTCATCATTTTCCGATTACCTTGCTGTCTGTCTGTTTATTGTCGATCGTTGCTATATTTCAATAACTTTTACCAATTACTGCATTACACCTCCTTCTTAAAATTCCAACAGTCAGTTACCATTATCCCTGTAACAAAGAATCTTTTGCCCCAAATAAATGAAATTTAGAGAGCATGACGGCTGTCATTTCCATGATCATAAAACTTTTTGACATCACGCAACACTTCCATAGTCTTCAATATTGCAGCCTGCCGTGTTGTTGTGGTCACGTGGTTGAGTTCAAGTTCTACCGGTTCACAGGTAGTGGGTAGAATTATTACACGTTATCAATCATGATCCGGCTCAATAAGTCAACGGTGATCTCTTTAATCGATAAACACCTCTCCTGCACCTTATTTTGGATTTAGTGATTTTGGGCTCAATGGTTGACCTCAATCTAAATTAACTATCAGCTGACATTTTTATCCTTAAGCAAAACAGACCTCCTCTTGGTTTAAATCGACAGACATATTCACTTACTCTCCCATCTTCTGATTGGAATTGGTAATATAGCGGTCATGGAATGGGGGTTTAGCCTCCCCAAGATTTGACGACTAGTAACTTAAAATCGTGGATATCCCAGTTAGTAATAAGGAGGAATAGTCTTACACCGCGACACACTTAAGCGTAACCGAAATATGTTAAGTTCCATTCTCGTTGAAGGATCACACCTCATATTAGGCCGAGATGCAATGTCCTGCTCCACGGATTTTTTAGTCTGAACTGTATTGCCATATACTTTTCTTCAGAAACAACTGACGTGCACTTACGTTATGAAGCTTTAGCACACTTGTCTGATAGATCAGTCGTTAGGTATACGATAATTTTCTTAAACAAGGAAATTGGAAGCCTAGGAATGGGGAATGGAAAGGAGGAAACTAAATCCCTAATGACAATCAGACTTACCATAACTGGAGAGAGAAGCATACTGGCAAAGACACAGGCGGCAGAATTTGTGACCAAGGCGATGTCAGCAACGACAGCAGCACAGATTAGAAAACAGAGGTAGTTGAAATTAAAGTTGCCTTGATTGCTAATGGCATGGTAGACCTGGAAACAGCGAATAGCACATCTTAAATTAACTCAAGTCACAATCGATTCCTCTGTCTTTTAGTCCCAATTAAGGTATCACAGCGATTTTGAAGCACTTACATAACAAATTTCCATCTTATAATGCAATTATCAATTCACTGTTATCCAGGATTTCAGTGCTTAGTCTGAATGAAGGTTGAGCTTTACTGACTTATCTGAGTTGAAAAGAGATGAAGAGATAAGTATCGAACCATTCCTGTCTACATTTAAGGCTGGCTTAGATGATTAGGAACCTCATAGAAGGTCAAATTTTACTTCATTGATTGGAGAAGTCGAAGATCACTTTGAAGACAGAAGTATAGATCTATTAAACGTGTTAGCTGCATCGGTAAGCATCGTAGCAAATATTATCAAATTTGATGTTTCTTCCACATTTATCCGCTTTATTGGGTTACGTTAATCATTGATGGAAAGCAAAACGCCATCAACTTATTAAACTTCTATAATATACCTGCCTCATTTAATATTTCATCTAGCCTCAAATGAATGCTGAGCGTATGGGGCTAAAATGTTTCTTAATCTCAAATTGTAAGGAAAATTTACAGCGGATTCAAAAGTAGCACGAGGTATCACAATTAGATGAGATGAGGCAGAGGCATCAATGAGGCAGAAATTTCTCTAAAGCCAATTTCATTCCGAAAGTTAAGTTTATGAATTATCTCATAGCTGCATTTTGAACGTTCTTAAGAGATATACAGTTTCCCAGAAACACGGAACAATCCATGAGGAGCTGTAGAAATAAGCCCCTGAACAACTTGAAGAAGCCCATGGATGTTCATGAAAGCTATTTTATTAGAGAGCCCACTATTACGTCCTTTCTCAAAGGTAATAATCCTCCTATATACAAATGGAGAGTAATTAAATGATATGAAGTTCAGTCATAATAAGGAATCAGTCAGCATTATGTCCCACCAGGGATTAAATTTTGTCAAAATGAAAGTCTCCTGAATAGCCAATACTCGAGGGGGGCAATTTATTCTAATGCATTTCATAATTTTACAAAAGATGATTTAGTAAATATACTTCTCAATACATCGATTAGATATGTCGAATAGCAATGTTTGCAAACTGAATGAGCAAAGCTAAGATGATGAAAGTTGATCTACTCCATTAAAAGATATCTCACGAGTTATAGCCATCAATGCAGGTATTTGATAGAAATTACCCTAGGAGTGAGCCAATTTGAATTTTAAACATGACAAGTATGAAATTTTAGAGTTGAAATATACTACTAACTTTTAGTAGGAAGTATCTAATTAACAGACAAATCTCATTCTTCATGAGCAGCTAGTCTTAATGTGAGCGAAAATGGAAGAGTAAAATATAATTATGATCGACAAAAAGGACGTTTAATAAGCTTCACAATGAAGAGGGTCAAGAGACAATCAGAGTGATTGTTAATGATCTGTGAGGAAGATTATCATATTTCACAATCACCTCAAAATGTGATAGTATACTGAGGTCCAGATGCGTTACTTACTTGAGCAACAGTAAGTCGAGATTTGAGGGAATTGACGAATTTCTGGAAATGCTTCATTGGAATGTCTTGGGGACCTGTCGATCTAAAATAAAGTTAACGTTAAAATTAATCCCGAAAAAGACGAATATTATATCCCTTTTTTTAAAATACAAAACTTACCTGGGTCGTTTGTAAACCACAGCTGCGGGATCGATAATCCTAAGGTAATTGTAATAAAACACGATCATTAGCACCCACAATTCAGGAGCACAACAAAGTTGAGTTGATAATAACTGACGTACATGATGTTTGAGTCCTCGGTTTTGCCTACATTGTAGTAGGAAAGTCGATCTAATACCTTTTCCGCAAAGGCTCGACCAAGCACAGGAAATTCCACCTAAAATGCATATTTTAGGAGAAACTCAGAAATCCAGCAATTTTCATCAGCGTCTTAAATATTCCAATCTTGACCGATTGATTGGATCACGCAATGCCCTCCATCAAACTCTCTTGGTACGCATGGGATCTAATATAACGAACTGCCCTAAAGTTTCTCATGTGATTATCATTTAGCGTTCATTCATTCAAAAGCGAGCTAATTGTTAGAAGTCAACGAACGCAGTTTTTATTATTCATGAAATTAAATGGATACCGTAAAAAACATGTTAGGGAAACAGAAACCTAACAATAACAAAATTTTGCCAGAAAATTAATTTAAGTTTGACTTACTACAAAATATTTCTCATTTCTGCTGGTTTGCCAGATATCATGGGTGATGTTTTCTTCTTGGAAGATTTGATGAATCAACTGAAATACGAAGGATAGTGGTAATTTAATTAACTTATTGACGCTAGGTCAGTATATATTTTAATAAAAACTACGATTTACTATAAAAATAGAAAAAAATTTAAATTATTCCATTTTTTTCCATCTTTTAACCAAGAAACCGCTATTATTACTAGTAACAACCAGATAAAACAACCAGTTCTATGAGAATAATATTTAGGCATTCGTCTGAGGTTTCTTAGGCTACTCGGGAATTTGTGGCATTGAATTATGTCCAATGGTTTTTGACGGGTTTTGCATCCGTCTGAGCAGATTCTCCAATGACGATCTATCGCCATCTTTGCATATGAACAGTTGGTTCCCGAACTTCAAAATGTGCTGAAATTCTTGAATATTTAAATCTCTGCAGGAGTTACTATCGTTCCATGTAATGCAAATTGATAAAGCCCAAAAGGAGGTACATTTATTTTATTTTATATACATTATTTGGTAGCTGTGTTTACCCAACTCTTCCCTTTGAATGGAAATCAAACATATTGAAGCAATTTTTTCTAGAAGAATGTGATTTAGTATCTTTCCATTTATATCAAAATATTCCCTAAACGCACATAAAACTCACATTCTATATTCAAAGCCGTCTTGAAGTACAATAATTAAATCTTATCCAACATGAAAAAGATACATTTTAACGAGCTTATATTCCTTATAAATAAAGGAATTAAAACACCATCCATGAATTAGATCATTGTAAAAACAGTGATTAGAAGTTAAATGTACTTAGTCAAGCGTGACAGATGGTTGAGCCCTAGATTCCAAACGTAGAACTTTGCTCCCATTCCTTAACCACTGTCCCAGTTCTATACCTTCGAGACGCATGCTAAATTAAGCAATTCCCAAAACGTTTTGAGACATGACTAATGTGAGATAAATGAAAAGATTTTATAGATGAAAAAGTTAACTTTAAGTTAAAAGTGAATTTGCATTTATATAATATTTTGAAGAAACATTTTGCAATATTTGAACTTACATCTTCCATTTTCATTTCTTCAAGGGCCGCGGAGCCCGGTGAAACGGGCCGATTCTCATCGGTTTCCCGAGGTCCTGTAATACGTATAAGGAAGGCCATATTGGTTCCCGATGAATGGGAAGACTAATCCAACGGCGTACCGCACTGTCGTTCAATTTTGGCCCAATTTGTAACTAATGGGAACATATTCAGCTCTAGTACATCCCGTAGCCAATAGTAAGCTAATTGCGCTCTGTATGGCTCATGAGATCAACATGTGATTGGTGGAGACGATCAGATTGGTTAGTCTAGGTCGTTAGAGTCTGGCCAATGGCAAAGTAACGCGAATGGTGTTAGTAGATGTGCGTAAAGTATCTTATGCATTTTGGTATGATTCAGTATGGTGAGAACTCTATTGATGATAAAGTGACATTGTTGGGCATATGACGCTGAACACTTTGTAGATAATAATAGCAAAAATGCTTAAATGACGAAGAAAGTAGGAAAAGAAAATACAGTTTGACATTATTCCTCTTTCTTTTAAAGAAATTTTAATATTTGCAATATCTTTGTTCGTTAAATTTTTGAGGATAATAGTTTCACCTTTGGCATAGATTAATTATAGATTGCACTTTGCCATATTCGAACCCTCGAAATCCAATTGCCTCTAAAAGTAGATTGGGTAGCCATATATAAAGTAGGTCCATCGCTGCGAGCAATAAGCAATCACCACAAAATCACTTCTTAAATTTGTTTATAATTTGAATGTGTTCGGTTTTGCACTTATGATAAATTTTAAATTTCCCGCAACTTGCTTGAATTTAAACGACAAATTTTCAATAATTTTCTAAAAATTTACGCTGCTCATAGATAGATAAAAGTCAATCATTTGTTTGATTAAAATGGTCCCACATTTTTCAAAAACCACAATGATATGTAAGATATTTTAACCATGTGAGGAATTAGGTCGAGTCTCGAGTTTATTGAAATTCAATAATAGGTAATGTGTATTATATGAATTCCAAGTTCCGTTACTACAGCCTCCGAAAATGCTTCATAATTTTGAAGTGCATAGCTACAAGTGAAATTTATCCCCAAATGCTACATGACTGTAAATTTCGACATGTCGCCTTTGAGGAAATAGAAGTAGGTTAAGACATTAACCTCTCCATCCGATAGAGGAGCACTTGACAGTATGCCGTCCAAAATGGGTGTGTAGGTATCAATGAGAAGCTCGAACCTGAGATATCCTCAACCACAATTCCCTATTAGACGGAAGTAGCTGCTGTGAGATAATTATTGCTTTCTTTGATTCTTGAATCCCTTACCATTCCTCGGTGAACGTTTATATCTTTTCTACTGGTAAAGACCTTTGTATCTTTCCATCCCATTAGATTATATTCGATCTAATATGTTCTATAATACGCTCTTATTTAGACCAAGCTCCACAAAAAACCATTTGTGTATTTTACTTAAATTAATGATACTTTTATCCTGAAGCTTTGACAGCTAATAACTCAACTTTGCAAGTAGAGCGTCTTGCAGTGTAACGAATGCAAGGGAATATCAGTGTAAGCTCATAACGCGATGGAACAACTTTTAATAAATTTGAAACATGAAAGCAGATTCCTTATTTGACATTTCCTTCATTCATTAAAAAATTATTGTCTATATTACCGGTTGGATTATGATTCTCTTCAAGGAGACCCATTGCTTAACATAATCGAGAGAAAACGTTTAAGAATTGTGACGAAGGATATGAAAAAAGGCCTATTATTCAAACTCCCTCTCTTTTAAAATGGACAAATGAGGTTATATGAACTAATGAAATGACACTTAGGATCGAGACGACTAAGCCCCAACAGCCGATTACTGGTCCTTTAACATCTTTGTTTAAATACTGTATTAGCGTTGAATTGAGACTCGCCCTCAAAATTGGAATTTAGCAGAGATTAATCCCGATTTTCAATACCCAATTTGAATAGATTATTTAATATCATTCTTGTCGCTCTCTCCTTACTTTATTAAAAACAAAGAAAGGCACAATCGCATAAATTAACATTCAGTAGAAAATAGAGTCCACTCATTTAATATCTATTTGTTTGAAATTGCGATACTTTTAGGTCACTCTCAGACAGTATTAAATAGCACACAAAGCTACTTCTTAATTTTATTCATTAAAATTAAAAGAAGTCATCACTGATAATATCCATTCAATATTTTTTCCTCACAACAAATCGCATATATCCTACTTAAAAAGCTCTATCTCACGATGAAAATCAAGACGAATCGTTTAAACTACTTCATTACATAATACTGAAGAGGACAATGATTTAAAAGGCAGGCGGGAGACCATAGTAACTCGAAATGCATTTATCCCGCTTGTAACACTACAAAGTAGTGTGAGATGAATCAAGTTTTCGGACCCTCTAGGTGTTTCTTTTACGAATGCGTCTCTATCGGACTGCTGTAGTACCCTCGCTATTCTTATGTATGCAGTAATATGAACAGCCTTTAAAGGTGTAGAGGTTCCCTTTTTGTTCAAACTAATTAACTTGGCTGTTGTCAAGGCCTCACGTATACTCACAATAACGCATTTGTTCCCAGACTGTCCGTTTTACTCAAAAGTGCATTTGCTCGCTATTTAAACAGCAATGTACACACTCATTTATACGGCATACTTTGCACTCTCTCCTCCTCTCATGATTCATGGTTCTCTTCCAATAAACTCTCCACATCACTATCCGGTCTTCTCACTTTCCTACCCTGTTGTCATTATTGAAGATTAGTAGAATGAGTGATGGTAGAGACCGCAGAATAGCTAGGAGAAAAGCCGGATACATCAACTGCTAGTACAACCTTCTAAATAAGCATTGTTTGAGTATTTAATTACCGTAAGTGTAAAAACTGTAAAAGTTAATTGAGAATATTTTACAAGGTGAGTCTGTTAAATCAAATATCGGTCAAACTTCCGACTCGATTTCCTGACTTTACGATTTTAACGGATTATCGTCAATCGGGTCTCTCATCTTCCCCTCATTAAAATACAATTTTATTTCAGTTTTATTATCATTCACATTTAATTTTCTCATATTCCGACTTCCCAATTAATTGTAAAATATTTAGAAAATTAGGCAAATGAATAAATTCTTCTCTTCTGCACAAACTATTTATTTATTATTTAGAATGAAAATTCTATAAATTTTTATTGGTTCTCAAATTTGTTGATGCAATTAAGAGATTAAAATTATGCAATTTAAAATATTCATTATATTTATAATTTGAAGTTAGTGATCCGCCGTCCTGGATGAGTGTAAAAATTTTGCACAGCCCTTTTAATGGTTTAACCTGCCGGCTAATCAGTCCAGCAAATCTATGAATATATTAATTATTTTAATTAATTATATGTATTAAAAATCTTGATGTGACTAGATTTTAAACTAAGTTTGGTATTGATTGTCTTCAAGAAAAAAGTTCCTCTATAGCAATAACAGTGTCGAAATATTGAAAGAAGTTTGCGTCGCCAGTTCCAATTTACATCAAATGAGTCATTGTCAATCGGTTTTTAAGATTCTATTTCCATAAATTTTATTCCTTAGTTTCTGACGGCCTCTTTGGGTAGCATTGACTTTTTATGTTGAGATTTCGCGCCAAAGTAGTTGATTCTAAAGATTTCACAAACATTATTTTCTAGAAAGTTCCCTGAAGTGCCATATTTAGCCACTTTTAATTGTTCTTTAATCAATTTTGAACGTAAAGATGCCTTCTGAAGCTTATCATGAAATGAATAATGAAATATTGTAAGTTGATCAATCCCTCCCTAATGAAAATGACATGAGGAATAATATCTCAAAAAGTCTCCGATTCTTTTCGCAGTTCACATGGATCCCTATGTTTTCTATTAGCTCCTTGAGTGGCACTAACTCCGGGCAAAGCTACTTCAATTATCTCAGAGTTAGGCTTGAAATAGTCCCCTTTGAAATTCAATAATTCCAATGCCTACCAGAAATCAGCCACCATACGCAGATCAGAAGAACAGAACTTAAGATTCATAAATGGTATAATGTACGAGGGCAGCAGAAGGAAAGTGTGAGGGAGAAAAATAGGGTAGCAGATGTTGTCTTATAAATCTATAATCTTACAGAAAGAGTTAATATATCACGTATAAAATAAACTTTTATCCTAACTTATGGCGAATAAAATTTATCAGAACTCCCAAGAAATTGTTGAGTAGCTAGCTGAGGTAAGGTCAAGTTCTTTCGGTACATTTGAAAATTGAACAATTGACGTTATAGGTTATCGCACCCCAAAATCTGGAACATTTATATTAAAAATAAAAAAAATATATAGCAAAATAATAACCGTTACGAAAGTACTTTCCTGAATGAAATATCAAAAAGTATTTCGTAATTTTGGACATTTATAATCTTTGAGGTATTTAGTTGAATAAAAATCATATCGAATAATGACCTTGAAATATGTCAGGAAAGGAAATTAATTCTGATGACTTGATCATTGACGTCTATTATAAATGAGTTTAAGATCACTCCTAACATATAATGAGTCACCTTTAACTACCCCGAAAGTGTTCAAAACCGCTTTGATTTATTATAAACGGATAGTAAATGCATATTTTAATATATGGAATGATTGAAATATAACATTATCTCAAAATCTCCGGTCTTTTAAATGTCCGTGGCAAGTTATCCAAATTCCATGAACTAATTATTCATGAAAAAATATGATATCGAAGCAGTACATAAGTTCAAAGTGCCATTAATACAAACAGCATCACGAACTGTCGATTAAAACTGTAGATACAAAACGGTTTTGAGAATCACTGAGTACGAATCCCCTTTTGGAATTTGGACTTTATGACAATACACCTCGGTTGACGAGTATTGACGCAGTCCGATATTACGAGGTACGTAAGGCATCTGAAAACGACTTATGCACATTTAGAAAAACAGAACATGAAACTGTTGATGGTTGGAACTTACGATTTCTTGCAACAAAACAAATAAATGTAGCACCCATTAATCTAGCTTTCATTCTTTAAATCCTCCTTCGGTTTCTATCACTCATTCAATTCGAGTCCGAAAGCGACTGCAAGTTTTGATCAGATCAGGCGGTCTTTATTGATGTCCTCCATTACTCGGGCTACAGCTTCCATCAGAGAGAGAGAGAGAGAGAAAAGTAGAGAGGGAGGCTCTGATGTTGTGGGGATGCTTATTAATTTCCTTTTCAACAACGCCACGTCCCTCCCCGCCCCACCTCGTCCCGCCTTACAGGTAATAATCCAAAGAACTAGGATCGGGTAAGTTAGGAGATGGCCATAAGTTTGGTATGATCACCATGGCCATGATGAAGAGAACTCTCGGCCATCCATATAATCCCCGGTTTCGAGAGCTTTATGGGATGGAACTGAATCTTGTTGAAAGACATGGGACCTTCCTCCATTGGCTACACCGTCTATCCAAGGCGGCTTGATAACAATGATTTGATGAGTCTCCACATAGGCATTCACATCTATATTGTCTTTAAGGTCCTGTGGAAAAGTGGAGGAGTCATAATGTGCCCCTCCCTCACTCTCCTTCATAACGGTTGTAACTTGAGTGGGATCCGCCCACACATAGTCACCTATCATTTCACTTTCACTTTTTCATCCTGGTGGAAGTTGTTTTCTTGGGAGAAAAACCAAAGATGATCCTGTACTTCTGAGTATTTTAAATTTGTTTAGGAGTGATTTTGTACGCATTAAACGATTCTCTTGAGTTGTTTTTGTCCACAAAATCTGACGATCTCACCCGAGAAGAATGTACGAGATTTGTACCCGAAGTCTTGATGAACATTCCTTATACATCGTTGTTTCTTCAAACACTTGAAGATATTTGGCAAGATGTTGCGCATTGACTTCTCAAGATTTTCGTCCATCATGCCATGCACTCGTGTGACAAACTCAGGTGTTCTGAGTGAGTAGGCGGGCGTTGACAATGCTCTTTTCTCTTCCTCGTGGTCCCATTGAGGCTCGTTTTCCACAGTTTTCATTCATTCAGGTCCTTTCTAACTTTGCAAACGAAAGATCTGGCGAGTTTCAGAAATCCTGCAATTTTTAAATTCCTGTGTTTCGTTTTTATAGACACTATTAGAGCATATCTGTTCATATCTGGCACGAGATCTTCTGGTATAAATAAATTAATAATTAATATCGGGTTAGTTTAAGCTACAAAAAACCTTACACACCCAGTATAATTAACATCCTAAAAAGCCCTATTTTTTACGATGAACTCTGAACTCTCATACAGCATTTTATCCTATAGATCACGCATAGCAAGAATGGCTCATTGCATCATCACACTCAGGGAAGACTTTAGAATATAAACCCTGCTATTATCGTCAACGACAATGTGAAATTACCTACAAGTTAAAATCTTCGGTAGGTGATCTTGCCTCTAAACGTGAGAATGGCAATATAGTACAATAAGGCATGAGTCGTGGTAGGGTAAGGTAGAAGTCCCACTTTATTTAAATTGTGAATTAAAATATAACGTAGTGCGTACAGTTCATAATTTACTATACAATCGATTAAATCGAGCAGATTTTCATCCCAAGAAATGGTAGATGAGACAAAGGAATATGTATCAAATTTACAAATGAGCCAACCCACATTAAAACAGCCAGCCAAGGAATCCATTTCTGCAATATGAACAAGTTTCATTTGCTTATGGTTTCAATAATTGATAAGACGAAAGATTTTTATCAAAAGTAATCGTTAACGTCCTTTTTATTGTGAGGATCAGATTGGAATGCTTTGTTTTATAAAAGAATTTGGCGGTAGATTTAAATTACAATTGCGGTTATTGCGCGAAATTTTATGCAAATGCACAGGAGAATATGGGATAAAGGAGGTAAAAATTGTTTTATTTATTAAAACAAAATAACTTCACCGCTAAAATAAATCACAACCGAATTAAACGCATTCATTAATAAGGTAATCCTCTTGAATTTACAATTTGCAAATCCCAAGACTGGATTTGAATGTCTTTGTGACAAGTTAACTTAGAGATGCTGAATGTCCATGGAAATTGTTAAAATGAAAAGCGTCTACTGAGGAGGTATTGTAGTGGCTATGGAATTGAGATCATGGATTTGAGGTGTGTCAGTAATATTTTGTGGAGGGAGTGGGGGAGGGGTGGGGAAATGGTCATGAACATTTCCTCATTGGATAGGCTTCGTGATGTTACTCTTCTATCCAAAACGCTTACTGGAAATTGCATTTCTAAAAGAGAAATGGGAGTTAGTTTGCCCCTATTAACACCCTAAGGCAGTGAAGATCGGATTACCATCTCCCTTACTTACATACTTGTGGAATATATTATTTATAATATTACAATCATTACTAGTTGCTATATTTCGAGCAAAGCACTTCTCCGGAATAAAACGTTGGAAATCATGACTTTGGCTAAAGGAGAGCCTTGTCGAAAATATTCGAATTGCACTTTCTTCCTTATCTCTCCACAAATCTCGTACCTTTGCTTCTAAATTTAACTGGGATATTAGTAAAATAATTTTATTAAATAATTGGAGATACAAATTATTAAAAGTAATTACTATGTTTATACAACTCATTTCAATTATTTATGATTCTCCAATGAGATATGTCATTATCTAAAAGTTCAAATTAGAAAAGAATAAATAAATAAATAAATACAGGCTAATTTGAATTTTCAAAATCGAATTATCGTTGTTTTTTTGTTATAATTTATTTACTCTCAAATGTTAGTGATTAATCCGAGTCAGTTTTTGCAGCGCATTCTGATTATCAATGTCGTGGGAGGAGGAAAATGCAAATAGCACATTCATGGTATTCATGTAAATACTGACCCCATTTCTGGCCCCACATTATCCTCCAACCCATAACCCTCAATGACCAGATACAACCCAATTTATTCCAACAAACCTTGTTGGATAATGTTGGGAAAAATGTTAAGTGTATAGTTGCCACGGTGGCAAAGAAAGTGACAATGAATCATGACATTTGTCATGACATGAGTCAAGAGTAATAACCAATCTTTCATACTGAGGTAATAAACTATATACAAGTGCGATATATTAGAGGAGAAATCTCACTCGTTTAGAGTGGTCAGCGGCTCTGTAACTCAAAAGATGGGGGTAGCATCACAATAATTATACAGATCTCTTCTCAGATTTTAATATGCGGATAGTTGAAGCAGTTATTCTCTTCTTGTGGAAATGACCACCGAGGTTTCGCCTCCAATTCTTTAACCGCGCTGCAAGTTTCATTCGAGAGATTGTTCATGCAAGCATTTCAGGACTCATTTCGCGTTTGATTTAAATCTCTCAAGCATAAAATTGCGAAATTTATTCTGTCATCTTTCATTACGGTAAACTTTGCATGAGAACATGGAAATATTCCGCTAAATCTGTCAAAAATTGGACTACGCGAAGTCTCCAAAGTTAAGAGCATCTCCAGCTTTATCGTTTTTTTGACAGTAAGAAAAGACAAATAAGTCGAGATAGTTAGCAAGGTCTAACCATCGTGGGTATGAACTCACTCAGAGATCCAAGGAGTTTGGAGTTTTATAAAATCATAATATGAAGCACCATGGTACAATCATTAATTTAAAAGTATGTATACTGAAGCCTAAACCAAAACAGGAAACTCTTTCGATACTCTGACTTTATTTATTTTGGGAAGACCTTCAATGCTATCTGTAAACACACGAGCGTTCGACTACTCTGTAGGTGATCCAGAGACTGTGAAATTAGAAGGAGATACTTTATATAGTATTTAATATGAAGGATAACTCTCTATGCAATTTCCATAATTACCTTTTATTCGCAGTCTCCACGACAATAAGCCCACGAAGTTGAAGTGACCTCATTTATGTCCCTATGACGCATAACCCCTGTCTGACATGTCTAAACGCGTCCATCGTATCCCCCTCTTTTCTATAACCGCCTCGCTTCACATAAAGGCACATCTGCGCTCATGCTCTGGCGTGGCCTTACTCAAGTGACTCATATAAAGCTACCCTTGTTTTTCCAGACAACACACACTGGTCAGTGCGGACTCCTACACGTCCTCTTCATCTCCTCTCTTCCCCAGCACGTTGCTCTCTCTCTCATTGTGGCTTCCTTGAATACATGTTTGGTCTACTCAACTTTTGGTGTTCTGCTTCACAATTATTGTTAGCTCTTACTCAAACAGCTACGAATTGGTTGTCGTAATTTGTTAGCTGCAAACCGTTGGTTGTTATCTAACTCCAACAAATTGGTGACACTTTAAACGACATAACCATTCTAAATAAGAAGAAAACGATGCCTGAGGAAATCTATACTCCTTCCCCTCAAATCAGTCAGATCAATCCAGCCAGTCTGCGTGAATTCTTACCAGAGCATGCCCCAGGTGTATTTATGGTCTTAGAATCCCATTTCAAGCATAATAACACAAGGAGCCAAATTAACAAATTCCATGTCATTATCGGAACCATTCCGCCATCTCTCATTGTTCAGTTCGCAAATATCATCCAAAAGCCTTCTCAAATCCTTATGATGACCTCAAAGCTGCTATCTTACGACATATCCAACCATCTGCAGCCGAGCGGGTAGAGAAATTACTTAAACAGGAGTGAATTGGTGATCTGAAACCTATAGCATTGCTAAATAGGATAAAACTGCTCGCACCCGGAGAATCTCTCGATACAGACTTTTGGAAGCTATTATACTTTAAAAAACTTTCATCCTACATACAGCCTATCTTGGCGAATGCTCTCAAAACAGAACCTATAGAATCACTGGCTGAAATGGCGGAAAACATAATGGAAACTGCCGGACCACCAAGAATTGAGGAAATTCTCCACACTTCACACCTTAAAACCAGAAGTGAACCAGCTGCAACTTGGGAGAAGCGCATGCTAAAACTAGAAGCAAAAATTGATGCTCACTCTACAGAGGAGCCAACTACGCAGCCGCCCATTCAGTAGACGCAGACGTCCAGAGTCCAGACACGCTCCAAGACCAAGAAGACATGGAAGTAGAGGAAATAATATATGCTGATATCACTTCAGGTACGGTATTTCAGCACGCCACTGTTTATCGCCCTATCAATTCCAGACTCATTCGGGAAACGAGCCAGCCCAGCAGTAGTGGCGGAAACTGTTAGCGGGCATTCAAGTAACCGCCTTTTCCTTCAAGATCGAAACTCCGG
This sequence comes from Hymenolepis diminuta, assembly GCA_900708905.1. NCBI lineage: Eukaryota > Metazoa > Platyhelminthes > Cestoda > Cyclophyllidea > Hymenolepididae > Hymenolepis > Hymenolepis diminuta. The sequence continues at coordinate 1,396,221 of CAADRB010000024.1, forward strand.
CACATCTTATTTGATCGAATCCGGAGCAGAGATCTCTGTACTTCCTTCTACTTCCGCTGATCGAACTTCCTCAAATCATCCTCTTATACTAGCAGCTGCCAACGGTTCTCCCATCAAGACATATGGCCAGAAATCTGTCACTTTGGACCTTGGACTACGCAGGACCTTCCGCTGGATCTTCATCATTGCTGACGTCTCCAAACCGATTATTGGTGCTGATTTCTCTGTCATTTCAGACACCTCCTTGATCTCCGTGGGAAAAAGTTACTTGATCCTTTAACAAGCCTCCATTCCAAATGTACTGAATACCCCTGTCCCACCTACTCTCCTATAATCTGTATTGAACCATCTGAGTCCCCCTTCTACTCTATTCTTAAAAAATTCCCAGATCTCACCAACCCTCTTTGTCGTAACAAACCCGTAAATCACTCTGTCACCCATTATATTACCACCAATGGAAATCCTGTCAAATCTCGAATCCGTCGCCTTTCTCTCGCTCGTTACAAGATTGCCAAGGACGAATTCGAACACATGATTGATCTTGGTATCATTCGTCGTTCTTTCAGTAATTGGTCATCCGCTCTCCACTTGGTCTCTAAGAAATCTGGTGATTGGCGTCCTTGTGTTGCATGGTCTCGACTTTGTTTTAGCCTATATTGATGACATCCTTGTGGCCAGCGAAAATGAGGAGGAATATAAGAAACATTTGAAGATTGTTTTTGAACTTCTAAATTTCCATGGACTTATCCTAAATCTCTCCGAAAGCGAAATCGGACAAAACACCTTATCTTTTCTTGGCCATACTCTATCTGCCAAAGATTTCTGACCAACTGACGAAAAAATAAAGTAGATTCGACAATTCCCACAACCGAAATCCCTTAACCAACTCCGTCGGTTCTTAGGTATGATAAATTTTTACCGCCGTTTTCTTCTACAAGGCGGTGAAACATTTCCGATACCTCTTGAAAGGTCGCCAATTCACGATCATCACCGATCACAAGCCGTTAACATACGCCGGTCGGGCCAGTTCCGATCACTATTCTCCACGCGAAATCCGACATCTTGATTACGTCCTACAGTTCTCTAATGACATCAGACACGTTAAAGCCTCGGATAATATTGTCGCTAATTGTTTTTCCCGAACCGATATCTAAGCTGTAACAAGAGGCGATGGTGTAGAGCCATAGTTTTTATTTAATAGGGAAACCTCTTTTCAAGTATCTGATAATAAATAAAACTAATTTCCACAGCATTAAGCAAGTTCAGTAAATTTTTCAATTTACAAATAAGACGTTATGTAAAGTTTCTACAAATACTGAGATTAATCGTGTTTCATGATAACATCAGACACTCGGCAAAAGCCATCAAAGAACAGTTGAAATGTAAGAATGAGCAAGTTACGTTATTTGTTGTCAAAAACAAAGTAGAGAAGTTAAAATTGTTTAATATACACTTACTGTTCAGTCTTGTTGATCAGATGCTTGAGGTAAAACAGGAGTTACCAAAATCCCGTTGTTACATTGTGGAACATCAAACAGAATTATTCATTATGAATGCATCCTTACCATCTCCAAATGTATATTTAGGGCAAAGAATTGAAATTATCCGTCATTATTATTATTGATGTAACATTTAATTAGTTAAAATTCTCTTATAATTAAAAATTTTATTCACTTAACCTGCCATAGTATTTTTAGAATTCGTTTTATCCGCGAAAAATAAAATTCAAATTCACTTTTGTTGAGGGCAAATTTACTGCTGGATGCCTCATCTTCTCTGGGAAGGCCGGCAAAATTTGTTAAGATAATTGATTCAAAACAGATTTTTAAATTAATTAATTTAAATTAATGTTCCAGTCAAAGGGTAACTCCAGGAACTTAGCTTTAGTTGTCAAAAGTTGTGGAGTTCACAACGCTAACAAGGCTGATTAAATCACGTCAGGGTCACCAATTATGTAGCGGATGCTACACCTAAGTAATCATCCTGAGCAGTCCAAATCGCCTCTACCAGAGTCCTCTATTCTCAGTTCACCCCCAAATTAGCTGGGTTATGCCCAACGTAGCAAGAACACACAAGGGAGTTGAGCAATAAACCCTCTCCACTCAACACCCTGCTTGTTCTTGGTACGTTGGACATAGCCTAGCTAATTTTGGGAGCAAATTGACAATAGAGGACTCGGCCAGAGGCTCTTTGGATTGCGTAGGAGGACTACTTAGGTGTACCAAAAAGACTTACCGGTGTAGTATCCGCTACAAAGTGTGGGTGGCAAAGCTGTGAAAGAAATTTCTGATATATAAATGTATATGTATTGTTATTAAAAGATTACAAGTTGATTCAATCAAATCTCAAACTTAACACGATATCTGTGAAATTTCGATATTCTGACATAAATCATCTGTTTGATCCGCTCCTATTCCTGCAAAACGCACAGTAGTATGTTTTTCCCATTCAAAAACCTTTCCTAAAATGATGTACCAAATGAAGTTTTGGGTTTTATTTTTGTCTGCGATCGATTGTAAAATGAACAACACCCTCTTCTCAGGAACCAGAAATGTGGAGTTGTTTGCGAAGTAAAAGGTAGAGTTTTAAGATCCAGTTACAACTTAGAACTCTATGACATTGAACCAAGTTATTTAAACCCCTTTTCTATACTCTCAGATGGATTCGAACGAATTTTAGAAGCGCGTTATTTTATTGAAGTGTAAATAGAAATAAACCCTCTTTCTCTATCAATACCACTTTTAGCACAATTTTTATACAATTATCTCCGAAGTTTACCTCCAACTGAATAGAATACTTTCTAGTTATCCCAAAGCATGAAGGTTTCAATGATAGAGGGAATAACAATCACATTTTGTAATATTAATACAACCAGATTTTAATAAAATCGACAAGGCCACGAAACCTGTCAGTGAGATTAATACAAAATTGAAATATATTTCGTTCATGATACTACTGAATCCGCGGTATTTTGGCAAATGCTTGCATTCATCGAAAATACCGACTTTTATGAGCTCCACGATCAAGCATATGCGTATATTAAAAGTTATTCCTGCGTATCATTCATTACGCAAATTCATAATAAAACTCTTTAAATGGCTATATCCTTTAACCTTAATTAATAATCATTAAAACAAAACGCATACAAGTTAAATAAAGATAATTAATTATTATTAATTAATTATTCATTATTAATATGCATAAATCTGTGACACATGGGATAAAAGTATTGTTAAAATTGCTCATGACATAGAAAATTGCAAGTTCCAATCAAGGGAAAGGATCAAAATAGGTGGGAGAGCAAACAAGTACGTAGGTCAACAAGAAGTAGGCAATGAAGTCAGGTCATCAAGATTCCCGCTTTATTTAACTTCTGGAAGTGATGAGTTGTCCATATTTTCATTATATAAGGTCCTAATATTAACATTTAGTAATCTTACCTCCTGACTCACGGCTGAATTATGTTCACGATATTCAAACTTGCTGACAGGTCGAGTTTAATACCATGGTTGGGGTCATGCTATCTCGATTTGTTTTATTGCAGTTCACTCAAGTTTTAATTTCCACCACTCAGATATTTACAAATCAAATCACTTATTGCACAATTTTCAGAAGTCCTTCTTCCTTAAGCAAAAAGGTATTGCAAATATTCAACAACAAAATACGTCAACGAGAATAATAGAAAATCACTAATAAAAAATAATTATTATTACTACAGTAATATAAAGAAATTTGGCAATATTTAGTTATGAGAAGCAACCGATATCGAATAACAGAATGTCCAATGAATGATAAAGGGGAAAGGAGCAAAAGACATTGAGAGCGACATCGGAGTATCAAAGAGTCTTTCTTTATTTGGTTTTTGGACTCGAGTTGTTCAATATTTACTAAATAGACAGTCCACGTTCCAAAGTTCAAATTTCATAATTCGTTCCTTGGAATACAGCGAATGTTTGTCCACATTGTTCAGTGCATAGTGACCGGTTTTTAATTAAGAGGGTTCGATCTTGCCACTTATATTCGTTTTTTCTGTCATTGGTTGAGAAGGCATCAGTTGACGGTCTGAATAATGCAGACGTGGTTTAACATACAACAATTTTCTTTATATTCCAGTATTGCCTTTAAACTTGGTTACTTTCTTGGTCATCTTTTTGTTCAATTCATCGAAACTGAACGCCCTATACACTCTTGGTTATCAACAGGGGAATATCAGCAACTGACTTTGGACAATCTTTACATCCGTCATATATCCATTAAAAAAGAAAAAGGAAATAGTCGCCAAAAGGGACTATTTCTGTGAAAGGAAAGGCAATTTCACATTTTGCTCTAATGGTAGTGTCTTTAGTTGTTTCAAAATTTACTGTGAGATGGTCACATTTATAAAAGCCGATTTGAATTAGGTAAGGAGTAAAAGAAAAGTCCGAACTCAAAGGTCCAACTATTCTGTCTTTCCACTTTCCTCATCGAAATCATCTCTGGATATTTATTTAACCAAGTGGTGAAATATTTAAGGGAGTATGAAAATTGGAATATCAAATAGTGTCACTATTTTACAAACTGGAAAGTACTCCGATTCGGAAGCGCGTTAGGTCTCGGAATAATAGGTCCAAAGGTTAGACTGTCAAGTTTACATAAAGAGCAGGCATTTGAATAGCAAAATGAAGGCAAGCCTGAATTATTTCAATTTATTGATAAAAGAACCAAAATTATGTACAAGTGAGATCGATCTACGACTACTATTAAAATAAATAGTAGTTGGTATTTAAGTTAATCTTCTCGGAAGTAAGGATGTTCTAATGCTTCCTTAGCAGTTAAGCGCTCTTGGTGGTCATATTTGAGCAATTTCTCGAGTAAATCCAAAGAATTTTCTGTGACGATGTGCTCATTGTGAGAATTTACATATTGCATAAACGGTACAGGCGCATACGATTGAAACATTTGCCGCAGTTGTGTGCTCATGGTAATGTTATACTTATACATATACTCTAATAAGTCTGGGGTACCCAAGGTTTGAATGATCTCCAGTAAGGCATCTTTTCTCTCCACACCATTGAAAAATCTTTCAAATTTAAAAATGAGTTCAGCAAACACGCAACCAAACGCCCACATATCGAGAGAATAATCATACGTCTTAAAGAAAAAATAACAATAATAAGCGAAGTGATTTCACCAATTGTTGATTGGAACTAAAGCTGTGATCTGCTAGGATTGAAATGATATGTAACAAAGCATTGTCTAGCTAATGTGCTTGTCTGCAGTTCTCCCAAATAGCAAATCACTAATGGAAGTTGATAGGAGCGGGCCGGGCTCAGATAGTGCTCAAGGCCAGCGCTCAAAATGCCGATTGTTATTCCCAGTCAGATTGGGTAAATGGAATACACTTACTCCGTATCCAAGCAGCAACTCAGGACCTTGATAATTTCTAGTACCAACATGCAGCGAATTCCATTTTCCGGGGATGTAGTATTTAGCTGAACTAAAATCAATCAGCCGCAGCCTTCGCTGGGTGAGATCTATTAAAAAGTTGCCAGGCTTGATATCCCGATGCATAATACCATTTCTATGGCACACATCAATGGCAATTAGTAACTCGCGCATATAGAAGCGGATGTCGTCAGGGTTTGCTTCCCATGCCATTTGGCGATATCCATGAGGATTAATGTATTCTAAAACTAACGCCGGACCTCCAACCTATGCACAAAACAATAATCTGATAAAATGAATATGTAAACGAGGATCATTATTATCTTGAAATTGAACAAAATCAACAGCAAATAGATCCAGAAACATGCTACTTTTGTGGTGATTTCACAATGAACATTTATAATTTAAAGTCTCTAGGTGCCACATAGTGTATAGACACAAATTCCGGATTAGTTATTCGAAAAATATCATTGTACTTATATGGTATAAGTGGAAACGATTTACTAGATGAACTAAACTTACATAAGTACATTTGACGGCTCCTTCAAGCATGATGATATTTGGAAATCCCTGAAGCCTCTCAAGCATCATGACTTCATTTTTAAATTCTTCGAAGTACTTCGACTTTGCACATATTTTAACTGCACGTATTTGACCGCCGTTTATATTTTTGCATTTGTAAACAGCCCCAAAGCCTCCTTTACCAATCTCTTCATAAATCCAATACTTTGTTTTGGACCAGTTGATTTGATAATTTTTCTTGTCCAAACTCTCCACTGAACGGTTAGCATTGACATTGGCGTAAACCCTTGAACGATGTAGCGTCGCCATACTTTAGGAAAAGCAAAACCGCTTTGAACGCTAAATATGTTAAAACAAATCTAACAAATCAAGTCATAATAGTTTGCTGAGTAATCTAAAACAAAATTATTCAATAAATGAGAGTGGATTTATTTGAAAAATGAAAAAAGTTTTATCGGGAATAAATGTACATGGAAAATAGCAACATATATAAACTTATTAAATAATTAATTAGATTTAGAAATAGCCTTTTTTGGCTCCAAATTAGCATAACGCCTCTTTGTACTTATTAATCTCTAAATGCCCTCACACAAAATATTACCTCAATTTGTTCGTTGACCTTTTATTTAATTACATTAAATAATTAATTTCACCTTAAAAGTTTAATCGAACAGTTGATCTCCCCTTTTTTCATCGATCATTATTCGTTTACACGATAGGTGCTTTCAAATTATCGCAGACTCTATGAGGTGATGGTTTTATAAATTCATAACTATTATGACGAGGTCAAAGGTCATTTTGATGAAGATGTGAGGTGTCCTTACTTTAAACTACAAAATTTGCATTAAATAAAATGCCACATTGAATCGAAAGGAAGTAAGCGTTTTCCAAACTTCAGGGTTAGATTTGATGGTATTCTCATGGAATTGTTTTGTTCAATAGGTCAGAAGAGCAAAAAGAGATATTCGACTCACCGTATATTAGAATTATAGGAGGTAAGAGGAAAACCACAACTGAAAAAGTAGAGAGAATGAGAAATTAGTACTACCGAAAGAACCGCGAGTTGTAAATAGTTACTTATTTGACAGTGAATATACAGACGAATTTAAATCTTTCAATGAATACTGTGAGCACATTGCAAATGAAATGACCACCAATCGACCTTATATAGAACGGTTTTGAGAATCTGTCTGAATAGTGATATTAAATGGCTGTTTAATAGCTATCGGTTGGGGGAGGTAAATCTATACTGTCTAGTGAGCTTTTACGGTCTTAGAGTGATAATTTCTGAAATAGTATGACGCACATTAATGTATCCCATTAATATCAAATAGAGTTTTCCTTTAGACCATTGTTGTCATCTCAACCTCTGATGTCCTCTTCAAGTTTGTGACCATTTAAATGTTATGTTAAAGAGACGGAAAATGAAAAGAGGTTGTAATAACAATGATTTGGTTTCACTAGATCACCTGTTCTCGAAAATGTGTAATTTATAAAAGTTGTTATCAATTATTTAATTTTATGCAAGAATTACTAGATTTATTAATTTTTTATCCACTCTAGTTAAAAATTACCCTCCTTCATCATCAGAAGCGTGGGGACATTGGAAATTGTTAGAGTTTAGTATATGTCAATGGAAGCATGGTCAAACATCAAATGTGTCCTGAATATGCCATCTTCGGATCCGAGTTTTATAAATTTTACTCCTTTAATGTTTACGTCCTAAGATTTGTCTACCGTTTTCTAAATGAAATCAAGTTTGGGCTTTTTCAGAGCTCATTGACCTGTTGATTGATTTGAAGGACTGTTCAATCACTTCAGATAACATCTTATTCTAACATCAAAGAACTAACAAGATTTTAGAGCAAATTAAAAGAGTATTTCATCACTCTAGATAAGCTTTATTTCCGACATTAAAATACTTATTGATGTAAGATCTCTTTTTGGTTAGTTAACGCTTAATTCTTATGTATTTCTGTTTATTTATTGTTTGTATCTATGGTAAATACCCCTTTAAATCCACGATCCAAAATAAGCGATCAACTTCTTCTAAATCAATAAGTTGACCATTGTTTAAATGATCAGAATGAAAATACAAACTACATGGGAACATTAGAAGCGATAGTAACTTTTATCAGCCGTAAATAAAATTATGCTTTGATCAACTGCAACTAGTAAAAAAATACTGAACCCGCATTGATTTTATAACCAACCGTAATGAGTTCTGTAGCGAATGCTACATAAATAAGCCCATAGCTAAACCGTATTATTCCTCCTAGAAGTCCAACCGGCTGCGTACAAACGCAGCTAGTCTCTAGCAGAGTCCTCAGAGATAAATTTTCCCCAAAAATTACCTATGCTACATTCAAAGAACAAAGAACATGGGCGGTGTCATATGGGAAGTTTTATTGAAAGATACTTGGTAATTAAGTGAAATTAACGCTATGCTGCACGAATATCGATCGCTGCTTGACTTGGAGGCCTCAGCAAGGACGTAAGCGCCTGCTTGATGGGTGACCGATAGCACAAACGCACTTTCCAGAATATTCCAGTGCGCGAAATCCTTTTGGTTAGCCTTGGTAGCGTTTTACACTCGACAGCTCCACTATGTCACAAACGACCTAAACACATGTATTGAAAGAATAGGATTAGACGATTAATTTGCTTTCAGCTGACTAACACTCGAGAGGATAAACATACGTCTGGAGGAGTACAGTTCTGAGGTAAATCATTCCGGTGTACAATTTTTAACGAAATGTTTAACTCATAACCCATAATGAAGAAGGATCACATAAAATAGTGATTAAATAGGCGAATAATATCTACAGATCAGATCAGTAGATCACTGCGAGGGCAATGGTTGGCGACTCAGTCTACATATTCTGTATTTACTATGCATAAGATCTCTATAATGTGGCAATTAATCAAAAGCATTGCAGACGAATTTATTCGTGATCCAAGGAATCGAACACTGTTGTTTAAACTTCTGTATATGACTCTGTGAACTGTGCCCTCAAACGTAAATATGGTAAATTCGTCAATTTGTTATGTCATAATATAATTCAGAAGAGAGGACACTTCACTTTTAAATGAAATTATAATAAACTACGGTGATTTCAGTCTTTAATTGAACAATCTTATCGCTCAATTAACTGCCTACATTGACTGCATTATCATGATATTGTCTTTGTTTCATTTACCCTGTTCATCAATTTGCCATCAGAATTTGTATTTCCATTCGTCTTGCATTATCTCTAGTCTGTTTATCCGTCTAAACAACTTCGATATTTGATAAGTGTGTACCGTAAAAACCCGCTTGCATTCATAACTTTCCATATTGTACTTTCGGCTCTTGAAATATTTCATAGGCAAAATAAACTAAAGTAAGTTCATGAAAATACAACTGTTTCGCCAAAGAACGCACATATCAAGTGTCGTTGCCTGAACCAACTTGTCCTGCACCGGGACATAATATCCCAAAATACTCTAAAATTCTGATGGCAAATTGGAGTACAATTAACAGACTAATGCATTAAGAGATAAGTTCCCTATCCAGATCTTCATGTAATGCATTTTTCTGAAGGTCAGGTTCGTGGGTAGACTTTATTTTCAATTCGTGCAGCAGTCTTACAATTGAAATAAGTATACGAAATCACATATTGCAATGGAATTTTCTCCTGAAACAGGCTGTATCTGATACGAAGATTTTAAAACCTCTGGTGTTCGGGTAACAATTAGTACTGTTACTGCCTAATGTAAAAACTGAATGCCTGTCTTAATGGTAAATGCAGGCATCCTGAGGAAATCGGTCTTACGAAATCTGTTTCTCGCAAATAGAACAATGTCAAATGTGATTGCAAAAAATGCTGGCGAGGCTGCTATTATCATGGGGATCTTACTTGCTCTCAAATAAACTTCCTCTTACTGACTTCAGTCTTGTTTGACCTGTCCAGGGAATCTCCTATATAATCCTGGTTGATTCGTATTCAAAGTGCCCTGAGGTTATACCTGTTAAGCCTGCCACAGCCGATACCGTCATTAACAACCTCCGCCAAATATTCACCAGTCGGAGCGTGCCAAAATTATTGTCCTCAGAGATGTCATCTCCTTCAACTTCAACTCCATTTGAGGGCTTTTGTCATAGTCTAATTATTTCCCCTTTACGGCCTCCACGTAATCTCAATGGTCCGGATGAGGAACTCGTTGACGAAGTGAAAGGGCAAATTCTCGTCTCACAAGAGGAAGAGACAGTGGAAAAATACTTAATTCTCTACAGTTTAAGTACCGGATGAGGTCCCATGTTAGTGTTCAAATTTGGGTGCGTTATCGCAAGCATCTCCCTTCTCAGTACGAAACCGTATCTTCCGAATCGAAAATGGATTCAACGAAGATTTTTCTAGATGCATATTTTCTCCCGTGGAATAACGAAACTGCGGAGAACTCGAAAAAGATGCTAGGTGGATCCAACGCTGGAATGTATGGACAAACAACCTTCGGTGGAAGGTGTTTAAGAATGAATAGTGAATTAACAATTTATTATTGATCATCCATAATATTTCCACGTTGGTTGCCTTGCACAATTTTGGAGTAAAGCCTGCCACTAAGGCAACTGCATGTTATTATAGAGTTCTGGGATTTGTGGCTAATTAATTTATAAAAACAATATTTACTAAATGATCAGGGGGATTATCCTGATCCCAAATAATGATCAGGGGAAATTTCAAAAACAAAAGTTAATTTTTTAAAATTGCTCTTTGAATGAGTAAGTCTCTAGGATCTAGGATCTCCTTCCCTGAAGTATTGTGGAGTTCACAACACTGCAAAAGCTGAACAAGAGAACCTCGCTAGTCCTTGAACATTCTAGGAAGTGCGGCCGTGAGTGCAGAGGTCTTTCCAGTCAGTCAGCGGTTAATATTCCCACAGGGTATCAGTGATCATATTTAATGACTAAGCACGTTGACTGTTAAATTGCAATAAACTCTGTCTACGTAGTTCCTTCTTTGTTCTTGCTACTTTGGAAATAGCCTAGCCAATCTCAGGAGCGAAGTTATACTAGAGGACCCCGTAGAGGCTAGTTGTATCTGTCAGCAACTAGTTGGATTTCTTAAGAGGAGGTTTAGCAAAAAGACTCATTTGTGTAGCATCCACTACAATATCAAAGAGAAATAGGTTGCAATTAGAAAAAGAGACGAAAATGTCTGAATAAATATAACTGAAGATGCAACTCAAAGCTCGAACGAAGAAGACATCCTTTTGATTGTATATATATTTCAGTTGCTTTAAATAAGCCGTAATTAGTAGAAAATTATGCAATACAATCCAATATGTCACTTTCTTGAGCTTTAGGTTACGTTTCTTCAAATGCTACGGTTCACAGGCTCCGTTTCTTGTGGAATTTTGTTAATAAGATCGGTTAATTCCATCCAATGCGATTACATAACCTGATGGAAGATCAGGGAAAATTTTTCTTAACGATATTTAGCTACTCACAGTTTTAATATAGTAGAGATGAGATAGCTGGGAATTTAAGTTAGCAGAGCTCCTTGTGCTCTGTTCACTTAAGGAATTTTAAAAAAATAACTTATCACTCCTTCCATCAAAATTTACAATAAATAAAACTTGATCTCTTCATTTAGCATTGATTCGAGAATTCGATTATTAAAATTTGATCTTAATCTTGGTAATCAAGGCTAGATTACAAAACGCTCGTTGTTTAATAAATAGGGTGGAGACGAATCGAGGTGTTTGGTCTCAGGCAACTAAGCAGGGATCTAAATCACATATGAATGCCATAGTTCACTGAAATTTTAATTGGGCTCGTCGATCTCCCTCTGTGTGGGATGAGTTATGAATAACCTTCATATTTGAACCAGCCTCCAGAAACAGCAACGAGCTCTTGTATTCTTATTCCATTTATTCAAGCTTTTGGCTACTTTGTTGTTCCAGTTAATAAAGATTATTTGGCCCGATGTTGTCTTTTTCATTAAGTTACGAATTAGAATATTTGGCAGGTGATGTGTCTGCAATTCTCACTGGGCATTACTCCTAACCCATTCTGAATTTAAACCCTTATACTTAATCCTCTTCTCAGTAGAGGTTGTAATATTAGATAGCTGAAATCTCACTATTCAACTCGACGCTTTAAAACACTCCACCTTGAAGCATGTAACCTCACGAGACCCTTTATTTTCATATTACTAAATAGAGATCTCATATAAATCAAAAAGTTGATTGCTGGGAATGTCACATGCGCAATAGCATTCATTTCAAAATCAAATCGATTACGGTGTATCTTTATATTTCATTGGCTTCTAAATTCATTGGACCCATTGGGCAAAGATAATTACTTAAAATCAATAAATTTTCATTTTTGGATCGTAAGATATTTAAATACCAATTTTAATTGATTCCTTCTATTCAAACTGATTCAAATCCTCTCACCCTTCCTCCTCATACTAGTATTATAACTTACCAGCCATATTGGTTAAGTTTGATCAATAAAGAGGAAATAGGATTCGAATCAACCACCGGGTAGGCTTTATGGTGGGGTGTCAAAGAACATTCTCATAAGTGGAATTAGCTGAATACTTTGTAAGAATATGAAGAGAGTGGCAAAAAGTCATATTTTAAACTATAAAATGAGCGTTTATTTGCACAAATTGAGATAGATCAGCAATACATGATAGAGCTCAGATTTGAAGAAGTATCGCTAAGAAGGTAGAAAATAAGCTTGTATCGCGAAAAATACTACATTTATCAGGAATGGTATTCATGGAGTGACTTGAATAGATGAAGGAACACCGGTTTAAGATTGTAAAGTTAGAGTATTGACGGCTACAGAGTATGGAAAATAAGGAAAATTACATCGGATTTTCAGTATAAAAATAGTGTCGACAGAGGTAATAGGGGCTGATCACAGATGAGGAATATGTTTCAAAAGGAAGAGAAATTTATTTTTGTTCGATTGACATTGTTTGGTAATCAGAAGAAGGGAAAAATGAGCCTCTTAGTAAACTACACAGAACATTTTCATTTTGCATCGCGTTTGTTAGAGAGGAGATCAATGCTAAGACTCTGGGTGAAGTTAAAAGTCCAAGAAAGATTTATACAAGAGGTGTGGGCGTCTAAAGGGTCGATAACAGTGGAAAATCTGGAAACTTAGTTGAGCTCTCACTACAGCAATGGGATAATAATTTCCTGGACACAAATAAAAAGCTTTCTACGAAGGACATCATGAAAAGGTGAAGGGTGAATAAAGAACTATCTTAATTGCAACTACCACACTTAATGATCATTGCAAAAGTATTTATGTTCAAGAGCTTCTTTAGCAGTTGGACGCTCATAATGGTCATATTTGAGCAGATTCCGAATTAAAATAAGAGCTTGCAGAGTGGCAAGCTTTTTATTTCTCTTGGTTATGTAATCCTCCAATAAAATGCGCTCCGTAGTTTTTATGGCATCACAAATTTGTCTGGTTAAGGGTATGTGGTATTTCTGCGCGAAACGCACCAAATTAGTTCCACCCAATAACCTTACGATTTGCAGTAGCAGTTCTTCTTCGTTGTAAGCATTAAATAAACTCTGCTTGAATATAAGAATGGCAAGTATGCAACCGAATGACCAGAGGTCAAGGGCAAAGTTGTATTTCTAAAATAGAGGGAGAAGGGAAAAATTTAGTTAAATTTTCGGTCGCTTAATAGTATATGAGTAGTTGTAGATGAAAAGAAATCGTACTGTAAGATGAAAGTAAATATTTTTCTTCAGGCAGTAAATATGATCAACTAACGCATCACTGAGTAATCTTTTAACTGAGATTTATGCACGTACTCCATTATAGAAGTGTTTGACGGCTGAATTAGCCTAGTTCGATGTTTTACAGGAAGTTCAGGATTTTCAATCTCTAAGATGACCCATGTCCTACTATTGACAATATCTCTAATGGACAATACCTAAAATGGCCACCTTAAATTATCTAACCTTTGGCGACCTACTGACCTAACCCTTTAAGTACCTTAACTACTTAATCTGGAATAAACTATTACCCTTTCTTGGTCACTTTTCATTCTATAGCAACATTGTTACTCCTTATATTAGTTGCATACTTTATTCAGTAGATGTTTCGGTGAATAATGTCGTGGTGGTATTCTCTTATTTCGCCTCGGGTATAGAGGGGGTTCACCAAATGAAACCCCTAACTTATATTTGTTATGAGTTTATATTTAACATCAATACTAACCGTATATCCAAGAACCACTTCAGGTGGCCTGAAATTCAACGTGCAGACTGACAACGAGTAATCTTTCACAGGACGGTAGTATGTTGCTAGACCAAAGTCGATCAGTCGCAGTCTTCTGTGCTGTAGATCGATTAGAATGTTCTGCGGTTTAATATCTCGATGAATGATGCTATGACTATGGCAGGCGTCGAGAGCAATTAATAATTCTCTCATGTAAAATTTAATTTCTTTCGGCTCAGCCCTTTCTGCCAATTTCTGAAAGCCGCGTGGATCAAAGTGCTCTAGTACTATGGCCGGACCTCTAGCCTAAAAGACAACAACAGGAAATGGCAAATTGAGGATTTCATGGTATAATTTATTAGTGATCGACGGAATATTAAATGAAGTCATCGATTGTATGCAGAGTATGAATGCAAATATCTGTGGTGGGAAATTATTGCAGATGGAATGTCATTATTGGCTAAGAAACCATGAGGTCAAACGAAAGTAGCATATAAAATGTCATTGCTGGACCTAGTATGACCTCGCAGGACGCGGGACTTTAATAGGATGTCTTGTGCGTATTAATAATGACTGTCCTGACCGACATAATGACCTACTAACCTAAACTAAAATAACCGCTATATGTCGAACTTATATTAGTAAACGCGCTTTATTGTCTATATCTTGCATGAGAACATTAAAAGACTAAAATTGTCTGCTATTATAAGTGTCTCTAATTCACTTACGTCAAAGAACTTTTTGAATTTCCGGGCGCCTATCTAAGTTAGAAGACATCTAACTGAAATATCATCGAAAATAACCATTCCAAAGTGATAAATACGAATCCGTTATTAGGGAAATATGAAAACTGGAAAAAGAGTAAATTCAGAATCAAAACTTACATCAGTTTTGTGGAGGGCTCCAAAGCAACGAATAATATTTGGCAATCCTTGCAGATGTAGGAGAATTTTGACTTCATGTTTAAATAGTTTGATGTGCTTGATATCGTTCAACACTTTAATCGCCACCTTGAAGCCGTCTGATCTAAACACACATTCGTAAACAGAACCAAAGGCTCCTCTGCCAATCAGTCTTTGAGGATCATACTGCGGAATGCTAAGGCGCATTCCCTTTTTAGAGAAAATGTCTGCATGATTATGCGAGTCGTCTGGAGACCTTCTACCACGGGCCAACATTTTCACAATGCAAAATGACAAATGACGCTGTAAATTCAGGTGAGATTTAAACAAACTCTCATCCCAACTAATCATCATATTTCATTTTTTTATAAATAAATTATTAAATTCAATGCAATCGCTTTTAATGAATTTTTAAATATTAAATATTTTCTTCTATAAAATTAGAAAATAAATGTAAATACTTTATATAAATAATCAAGTATTAATTATAACAATTGCATATTTTAACATCCCATTTCTTGCCTCAAATTTTGTATTCTTAATATCGATTTTTTTCGTTCAAATTTTTAATGAACTTTAATGTAATATATAACTAAAATAGAATTGTAATATACGACGCTGATTACAAATAATCAATCAATATATTTAATTTTAGGTAAATAAATAAAATTTTCCTTATTAACAACCAGTTTTGAATAAAGATAGTAACATCTATTTATTATATGTTTGTTTAAATTAAGATGCGGCTCCTATTTCGACAAATAACATTCATACCTCTTCAGATTCCAACTCTGATAAGAAATGTTGCACTAATTAATTTTTCCCATTCATTATAATCATGAAAATACAAAAAACATAACGGTTTCTGATTTGTCACCTAGATTACTGAGCGAATTCTCGTCTCCAATAAATAATGATCATTGACTGATTTTTCCATTATGCTGATCGATCATGATGCTCTGATCTCATCAAAGGCTTTCTTGATGTCTTTCCTAACTTACAGACATCTGTGTAGTCCCACATTTCGTCTCTAATCATCGCAACATGTCTTGAAAAATGTTCATTTAAAGATGTAAAAGTCGATTTTTTTGAGAACCTTAAGTATTTTTTGTTGTAACTATACCTATACCTAGTGATTTCTCCGAGGTCTGCTATAAGCAGACTATCCCATCATATGATTGCGCAAGGGCGAACTCGAGGAATCTAACCAGACTGCAGGTTTGCTATCATAAACGTTTCTGGAGAAATCGCTAAACGACAAGGCCAATTCAAGCAAAATCTCTTGGATTCTGAAGTCGCGACCACGTATATTCACATGCATCCACCTGAAATTGCACAATACTTTTCTGACGATACTTTCTGTTCGTGTGCCAAATTGCCAAATTGATTGTAAACATAATCTGCCAGACTAGCTATGAGTCTTTCTAGTACTTGAAGATAACCAGAGAAGGTAGAATCTTTTAGAAAAGGCGCACTTTGAATCGCCTTGGATTCCCTGGCATAAATCTTCGGCCGGACTACGTTCATTCAGGTCTTGACGCATCGTCATCTGCTACGGGTTGAGAAACGTATCAAAAACTGCTTCCACTGTTACCTTCGCGGTCAGCGAAATGTTTAAGAATCGCTACACTTGATTATTCAATCGATACTGATATGGATAAAGGTAGACGCGGTTAATAATATGTCCTTTTCAAAGCCTTAAAACTGAGCAGAAGAAACTTAAGTATTTTTATTGGGTACAATGAACTCTGGTAGTCCGTGAATCGAAAATAAAGATATAATCACTTTGGTTTTTAAGAGTGGATTCAAGGATATGACCTCATATCACTTTAGAAGGGACCATTGAAGGTTTTATTGGGACCGTGGGGCTGCGGTTGAAAGCAGGGAGATAGATTGTTGATGTGGTGGACGTTTTGCACATCACTGAGCGATTGCTTCGATATCCTTGTCCATACGAGGAGAGTGTGCAAAGGAACTTGAGATAGATTTCATATGGATAATATAAGAATGGCTTCTGTGATAGTTGGTTGGTTTGGGCATCAAATCGAAGGAGGATTACAAGATCATAAAGGCGTGTTCAGAGTTGTAGACGATTGTGCTTTTGAGTAATCGGAATTAAATCCTTAACTGTAATATTGTGTAGATCATCCTCAGTCATTAGAAGATAACTCGCAATTTCAGTTAATAAACGTTGCCCATCGTTAGACTTGTAATGACTGTTTCTTCCTCGGAGCCTTTTTGTTTGAAGATGAGAGAATGGTTCGATTTGACTGATTTCTGCTGTACTTTGAAATTTCATTCAAAAAGGGGAGTTGATTAATACTGAATTCAGTTTCTATTTTAGACTAAGTGAGAATGTTTTCGATCCAAAGGAGAAAAATGTCATAATTCATTAATAGGGTGAAGTATGCATATAATTAACAGGAAAAATGTTAGCAAAATCTATTTTAAAATCTGGCAGTATTTCTTCGACTTTTGGTGAGAGTTCAGAAAATACAAGCAAAAAATTTCTGTGAACCATCTAGGAAGATGCAAGAGAGGATCCCCCTAATCCGATAATTGGACGCATCTGCGGCAACTATGGTCGATAGGTTCGGATCGTAATGGATAAGCGGCACATCGGAGATGAGCGTGTTCATTAAGTTTGTGAAAGTCTTCTTGCACTTAGAAGTTTAATTTCACTTCGCAACTTACACACAGGAGGTTCCAAAGGCATGCATTACTGCTAAGAACACGCTGTAGTTGCTTACAAGACGTTGGAGGACGCGTAGTGATTTTAAGTAAAAAGACTGGAATATATATGTATATATACATTTGCCAGCTGGATAATGGTAGCCGAATTCACTTGTTCTTAAAATTTCACCTTAAGATGTCTTCGTTTCAGCTTGAGAATGTTGATTAAATATTTGTACTCACCGCTTTCGCAATAACTGATACTTCGTCTTATAAACTTCTGACAGCGGTTGCAAAATTTGTGGTGCAGATGCTCTCTCTCTCTCTCTCTCGAGTTTCGGTTGCCATTGCTCAATATAACTTGTTCGAATCTCATTTCTTAACTTTCTAATTTAAAAACTATGGTTGCTTATTGTTCGTGAAAGCCTTTAGCATCAGCCATAGCTGGAAGCTGTTAATACTAGCCTCCAACAATCTGTTGTCCCAACAGCATCTCGCTTAGTTATATATAATATTATTAATAATGTCCAGTTAGTGTATTATAATATAATTATTAAAGTACAGGGTGCATAAGGTATCTGGAGACACCTTGCTCGTTCTTAGAAAAACTGTTGATGGTTAGAATTTACAAAAATTATTGCAACAAAATAAATAAATATAACACCCAGTAGCCTAACTTTTATTTTTTATTGGTGTCCTCCATTACTCGGGCTACTGCTTCCATCAGAGAGAGAGAGAGAGAGATGATTTGGTTTTAGAGGATGCATATTGACTTCCTTTTCAAGCACCCCGCGTCTCTTTCCGCCCCGCTCTGTCCCACCCCACACGTAGTAATCCAAAGGATTAAGATCTGGTGAGTTAGAAGGTGGCCATAAATTTGGTATGACATGATGAAGAGAATTCTCGGCCATCCATTTAATCCCCGGTTTCGAGAGCTTTATGGGATGGAACTGAATCTTGTTGGAAGACATAGGACCTTCCTCCATTGGCTACACCGTCTATCCAAGGCGGCTTAACAACAATGATTTGATGAGTCTACACATAGGCATTCACATCTACATTGTCTTTAAGGTCCTGTGGAAAAGTGGAGGAGTTATGATGTGCACCTCCCTCACTCTCCTTCATAACACTGAAAAACATCACCGTTGCTGGAAACTTCGTGTGCATACAAAACAGTTGTAACTTGAGTGGAATCCGCCCACACATAGTCACCTATCATTTCACTTTCACTTTTTCATCCTGGTGGAAGTTGTTTTCTTGGGAGAAAAACCAAAGATGATCCTGTACTTCTGGGTATTTCAATTTGTTTAAGAATGATTTCGTGTACATTAGACGATTCTCTTGAGTTGCTTTTATCCACATTAACTGACAACCTCGCCTCAGAAGAAGCAAAGAGGTTAAATGATGGGAGGTCGCGACCATTATTGCCCCATGACCACAAACCTACCACCAAGATCGACAGTGGTAGATTACTATACGGCCGAACCTAGCTAATGGTCACACTGAGCTTCCAGTTCGGCTTCCCTATTGGTCAACTCGGTGTGCAAACGAATGCACTTTCCTTCGATTCGGCAAGGTTGTGGGCTAGGTTGGGTCTTGTGATGTCAAAGTCCCTTCTCGACAGAGTAGATTTTATTCGCCATCTCCCATTTGACTCTATTTTCTGTGAGTCTCTCTTATGCGGACTTTTTTTTTGCAATATAAGCTACCCCATTTGTACATTCTATTACTTTTAAAATATTACGCGAAGTGTAATGAGTGTATGAATCCCAACAAATATCCCTTCCATGTATCACCACTTTTATTTCCTTCATTCTGACGGTAACTTTAATATTTCTTGCATTTTATTACGATTCAATACAATCTCTGTGTCATATCCTTCTGAAAGTCGCTTCCACTGATCGGGTAGTGCTAATGGATGAGGCTGATGGCGGAAATTTTCAAAATACTTCAGTCCGTCTCAGGATTAACCCATGATACTACAAGGAGGCTCTAGGATGAATTTTGTAAAATACTCAGTTAAATGGAATTGCGTGCTATAACTATTATAACATAGCATCAGTATTTATAGAGACAAGATGATGAAATCGCTGAAGTTATTAATTTCCGTTGGTGGTTACCGTAAAAGTTAGTTTTTATCCAAAACTTGACAACTATTTAAATATTTGAATTTGAAATCCTGATTTATCTCCATTTTAAATCAATGTCACACTTGGAAGTACAAAATTCCGTATTTGAATCCAGGGTTCATGTTCACAGTGCTCCGCGAATTTGACCGGTACACTAAATTCGCAGCTTATTTTGTCATGTCGGTAAATTAAAAGGCAAGTTGATATCCACTAAAATGTTTATAAAAATGCGATCTTATTGAATCTTCTGTAGTTACACCAGTCGAATTTGATTACAGTTAACATCTCCTATATCTAAGGTCAGGAATCCGGTGATTCTAAATTAATTATACCATTGGGTGAAGTTCACGGGATGAAATATTTCATTTTGAGAACGCCACAAACTTTATGATGAACTTTACACTCTAACAAGAAGGATGATTAAAAAGTAACTGCAAATTAATAGAATTAAGTAATTTAATGAATAATCAGTTATTTAAAGGAGAATGAGAAGAATGCACATTAGGGAAATTTTATTCGAAATTAAATTTGAACATTTTTTGCACTCTATTGCGTAATGAGTGACAGCTATTGACGATTGAGTAATTGGCGCATTTAATGATCCTTCAAAATTTTCGAACTCGGATTGCAATTAGTAAATCACATGATGACTCATAGGTTTGCTCATTCTGAACAGCCAGTGACTCGGATAGGATATAAAACAAGACAATCCCCCTAAGCGTACTTTGCTCAGACTTTATCCACTTTTCCACTCTCACGCAGATAGTTTAGACGTGTATCCTATATTTCTCCTCCTACAATCCTCTACCTTTCCTCTCTTCTTCCTCTACGATCGTCTCCTAAACCACTACCATTTAATTTTCACTGACATCAAATGTACGATCCATATGACATGAGCGAAAAACTACTGAAGTTAGATTCGAACTACATAAAGTAGTATCGTAACTCATATTAGTACATCTAGGTATTACTAAGTTTAATTGCAACTTCAATAATGATGGAAGAGAAAAAATATGTTAATTTCTTTACGAGAAAATATTTAAAAGTTATTCATAACCGTGTTTCACCTTGCCACCAACTTTGTTAGGTAATATTGTTACTCCACTAAAATTAGTCATTTTTATGCATCGAAAAGAAACAGACGAAATTGGGTTCCATCACTGTTTTATCTTACTGAAGAAAGTTCGTCGGGGTAAGGGTAACAACCAGTGGCTGGCAGCTAATAACTAGTAACAGCAACAACGATAACAGATCAAAACACCAAGAGCTGATTGGGCCAAAATGTTTTGATCATGCCACAATGAGGATTCAAGCGGGTGAAAGAGAAAGGCAAGGGACAAAGACGGTGAGGGGGCAGTGTGTGTCTGCGCGTGTGTATGGGTGGAAATGCAAAAGTAACTTATTTGGGTCATTTGGGCAAAGACGCGTGTAGGATATGAGTGTAGCTGTATTTTCAAATGAAACGAGACGGTTACAGAAATAAGGAGAATTGATAAACTTGTCTAAATATAACTGATAGAGGTCTGAGTCATAGGGGCACAAAGGCGAGAAATCAAAGTATTTTCATAAAGAATGGGACCAAGGGAAAAATTTTTGTAATATGCACGAAGTCATCCATTTATTTTAATGCCCTTTATAATGCACTTTTTTAGAAATTAATATTTCAATTTCGGCTTTCTATTCCACTCAAATTACTTAATGTGCTGTTAGCGTTTATTTCAATGTTTTGAAGGGAGCATAGTCTAAATAAGTATTTGTTTGGGAGATTTTTATAGATAAGACAAATTAATATTGAAAGACCACGATGGTCTATCAGGACAGGCGAGACGAAATTGGGACCAAAAACAAAAAGAGTGCTAAGGAGATCGGAAGCGACCTTCTAGCCACGTTGCCTGCTAAGCTCTCCAGCAGAATAGGATCTTAAGATGAGTATGTCTCCAGTTCTGGCCAATTGCCACTGCTCTGTCATATTGAACCGATTATTCGGTGCGCTGGCTAAGTCTACTGCAATTTTCTCGGGAGCAGCGTGCTTGGTGGATTGCAATGTGTTAACTCATAGGTGTTCCGTTTAAGTACTCCTCCCTTCACATACACTGATGATTATTATATAATAATAAGTCCGTTCATTTACTATTGTATCGAGGTTACGAATAGGTCAAAAGTATGCATTAGCTTCAAATTGTGGTACATCGAAGAAAGAACTCTGCGGGACTCTATGATTACATATTCTGCTTTTGATATTTTTTTCCGCTTCTGAATTATAAAGTTTAGTCCTGAAAGTTATATTCATTAGAAAGTTTTCTCCATAGTTGGTTGGAGAGCCTTGAGTTGGGAATAATTATATGAAACTTCACACGCGTTGCCAAATTCTTTACACGATTTCCCATTCCCACATGCAAGACTCGGATTTTGCGTAAGTTAGTTTCATATATTTTTTGAAACTAAACTGACTACATTCAGTTTGAGAGTGTTTTGAATAATTTCCTTAAACAATTATTATTAGAGCATCCTAGAAAGTAACAATTTCACATCTTGCTGTTGCATTATCGATTACTTCAGGTTGTATAGTGACATCAACCAATCAATTTTCTTCCATATTCACAAATACAATAGTTCTGTATTAATATTATAAATATATCAATAATATAATATATAAGTTGATATTAATATTAACTTGAAATTGATTTAATAACTCTAAGTGATTAAATTTGTTGGTAAATAAAACGGTCACAATTTAATATTTCTAAAGTGATTGATCCCACACACGTAGGCTGAAAATAATTAATAGAATGCTTCAAAATTAACGGCAATGAGCTCATAATTTCCTTTATTACATTATTATATTCTTTTGTACAGATTTTTCTGCGTTGAAGGCGGATTTATAATTAAAACCTGTAACGCCTTGGAAGTCTGTTCTTGAATGAATAAGCAGATGTGGGTTATCCTTAGTTGTAATGTGTGCTGCGAATTTCATGAATTTTCAGATACAAATATGAAATATGTTTTTTTTTTCAATCCAACCAGTTGGGAAAATAGATAAATACAAAAGTGTTAAACAAATATCAAGAAATCTTGAGTTCATAAAGAATTTCAAATTATCTCAAAATGTAAGGAAGTTCTAAAACCAACTGATCCCAAATAATGCTCTGTTGATTGAAATGCCTCAGCTGAAATGTATAAAGTTAAGTTTTAAGTGCATCTTGATAAATTTAGTTTATTTAATTAATGTTTTTATTTCAGATTTTATGTAAACAGAGAATCTAGATATGTAAACAAAGACTTCCTTATAGTTTTACTCTCTGACCTTCGTGTCAGAACCTAGATTTGAAGGCTCTAATAAATGCATTAGACTATTTTTTTCAGTTTACGTTTGCTTGTACTTATTTAACCCTACCACTTTTACCACTATTTTAAAATCGTCTGATGGCGGATGAAGTCCAAAATTGACCCAAACTGAAAAATTGTGCGATCGTGTGATTGTTATATTTCGATTTGGTTGATATTAGCCAAACATTGCCACTAGTACAAACCAAACCATTTCAACTAGTTTTGTTCACCGTTATTTATTCATTATTTATATATTACGGAATTTCATCTTTCGAATGTGTAACAGGCATGCTCTTTTTCCTATATTCACTCCAAGATATCGTGCAATTTAACTACCAATATGTACGGAACATATTCGGGACAGAGAATTGAAGATAAAGGATAACTTTCTATGCATTTCCAGAATTACTTTTTATTCGCATTCTTTATGACAATATTTCGGTTTTTCGCCCACGAAGTTGAACTGACGTCTTTTATGTCCCTATGACGTATTTTCAAAAATGAGAACCACACCCGTGGTGTTCAATACCGTCAAATAAATATGCAGGTGCATTCTGGCTTGAGTATCTCGATAGCTAGTTTTCACAAATTCCTCTCTTCGTTGGAATAGCCATTAGTTATATTATCGTGCAAATAGTCTTGTTGAAAAGTTAATAAAGCGACTTTGGAGTAACTGCATGACTGTCTTGTCATCGCTCTCTGAGACGGAGTGAAATGTCACTTAGCGGTATCTAGTGGGAAGATACACCGTAGTAACAGAACTGGATCGCCATGCGGTACTCTGGCGCAACTTACGAAACTATTATTTAACTAAAATATATTTAATTTAGAGAAAATGATAATAGTTATGTGTAATGTATCAAAATTAAAATAAACTAAATGGAGTGAACAACGCATTATTATATATATATTTCACACCTTACACAGTTAGTAAATATGTATAAAATATATTATTTAACATCCTTATATGTATAGATTCTATAACTATCATTAAAATTCCACGGAGTGATAAACAATTTATTATCAGATGTAAATATGCTTAATTGAACAAAATTCAATGTAATTTATATTTTTTATTCCAAACTAAAAGAAAAATTGTTACTAGGCAATTTCACGTCATAATGAAATTTTAGTTTTAATGCTTAAAATCGCAAAATCTGAAACCGAAGCGCAATATACGGCTATGGATTTTGCGAAGCCTATTTCAAGCAAAAATCAGACTCCTCGCATACAATTTTACAATGAACCCCCAACACATACGTTGGGATTAGAGCATCTGGAGCAATTAGCCATCGAACGCTTAAAAATTCTGAAATGTATTGAGACCGTTGGTCAAGATTTCATTCGTGGCAGCAAGGAATACGATGAAAGATTGTCAGCAGAACTTTGCAAAATCGGTCCGATTGGAAAATCATTCACTTTAACTTCAAATCAGCCTAAGAATATTACTGAAGATATTCACGATGATGTTACTTCGCATTTTATACTTCAGGTATTTTTCCTGGTAATATTTATACATTCATTAGATTGCTTACTGTCGCAGTGAGACAATGCGTCGTTGGTTTATTCAACAAGAGGTGGATCTTTTTCGTTATCGTTTCAACTTAGAACGAGCTGCATCTGGTCATTCCATGGACACGATCAATGAATTTCTTCGGATAAATAACCTTCACTTTACTAGCATTGGTTCAGATGAATCCTCACGACTACGAGAACAGCTAGTTTCTGGGACGAATATTTACGGCGTTAGTGGGGATTATGCTAATTTTTACAAAGTTCACTTCACAGAAGTTCCAGATCTAGTTCGCCGTAGGCAAGTTTTTCTCAAAGCGGGTTTTGCCTATGTACCGGATGCTGAGTTAGTAAGCCTCGTTGTAACAAGATTTCGCGCATCTCTATCTCGTAATCTCTCACGTCTCGGGTTGGCTCTTGTTCCGCGTTTAGCTGATGAGGGTGCTCGTTTGTTGCCTCTTCTCACTGGTCTGTCTAAGCGTTATCTTGGAGATGACGATTTCAGCACAAAAAAACCTATTTTCGGTGCTGTTTCCTCTGGACAAGTTGCCGATTTGGCTCGAACTCCGGGTCTGTTTCCGCCTTGTATGTCCCGTCTGCACGAAGCTCTTGCGGCTAATCACCATCTCCGTCATTGGGGCCGTATGCAGTATGGACTTTTCTTAAAGGTTGGTGCTCAGCTTCTGTCCGCTTTTATGGTTTCCTCTAGGGAATTGGATTATCTCTGGATGAGGCCCTCAAATTTTGGCGTAATTCATTCGCTCCCAAAGTCGATACAGACCAATTTGCGAAGCAGTATGCATATAGCATTCGTCACAATTATGGTAAAGAGGGAAAGCGAGCTGATTATACGCCGTATTCATGCATGAAGGTAAGTGGAAATGCAAATTTTCCCCTCTTTGCCCCTCTTTTCGTGTAGATAATCTCATTTAACCAACCAGCTACTGGAGAATTCCATGGCTGTCCTTTCCGACATTTGGATCTTGAATTACTTCACCAGCGTCTATCGGTCGGTGGCAAAGTTCCCTCAGATCAGGTTGAGGCAATCGTTAAACGATCCAAGGATAAACAGTATCAACTAGCTTGTAGAGAGTTCTTCAAGGTAAAAGGTCTGACTACTTAAATTTTATTAGTGACGTGCTTATCGGTTATCAGATTTCGAGTTTTCATTACAGGCTATGCATCCGGACTTATCGGTCGAAGATGCTTCTACAATTGTAATAAATCATCCAAATCAGTACTATGAATTGGCTCAGAAAGTCAGCAAAGGTATTCCATTGACATCCAACGGTGAGGCTGATAGTTCTCAACGCTCCAGAGTGCAAGTACGAGCTGTTAAGGTACCCCTGAATGACTCGCAAATGACCAATCAGAGTCAAGGTGGTTTTGAAGACACCGATATCGATGAAGAGATGTTGAAAATTGATTCCACTCTTTTGGAATATACTGCCTCAAATCTCGACTTTTAGATGTGCTGAGATTTGAATCTGCTAAACAGAAATTTACTGTTATTGTCATCTTCGTAAATCGCTGTATTTCATTTAATATTGATAATAAGAGCCTATTTGTACAATTGTTTGTTTCCTTTTTGAGGGAAATATTTTAGCCACTTGATTCTTGTTAGAGACATGGTATATTCGATCATAAGTATAAAGCCATATTTTCACTTATGTAAACTGTAATATTGTTAGATGCCTGTTGCTACAATGCTTTGGCTACAGCTAAATCGAATTAATTAATTAAATGTAACTCGAATAGGATACTCTTTATTAAGACCATTAAGAAGTGTCGTGAGGAACTCAAGACCAGGGATTCTATAATGTTGTTCAGTTAAATCTTCATGTTATTTGCATCCGTCACCAGTTATCATTTATTATGAAATAGTGATTAATAATTAAGTCATTTGACTTGAAGGATGAATCACTATACATTTCTAACATTTGTATCTAGGTCATCACTAATTTTTGAGACTTAATTATCTCAAACTCACACTGGCGCTTGAAGTGGTTGACCCTGGTGCAACCTCAAATTTCTCTTAGATAACCATCCTGTGTGGTTTGTTTTAATTAGCTAGATAAGATAATTACATGGTCTCTGAATGAGCGCTGTTAGGGCTCAGTTTCCCTGATCAGCGATGTCTGCAGCCATTCCATCTGTTAATTCTACCCCTTCTCTATGAAACTATACAAAGCCCCCCCTTATAGACACACGAAGAGGAGACAGGCACGCGCTTGTCATTTACCAGCTCCTACGCATCCTCTAATCTCCTCGGTCTATTATCTCTCTCTTACTCTCTTGAATCTTTATCGCGATTTGTTCAACAAACTTTGGCGCCCACAACCCTCGTGTCCTACTTTTAGAAATGTCATTTGCTATTGCATAGCTGTCAGCCCTTAGTTGTTACATCTACAGATGCAACCAAGTGCACCGAAAATAGTCCAATAACCTTCCCAATTGTTCCAAATTGATTTGTTTTGATAAATAGGCTTTGATCATTATTGACATTCAAAAGTAATATTAAAAATTAATGTGTGCCTGCCCTGAAAGATAATTAAATTATTTACTGCCTTATTTAATTGCTTTATCTGGTGCAAATTAGCTCTGCACGTAAAATAACCCAATTAGTTTAAACAACACCTGCTAACCCAAGTTGATTTGATTAACCTTGTTAAAGACGATCGATATAAACAAGCATAAGGATACACTGTCTTAAGCTGAGTTGAATCACTTTTTTTTCACTATGCGAGTCTGTGTAATTACTTGTTTTACTATGAATTGTATCGTTTCATATTTCATAATTTGTGGCGTTTCTGGCTCAGCGATATGTCCCTCTGTATTCGAAAAAGGAATCCCGTTTGATATTTACGGCGGACCACTCTTTCCAGTCGCTATATACCATAAAAAGCATAAATACATTTTTTCTCCGTATTGGTCTGAAATTTTGTCTTCTTTGTCTGAAGATTTAGTAGACTTATTAAGGCAATCAAATGCAAGTATATGTCTATATGAGGAGCATCCGTATTGTGAGGTGGCCTTTCAAAATATTACTCAAATCGCGATTAAAAAAACATTAAAATATACCAATGTAATAATCGGAGAAGATATTTGGGAAGATTTTAGAATGGACTTCTGGGGTTATACAGGACTGGATGACTTGAAAGATCGCGAATTAGTTCTCAAGAGACGCACAATTGTGATTGCGTGTCTACACTGGTGTCATGGAATGTTAGCCCTGCCCGAAAATGAGCGTCCGATGATGAAATATCTTTGTCCGAATCCCTGTAAACAACCGGGTCTCTGCATGGGAGCGGCAGATGAACGTGGAAGCTGCCATTTAACTGGTGATGGTTTCTTTCATCACCAATATGCATGCAATTGCAAACCGGGAGGTCTTTGGAATGCTGAAATTGGAGCTTGCACAAATGACGAGGATCCATGTAAAAATAAGAAATCTCCTCCTTGTTTTCCGGAGGGTACGGAACTATGCTCTTTTGACCGTGAATCCGGAGTGAGTTCTGTTTGATAAGTTTATATTTTAGCACAATTACTTGATTTTTCTTCTCATCAGATATATAACAAAATCTGCCATAAATGCATGTTTAAATTAACCCAAATCTAACCTCTGATGCTTTTAGGCATCTTTGTTCTGAAGGTGGAATTCCATTACATTCCGAAATCCTGTTCAGCTGAAGTTTGAGGTTATACAAACAACCTGACACGTTGATCGAAAATGTATCATAATCCCTTTAACTCTTTAGTCGCGAAATGGTAGACAGTTTCGTTCATTTGGGGTTAGAGTTGTAAATGGTCTATAGTCACTCTTGTAGCGGATGCTACACCAGTAGTTCTTTTTGCTACAGCTAGGTAACCCTCCTAAGCAGTCCAGATGGCGTCTAGCAGAGTCATCTACTATAAATTTGCTCCCGAAATTAGCTAGGCCGCTCCCAAAGTAGCGAGAAGAAGAAAGGTGTTGAGCAGAAAGGGTTTATTGATCCGTAACCGATGAGGTAGTAAAAATTTTAACCGAAAAGAGCTCCTTATCAATTGCTGTCCACGAGCTTGGTCCTTAAATACAAATAACACTAAGCTGCAGGGATATTGATCGGTGATTGTTTGAGGAGGCCTCTGCACGCAAACTCCACACTCTGTAACGTATTTTTCTTAAAATTAAATGATTCATTCAGTTATATATTTCATGTATTTCATGAATAAAGTACAATTAGTTACTAATTGCACAATCAGTCGAACTTTTCTGAATGACACGAACTGATGTGTGTTCCTTATTCGAGCTTATTCTTATTCCTTCGATCTTAAAAACAATATTTAAAATCAGAGAGAGGCGTATAGTGGCAACACTTCTTCATTGCCGTTTGCTCGTATTGTCGGCTCATATCCTGCTGGTTTCTTTGTTATTCAGTATTATATTTCTTCGCTACACTCTAGTTGCAAATTGCACCTTATGCCAAATAATAGATCTATAAATTCCAAGATGAGAGTAGTATCATCATCTGAAAATGATGAATTCAGATTTAGGGCTTCTTTTACAATCAGAAGAACGCAAAGTGGCTTGTGAAATGTGGGATTATAGAAATGCAAAAATAGGAACCTTAAATCTGGAGAATCAATACCGAACGAAACATGTTTTTTTATTTTAGGGGGTTACCTGCCTATGCAAGCCCCATTACATGGGAGACAACTGTTCAATTCCTGCCAACGCTTGTGATGATCACATTCGAAATCCTTTACTACCCAATGGAGGTCTTTCAGCTATAGGAAATCGAGCCTGCAACATAAACAACGATGGAAATCGCTGCATAGCTTCACTTGATCCCAATCTTGGTCCGATCTATTCGTGTATCTGCACTGAAGAACACTGGACTGGAGATCTTACGTTGAGCTACGACAACTGTCTTAAGAAAGTGACAAACTGTGACAAGATAATCTGCATCAACGGGGAGTGTGTCGATAGTAAGGATGGCAAGGAGGCAAGTCAAGAGATTGTTTTACGTTTACTTAATCGAAACGCCAAATTATTATCATCATACGCATAATTGGGTTAATGAACTGTTAGACGTAGGGATGATGTTGGGTATGACGAATTAATGACGCGAAATTTGGGCCAATAAGAAATTGATTTATGTTAAGAATTCACGTAATTACAACTTATTCTACTGGCTATTCCTAATTAGACTTGATGGAAGTAGAAAGAATATGAATTGTATAGTTTCAGAAGCAATACTTTTACAAACTCTTTTACAGATTTTTATAAATATTCTTCTGAAATTGATAGGCAGTTTGCGTTTGCAATGAGGGCTATGAAGGTTCACCAAGTTGCGCAACATTCACGGGTATTTGGAGTTCTTGGAGTCCCTGGGGTCAGTGCTTACCGGCATGCGGATCAGAGCGATGGGCTCTTCGATCCCGAAAGTGTCTGTCCATGGAGACTGAACATTCCGGATGTCGTGGTCCAACCATCGAGTTCACTCCATGTGATCCACATGTCTGTGCTGGTAAGTTCTCGATTTGAATTATTAAGTGATGTTATTAAATTTCCGAATGATGGAGTTTCTCTTATGACCGAGCAGGAGAAATATTTCAACAGTGACAGGTGCCCTCAATAATTGATCAAAGCCATGTCTAGAGTCTCTATTTTGGGCTTATTCAGAGGCACAGTCGTTTTTTTGGCTCAAAATGTCATAGAATGAGAAGATTAAGGAACACTAATTGGGATATGTGGATGGCATTGTCTGGGTAAAGCAATATCAAAACAGATTAAGTGTCTGTTTCAGAAGCTCTGGGGTTGATAACTACCCTATTCTCGCTATATCTTTCACTATTTAATGAAATTCATTCGTTCAACTTGGTGTATCCATTCTTATACAACGTAAATGTAAAATTGACGCAGTATGAACAATACTCTAAGTGCTAAAGTATTAAGAAAATATCTCTAAAGGAAACTGATTGTATGTTTTGAATAAGTTAAGGTGAAGACTGATAGATAGCAATGACGTATTAGTGACGTAAAGCTGCCGGCCAATGGAAGATCTACAGATGTATGGACACAAATGAGGGAAAGAGCCATCTAATATTCTTCATTCAGTTTTGCTATAAATGGTTGTTGGGCTCAATGGTCGAATAAACTTTTTACGCAAAACAGGTATTTAGAGACCTGGACAAACATTCGTATCTTACTCTCTCCTGTCTACTATGCACAGAATACGGAGATATTATCAATGAACTCTCAACATCATTCACTCTTCGCAATTTAATGTAAGATGGATGTTGATTTAAACATTCCCATAGACGTCGTAAAGACTGGTCGGTACATTTAACTTAAAACTTCATATAAATGAAATCAAAACAAAATGCTCGACTTAACAGAGCCACGGTACGTGGCACTTAACCCACCTGGTCGAAAGAACTTATCAACAATTTCAAATAATCAGCTAGAACAGAATGGCACAAAGTGGAAGATAACCTTAATGGTTTCCTAACTTTCTCATTTCAGTTGAAGAGGGAATTATGATGTCCCAGTACTTCGGAGCTCGAGAAGTCACCCTTCAGGCTGTTTTCGTTATTGCCGCGGTCAGTGCGGTGGGACTGACCCTCTTCTGGCGGTACAAGCTCTATCCAAACCTCGCCATTCGAATACGACAGAATTTGCAAAAGCCACAGAGGAAGGACGAATAATTCTTGTTAAATTATTGGCGTTTTTGACATTAATCTGTAATTTAAACTTCATGTTAAGCGTTATCGTTCTATGACAAACCGCTTCTTACCAAGTTACACCCAATTTTGATTTCACAAAGAAGTCAGGGTAATTTAAATTTCCCAACCAAATCTCTCCCTCTCCTCCTATGGAAAATAGTGGCAACAACCTCAATGTTGACTGAAGTTACCCCTGCAGTTGGCCCTCCAATGGCGGTTTAAGATCTGAGAACATTCCTTTACTTAGACGTTAGAGATGGTTTAACAAATCAAATGATACATACCGCTAGGAAGTGCTTTTACTGAAGGGATCACTTATTAATATGCATAGTAGTGATTTGCGAGTATTAGCAGAAGAATCTTGACAATGGAAAATTTTTGAAAAAGGAGCGTCGACATTCTACAGCGCCTGCGAACTATTAATTTATCTTACAAAAGACTATCTGTAATATTTTTAGAATTATATTTACTTATGATCAGAGCCTTTAAGTCTTTATTCAAACTTTACCAGAATGGACATTAAAAATACCCTTTTAACATATTACAAAATATGTTAACACATGATACAAAAAGCATTCATGAAAAATACAAAAAACAATTACAACAATAATGAAAAATAGGGAAAAGGTTATTTACAATTCTGAAACTCAAATCAAAGGCTAAATTACAAAAAAGACAGCACCGCCAAATCAGATACCGATGATACCTAGGAGACTCTGTCGCCATGCTTTCTCCTCATACACTCCCGGAACCATCCTGGACTTGAAATTATCAACAGAAAGGCAGTCTTTTTCAGCAGTTGAAGTTAAAGATACTCCCCTTTCCTCCAGTTGTTTCACTAGTTCGTCATCAAGATAACGCCGAGAGATAGTGGATGAAAGAAGAGAAACCAAGTCAAACGGGTCCTCTTCCTTATCTTCATCGGTTTTCTAAAATGCAACAGCGAATTAGTCGAGATATTCTTAAAACAATGTTGCGAAAAGAGATATTGGCAGTCTCAGAGACAAAAAATCGACAAACGTCTGTGGAATAAACAGACCGATATCAAGACCGACCAAAAGAACCTCGCGCACGCTAGAACATTCTGGAAAGTGTACATGTGCTACCGATCGAGTATCGAGCAAGTGCGTGCGTGCAGAGGCCCCAGTTAATCAGCGACCAATATTCGTGCAGCGTAGCGTTAATGGTACTCAATTACTAAGAACTTTGTAGTAAACTGCAGACGATATCTTCCGTTTTCTCTCTACTTTGGACGTAGCCTAGCTTATTTTTGGGGGAAATTTGTCCTAGAGCTAGTTGAACTTCTATGAGGAGTACTAAGATTTAGGCAGGGGCTTATTTGTATAGTATCTGCTACATGTCCTGAACCACGACAAATTCCTAAATTGTATAGGCTGGATTCCATTAATTATCAAAACAAAAGCGTAGTACAATAATAATAATACATTCACTTATCTAGAAAGAAATCATACCTATAGCTGCCCTTTGTAGGTAAAAGGACATTAAGGACATTCTATAAGCATTACATCGTGACCAAGTGGCGCAGCTATCGACGTGTAGACAACGCTTCCGGTAGGGCGATGGCAAACATAGTCCAGGGTCAGAGTCCCACACCGCTTCGGACACTTTGACAATTAGTAAGGATAAAAGCTATCATCAGTACGAACGTGGATTGACTTTCAAACATCAAGTGAGTGAAGACTTTGAAATTTTGACACTGTCAAGGAGGGACTGTGTTTTTGTCTTCTCTTTTACTTAAATATACTTAGTGAGCACCAAGATAAATGCAACAGAAACTTCGCTTTTGCTGTTACAACGGATTCAATAATAGTTATTCCCAAGTCTGTTTACTAACACTCATAGGTAGAAGAATAGCATCATGAAGACTATAATGAGGAACTTCCCTCTTGCCATTCCTCTAATGACCAATTGTTATCAGTACGGTTGACCGTGAGGTTCAGCATGACCACTAAACCATCAAAAAATAAAGAATCAAATCATGACCAGAGATATTCAGTCTAAACCTCTCCCAAATGAACTGCTACTCATCAATTACCATCAGGGTGCGGAAATGTCCAATTGAGCCGATTAAGGGTTACTAATAGAGAAGCTCTTGTTTTACGCAAACATATTCATTTGACGGGTTTTGGGATTGGAACTATCAATTTACTGAAATGAAACATTTAAAACGAAAAGATTACCTCTGATTTATCATAGTCTTCATCTTCCGTTCGCCTTTCAAGCGAATCCCATGGAGTAGAAAGGCATGCCTCCAACAATTGCTTCGGTTTCAAAGACGCAGCAGATGCCACCATTCTAATTGTATCTTCCTCTTCTATTAAAATATCCGAGAAGTCAATTTCATTAGCACCACTACCCCAAGTCTCAACCTCCTGTTCCTTCTCCTGCAACCTGTCAGAGAGGTTCGACAGAAACTTATCGAAACGACTTTCATTCTCATCAACAGATTGCTTCGGATCCGATGAATCAATGGATGCCGTCGCACCTTGCTGTTGGCTAGATGAGTCGGTTTTGAGTTCCTGAGATTGATTTTGGGACGACTGAGATTGAGACTGAGAATGGCTTTGGAGCGTCGCTCCACGTTTAGACTGATCTGTTGATCGAGGGAGGGGAATTGATCGCTTGGCTATCTCACCAAACAGAATTCCTGCAGGAAGCAATTCTTCCAATTCAGTATCTGATGTGTTCTCTGTGAGGAGCGGTTTGAGCAAAGTGGCCACAAATGGACTTAAGCTTTTGATGGAACTTTGTGGCGAGTCCTTGCCTTCATAAGTGGTTAGGTGCACTACTGAAGATTGACGAGAAACGCTACAGCTCTAAATTACAAAAAAGTGTATCTTTCATCGACATAAAAAAGAAATTAGCACATAAAATGAATTGAAGTATTCCATTAGAACGAGAATTTTGCGATGATTATCTACTGTACACTAGTCTCCAATGTGAAAAAATTCCTTGAGGCCGTTATGCAAAGACGATCTCAAGAAGCAAAGATTATTTTTAGCACTGTTAACTGCCCACCAATAGTCAAATCTCATAAGGAAACAGGATAAAGAATAGACATGAGTAACAACGATAAATGAATAAACACCTGTATATAATCATTAAAAATTGGGACAAATTCTCCAATACCTCTTGTAGCATTCTATAGAACATATAATCCGACAACTAAGATAGTACAGACATGTGGGTCAATATATAAGTTCATCGGAGGAACAAAGGACGCATAACAATCAACTCCACTTAGCGAAAGTAATTTGGCCTCATGATCACAACATCATTTCCACTCCCATGTTCTCTCACTTTCCAATACTTCTTTTCACTTCTATTTTATCTCATTTTTAGTTGGCTTCCGAATTTGGGAAAACCTATTATTTTCTGTTAGTCTTTAGGAAAATCATTATTTTTGAAATAAGATATCCTTAAGCTTAACTTGATCTGGCTCCTAAAACAGCTCAGCCGATGGAGTTTATTTGTTTTTGGTTTAAGACCATTAACCCGACATTAAACAATAGGGGGAAAGCATATTCAACGAAACAAAATATTTTGGCTTAAAAAAATAGACCGAAGAGCAAAGTGGCATTTTAATACGAAGACATATAATGCTCTTACTGCAATGTAGCAGTGAGTTATGGAAGATTTCAAAAACTGCACCTGCATAGCTTATCAACAAAGGCTTCGCAAAACAAACTCCTCAAAAAGGAATTGATCTTCCTTGACGTGTTTAAAATAAAATGACTCAAATAACAATTTCCTAACTACTTAAGAATTCCTCTTAAATCCACAAGATTAGAACAATCCATCAGCTAGAATGATTTCAGGCACCGTACAAAAACCCATCTGAGTAAAGTGCTAATCCCAATGAACACTTACATGCTCGCGTTTGAGAGATTCAACGCTTTTCTCCTTCTCATATTGATGATAAAGTTCTCTTTCATCCACATTATCATGCCTATGAGATCTTTTATCCCTCAATTCTTTTCGCTCCTCCTTCTCATATGATCTCTGTTTTCGATGTCCTTTCTTGGACTCCTTTGTTCGAGTCTTGTCTCGATCCTTCCTCAAGTGTTTCTCTTCACTTTTAGCTTCATGATAAATTCTACGGCGTTTACGTTCAGAACTTATTTCAGCATCGATTTCCTTCAAGTCCTCTCCATGATGTTTTCGATTCTTATTATTAGAAGAGGAGGAATGCGTGTCGTCTTGATGGCGGTCACGATCTCGGCGATGACGACGATTGCTATGGTGATGATGATGACTAGAGTTAGAGGGTGTGGATGACTCATGGGGAGAGAGAGGAAATGTTTCATCATCGAAATGGAGCCTCTCCGAACTAAAGAAATAAAATATGTACATTAAGACCATTGTATGCGAGGCGGTAAACATATAAGCCCAAAAAGACTTACGAATTTTGTTCAGGAACTTCCGAACGGCTTTTGAATTTATCTTGGGAACGTGGTGAGAGGCGAGAACTTTTTTCTGACATTTTCCCAACTGGTGAGTAAACACACAAGACTATCACCAAACCTGTTTGATTTGTCGTATACTTTACAAGGTTTTTAAACAAAGATAAGTGATAGTAAATCAATAGCTATCTTATTTTAATTATTTATATAACCGCGTTTTAATAATTTATACAAATATAACTTAGTTTTGCCTACATCATCTGACGTTTGACAATTTTTCTCAAGCCACTCAATATCATTTTTGCATATATCGCATCAATATCGCCGAAAACTAGTTTGCGATACCCCACCGCAAGCATTTTCAATTAGCATTGTGAAAATCGAGATCAATTTCATTTAAATATGAATTTGCATACTATTTAAGTGACATTTAAGTGACAAGTGACATTAGTGTGGACTAAATTTGGTTAATTTATTAAAAATACGCGGTGATAATCGTCACTTATTCTCCGTCAAGTACTTCTATCAAAATATTTTTAGAAATATTCAAAATTTTAACATATTTCAATGCTTTACCAATTAATGCAATAAAAATTTTTTCGTGAATTAAACCGAAATCAATAGGAAAAGCATGTTGTGCAAATATGCCTTATTATCTCCCTTATTAATCTTAATAAATTAAAAGTCTTCTTGTGGCAATTGTTTAGTGGTGCTCTTCAGTCTTCTGTTTGACCTTGCTTCTAAATCATCCTCAGATGTATGTCCCCATTTCTATTCCCCCTATACAATTTCCCCATCTGGTTTTCCATCTGTATGTTTATCTAGATATGTGGTGATTTCACTAATGGAAACATCACCTTGTTATTCCTATTTAGTTAAACGTTTATATTCTAAAAATTATAACCAGTTTATTACTGAACATTACCGCATTTTTGCTTTCGGCTTGTTCTAGAGCTAGATGTGATCCAGGATACGTAATAATGAATCATTTTAAAACGTGAAAATGCACATGTTTTATATGTCTGCTCTCTCTAACCGTCAAACGATGACGTTATATCGAAATTCTATCCGAATAACATAGGCCACAAAGTAGTCAACGCAACCAATTGTATAGAAATTCGGCCTATATATCACGACTCAGTTTTCGATCATTCCGCTGACCCTCATTCCTTACTTTCACCTGTTTTAATTTCTCTTCCAAGTTCTGTCCATGTCCCTCTCATTTGTTTGCGATCATTTTTAAAGCATTTACTTTTGATTTGGATAAATGAATGTTTGTATAAAAACGTCATATTTCCATCAGTAAACTAAGATGACTCTCCCGGCCATTTCCTGGCTATTTTGACGACAAATGCGCTTTAACTAAATTCTTCTATGCGGCTTCCGTCTACATCATATCACAATAAATCACTTAGCTATTAGAATGATTCATTATATTTTAAGAGGATTAATCTCAGGATAACTCTCATACTCCTATTAAGTTTTATGTCTTTCATAAGGCATTTTAGTCCTTATTAGTAAATGCATTGCTTGCCGCCTCTTCAATATTTCCATGACTTCGTGTTTTGAGTAACAAAGGGTGCAAAATAGTCAATCTCACTTGGCTTAGTATAATTTGGGCACATACTCATAATCCTGTTTCTGTTTACACCCTGCTGACGCTCTTCTAAATTTCAATTCCTATCGTGGAACTCTTTATTATAATTTATGAAAGAAGCATGTTTAAGTTAGTCGTAGTTCCAAAATTTACTTCGTTCTTTTTCAAACCCAAATGGTGTTTGACATCTGCTAATTTTACCTATCTCTATAATTTAGAAATATGGTATTTACGAAAGGCACATATGCAGACTCATATCTGATTTGTCTTAACTGTCATTGGTTGCTCATCAGACTAACTAAAGGCAAAATAGCTAACTTAACTGTGTGTTTCTTAATTCAGCCTATTTTCATTCCTGCGTCACAAACTTTAGTCCACTACTCGTCATATTTTAAATTCTGCCTCCGACCTTTTATCCTACTTCTTCTTGGCGTTCAACACAATCGTGGTTTCATCCTATTCTTGTTCTTACTTGGGAAAGGTTGGTACTTTTTTAGTCTTTGGTAGATTATTGACTTTGTAAAGAGTTATTTCTAAGTTTAACTTGATCGAGGCCCTTAAAGTAGTTATACTGACTGGATCTGGCACTGCTTTGAAAATAGTGTCACCACTTAGATCGGCGACATAATGCTCTAATTACTCTAAATCATCTCACCTATAGTCCTTCATGCCGCTTTTTCTTGAGAGAACCATGAAATTCTTAGCCGCACACAAATCGTTAACATGTCTCTAGTCCATGATTCAAATATTCAACGACAAAACTCCGTCCCACAGAATTTTATTAAGAATAAAACTTTGCCAAAATTCACACTTCGGTCTTGTCTTCGGTTCCAGAGTTAGAAGAGAAGGATTTTAAAGAAAAAAAAGAAGAAAATAAAG
The DNA here is from genome assembly GCA_900708905.1 of Hymenolepis diminuta. Lineage (NCBI taxonomy): Eukaryota > Metazoa > Platyhelminthes > Cestoda > Cyclophyllidea > Hymenolepididae > Hymenolepis > Hymenolepis diminuta. The sequence continues at coordinate 1,434,554 of CAADRB010000024.1, forward strand.
GAAAGGACACTGGAACAAAACAACGTAGACAGTAGATAGGAAACAAAAATGCTGCAAATTTGCACTTGAACTCCATAAAGCTGCTTCAATTCTCCGTGTGTTAAGTTACAATCACGATGCTAATCATCAGAGAAAAACTGTAAGAGGGAATTTTTCAGGCATATGTTTCACCTCATATTCACGCCCGTCCAGCAGGTCAAAAAACAATACTACTGATGTTTAGTAAGTACGGTATATTACCTCATCACCATTGATATCAGCTATTTTGAATCTGCCGTCTAGAAACTGGACATACGTGTATCAATAATTAAAGAGAAAAATAGAAGGAAGCATATATGCATATGTATATAGAACTCTAGGAGATTAAAGTAAAAAAGAAACAGTGTTAGTTATCGATTAAGAGGTATTATGTAAGCACCAATATAATCGATTCCCTGTATAGCCGGTTGAGTTTTAAGATTTGAGTCAGGCGGGGAAAGGGAGTTTGAGAATTAGCGATCTCCTAGTCCTATACAAACTGCGGAAGATTGAAAGAAAGGGGGGGGGAGACAGCGGGTATCATTGTCGGACAAGAGTGAAGGGTAAACACTTTCCTCTATTTGACTTCGAACTTCAAGATATTAAGAAAAATAATACGATCAAGGAATTTAAAATGCAGGTTGCTTAGAAGATGGGTGAGAAGCCTGCGCAGTACAGGAGACATTAGGCGGCGCTGAAATCTCGGCCGAAGATCCATATTCACCGGGATTTTCAGAGGCGACCCCATTAGACTTTCCGGAGGTTGGATTTATATAATTAACACCTGTTTCTTCATAGGGTCTACGAAGAACTCCAGCTTGTTGGTTGAGCTGTTCAATAGTTACAGTGTTCTCAATTACAGCGGCCGCGTAATTCACATTCATTTGATCACCGGAGATAGCTACCACCCTGCCTTGAATGCCTGAGATGTAAACAGGTTTTGGAGAAACTCGGATGAGAGTATTCGTCTGCGTTTGAAGGTCAATTAACAAACGACCTTGAGGACCGGAGAACCGACCAATCAGATTTTCTGGAACCTAAAAATAACGAAATTATAAGTATTGTGTACGCGTTAGAACTTGACACTTTTGGGAATTAATTTGAAACCAATTGAAATTAGTATAGAACATTAAACATCCGGAATATTTTATAGGTATCGAAATATGCAGCCTTTATTAACGAGCCAATCCGCATAGAGGACAGAGGAAAAGTTACTAAAGTTGGAAACTTTCCAAGAACATGTATGGAGGGATTTGTATTTTATCTGTGCCCGATTGAAATTTTAAATTGCTTGTGTGTTACTGTGTAAAAAATTCCATTTTATTCAGCTAAAAATACCTCACCGAGATGAAAAGAACATTTGTATGAAAAGCGAGTGTCTCAATTAAATCAAAATATGCACTATTACAATATATAAATTTTGAAATAACTCTTGCGTTGCTTTTGTTTAAGATTTATAAAAAAATAGCACAAGGAAAAAAACTCTTTTGCCGAATCGAAATTTGTGCAAGAAGAGAAACATCTTAGAATATGAATATAGGAATACTACTCCAAGAAAATCTCATAGGAAGTTATGACTCATGAAGAAATCGGCTCTGAGACCATCGAAAACTCTAATCTCAAAAATGCAGTTCACAAATGACTTTCCAAGTCCTTTTGAAGAAGTGTTAACAACAACTTACTTGGATAGATGAAAGGTACTCTGAGGTCACTCTTCTGCGAAACTCGTATTGAATAAAATTAACCAGTGTGACTAGTCACAAGCATCATTGATCTCGCAACCTCTGATTTAGCGGATGTATATGCTGACGGTTGAGGCACTACTACAGAAACTCAGCGTTCTTCTATCAAGTTTTTCATAGATTTGCTTCGTTTCAATTTCTGCTTATTGATTACAGGGCTCTTACCCTCATTCTGTTGTATCACAATAAAATATTCTGTTGCAATCTCAGTCTACTTCCATTCTTGTGGTAGTTGAGATAGTGTAGCTGGGAAGAGGTATAGGTTTTCTGGTTTCCTCCATTCTAAATTGACGTCTTTATAATCTATAGGCTCCGATGGTATAATTTATGTTACAGCCTCTATCTCTATCCAGTCCCATGAAGTTAACTGAAGTTTTTCAACCACTACTATCTCCTCAATAAGACTTATGTTCGGGGCAACAGTCTCATATTCCTCCTTGCTAGTCGGAACGATATAATCAGTTACAGACGATAGTGTAATACAATTTCTTAATCACATGTTTATGCAAATTTCTGCTTACCAGAGTTTCTCTCGTGTATAAAAGTCCCCCAGCACCACCAGCAGAAGATCTCAACAACTGGGCTCCAGCTGCTGACGGAGTTGCAACAACTGCATTCGAGTTCACCACTCCACCAACAGTCGCGTATAGTCCCATCAGGGCTGCTGCTGAAGCCGTCAAATAGGCCTGTTGGTCTCCACCTCCACCTCCTCCCTTACTACATTCTTCCCAAGCCGCTGCGGCGGCACTGTTAACATCTCCCACATCTCCCGGATTTCTCTGCCCTGTGTCAAAGATTCCCAACGCCTCAGAACTTTGAGTAGCACCTGTGGTAGGGTTCGTTGCAGTTCCGCTAGGAGCACCTCGAGCTACAGAGGCAAGAACTACGGTGGTTTGAAGAGCTGAAGCGTCAGGGGTTGCCGAAGACGGTGGAGAGGGACTGGTGAAGGCTGGCGCTGCTTGTTGAATAGGCATGAAAGGTGGAGCTGCGTAAGCTGTTGGGTAAGGACCTCGTCCACTGAGGTATTGGGAGGGTGGAAAACGTGCCTGTGGTCCACCGGTTGCAGCCGCCACGGCTGCTGGCATGAGGGAATCAAACATAGCGGCTGAAATAAGTAAAACAAATTATCACAGGGTATCAATGACTTCTCAACTCATTAAACACAAACTCCTGATATTTCTTCAACAAGAATGAATACAACAGCTAGAGATGCATATCTTAACCTAAATTATCTTCGAATGTCTACTCTCTATCATGATGAAAAAACCTGCCAAGTTCCCTTAACTTGATTTACCCCGCTTACTCAAACAAAAACAGTTAATTTCATATTAATACACGCCTATAAAGTTTCCGGTGTAACTCTAACTGAAGGGAAGGAAAAAATTAGATTTGAGGGCTCCTTTAACTCGGTGAAGATATCTCGGAAGATTTAAGTATAATTTGCATTTCCTTACTTCTTTAACACCTTCAGAGTACTTGAGATTAGCTTTCTGAGTGGTTGGAGGCTAGTTGCAGTAAATGTTTATTTTCATAAATGAGGTACTGCATTCACATGTATTTTCGTTTTCACATATTTTTCTGACCAAATCTTATATTTCGATAGCAAAAGGATGTGAACATCTCAGATTGCGCGGATTTTAAAGGTTGAGTGGTAGCGTCACCTCTCGCTTTATATCTGCAGAGTGGTTTAGTTTGTCTAACTTGAGATTTAAAGTTTTGATGCAGACTAAATTAAGAGATTGTTACAGCTGTACTGCAATCACAACGGATAAAAATGCCACATTTTCGAATGATTTAAATTCTATAAAAGGCAAAAATGATTGAGCTATTAGAATACCATTTTCAATTTCTGGCAGATAAATACCGAGCATGATGTATCTCTCGGAAGATTTTTAAGGGAAATTGCATCCGGTTGGTTACGAGAAGCACCTTCAGTGATAACGGAATGACGCGTTCTCAAAGTTGATTACTAAGCAGTGAATGAGTATTACAGAATATTTTCCAAAACTGCGTGGCCTAGTTGCCAAATTAACAAAAAAGAGGATTGAACATTCAAAGAAAGGTGGAAATTTCCATATACTTATTAGGATATGTAAAACAGTCCCGTTTAATCACTTTTATTTTACTTTGAGCTTCTAGAGCGAAACATTCTGGGCTGAAGAGATAGAATGTCAGCAAAAATCTAATGATGTCTTACCTTCTACAAAGTTGTATAAATAAATCCTGTCCGCAATCAGACGCTTGGTATTTAGAGGCTAAAATTATTGCCACATAGGACATATACAGTCAGAAGACCACCGTCTATTTGAATTAACTAAAAAACAAGTGTTCAGGAAATGATTTTAAGTTATTAGTGATAAATCGATACATCCAGTAAGGAGGAATCTCCCATTCTTTTATATTCACCAGAATGGACTTGGTTATTTAAAGGGAACGATAGCGTAAGCTGTCCCCAGGAAGGGACACACCTAGCACTACAACTAGGACACATTCTACCTATTGACGAGAGCGATGCCATCACCATCTGGGATATTAGTAGAAGCCTGTACATTTTAACCAGTGCAATCTCTCATTAGCAAGCCTACGAACGATATGATACATTGTCTTCTCTTTAGATTTCCCAATTCAAATGCAAAAAAATGCGTGAAATAGAGCGTCTCAATCGTGATAAAGTTTACATCTACTCCATTCAATACAAAAGATGATGTTAGAGGTAAGAGTTAGACGGAGAAGGTGTACCACTTTCAAAGTGGTATAAGCTGAGGTCTGGAAAAGTCGATTCATGAATAACTTCACTTGCGAATGATACTTTTTCAAATACCCTTTATGACACTCGTGGTTCGTGATGATATAGAGCGATCTGAAGAGTTTAATGTTAAGCCTTGAAATTCAGCTTTCAAGATTTGCAGTGCTTTGTACCTATACAATCAAGAAGACACTTGGCTTGATAGAAGAATAATCCTGCAGTTGGAATAAGCCGAGTTTTAAGGATTGAGTAGTGAAGCCTCTTCCATCTTTATACCTACAGAGGATTTAGTTTTAATTAATTGTCTTATACGATTTCTTGAGTAGATTTAAGATACAAGAATCCGCCGCTCCGTCTTGTTAAAAATAGTGATTAAACTGGTCTATACTCTAATTAGCTTCTCTGTCTGGGATAATTACAATGACAAATTGATATGTGGACACCCCCAGAATCTGGGGAAGACTATTATCCTGAGAGTCAAGTTAAATTCATATTCGCATATGCTTATACTACCCACTTTAAACAATTTAATTCAATTAACAACTTGACCTTCAACAAACTATGATCAAAAGCTGAAAATATTGCTACATTTACCATGATGATGAAACAGTCCCTAAAACTGTATTCTGAAATAGGAATGAAGTAACTTAATTTCCGGTTTCTCAAATTACCGTCTTGTTATTTTGGAGGCTATAACACAAATCCGTATAAAAGAACAGTTTTTCCGTCGTTCTTTGGGAGTTTTATCCACAATTATGACAATTCTGTCGAAGAGAGGAAGCATATTTAATGTGCAAAGGAAGCTAACGAATAACCTGGACAAAATTCACCTTTTCTCTTCTTCACTAAACGTCAAATTACCTAATTGCAACAAACGGTCTCAGAATTTCAAGGATAAATACCCCAATTCTTATAAAAATTTCCCAAATACAAAAAAAAATCATTCCAAATTTAAAAATTAAAGTGAGAAAGGTTCAGCAACCAGTGACATCAGATGCTCTTGTACCGTGTGTGAACAGAACCCACAACGCAATTTGCAACTTGTTTAACTTCTAGAGTGACAAAAAAAGTGTACGATTAAAATACGGGAAGAAGTTTGTGCTAATTGTCGTTCGATTTAATCATTTAAGAGTTCCCTATTTTAACAGAAAAGTGTAGAATTTTAATGATAAACACATTGTTTTAATTGTTAATTCAAGATGAAAATGAAATTTACTAAATTAATGGAGATGTTAATTACAGGTTAGAAGTGTTTAATCAGACAAAGTTCACAAAGCTGGAATTATTTAGAGGATACAATTAGCGATAGGTTAACTCTAGCTGAACACTTCTCAGTAGGTACAGCATTTCAGTGACTGAAAGTTTTTGGAGTTCAATAGATCCCGACTATTCGCTATCAAAAAGAGGAATAAGAGGTGAGATAGTAATAGTTATTGGGGAAGGAAATGTTTTTTTCATTTTCATAATGATTTCGGAGAAAACGAAGAAAGAGAACAGGATGACCTTACTAATCTATGGCTTCGCAGCTCTAATTTGCAGTCGGTTCACCAAAAAATGTCTCAAAAAATGTTTCAGAGAGTAATTGTCAGCAATAAACCGATCAAAGTTACCTTCGCGGCTTGTGTTTTCAACCATTCACGGACATTCCTTTCCATTCTCAGCTTATTTATATGGCCTCGTTCTTTGTAGATAAAGAGTGAAATCGGACAACTTCCATCATCAGTCGACATTCTCATTGGCCTTTTACCAACTCCGGATCTGGATGGTTCGCAAGAATTAAGGCGGACCCTATTAAAGCGCCTTGAGATCTAGCGCTCACTAGTTGTGTTCTCAATTTTTGGGCAACAAAAAATGCAATATAATTTTCTGATTCTAAGGTCTGGCAACAATCTGATCTAAACTGTGGACGATTCATGAGCTTTTGGTAGATAAAGTCGATTAAGGTTGATTGCGCTGGGAGCAAAATCTCCGAATTTCACTATTGCAGAAGCATAATAACCAAAGTACCTAGTAAACTTTCGCCTAAAGGAATTTGCTAGGTGGATTAAGACAGATTCAACGGGCCTCTTTTTGTTAAGACAAATGCGATCATTAACAGCTTAATCAAATAAAGTTGATAAGATGTAGCTTTTCAACGAATAATCACGAAGATAAGACGGAAATATCCTATGCTAAATATAATTTTCAAAAATATCACGATTTCAGACAGCGAATAATTATAAAGAAATAATTTTTTTAATGAACGAATTTCAAGGTTGTGGTAAATCTACTGCTGGGAGCTTTCGAGCGTCCGACTTTAATTGACCATTTCATGGAGTCGAAATCAAAGTAAATTCAATCATTTTTTCCCTGGTGGTTTATTGAAGCTAGATAGTCTAGTTGATAAGTTAAATAAGTTTAATTTGATATGTATATATTTTGTACGGGGATGCTAAAACATTCAGGGAATTAAATCACGGTCTTGTATCGAGGTAGCGTTTTCAGGTGTTTTCAGCTCATCGTTTCAATTAACTTTTCTTTGGTCAGTGCTAATTTGTATAAGGGTATCTAAACCCCATTGGCTCGACCAAAGAACCGCTTCAAGATGAAAAACAAGAAATTAGTCTTCATTAATGATTTAATAAGAAGTTACCTATACTAATTGAACATAGGATCACAAGATTGATTTATCTACCATTTCTTTAAATGGTATATCATTCAAACACCCTCTTTGAGTAAAAGAATTAAAATAAAATAAAAAGGAAAACTGCTTAAAACCCACCAGGAAGGAAAGCAGGATTTGAGCAAAACGATCCCAATGATACGGCGGCAGTTGCTAATGGAGACGCGGACGAAGCCTGCTGTGATTGCGGTTGTTGATGATTAGGAGTGACAATAGCTCCTGTGGCAGGTGTCAAACTGCCTGCTCCACCACCCATCTGTAAAAAGGTGTTCAACGCAGCATTCTGCTGGGCCTGTTGAACTTGCTGAGCCTGTTGTTGTGCTTGAACTTGTTGTTGTTGAAGTGCACCTAACTGATCCCCGCCATTATTGACAAGTTGGAGGAGCACAGCAGCATCCATGGGGTTCAGAGGAGTCGCAAGAGACCCCAGGAGATAAGGGTTGACAGCAGCTAGAGAAGTGGCGTCAGGACGAAGAAGTAGATTGCTAGGACTGGTAGTGATTAAAGGAAAGGCATAGGGAGACCCTGTGGGATAGACGCTGGAAACTGGACCTCGGACGTCAGCATAAGAGAGATTTGGGCAAGAGGAGGATTGGGGATCGGAGGCAATCACAGCGAGAATAAGATCCATTGCGGCACGCATTTGATGCAATTCACCTAAAGAGTAAAACACACGAATAAGAAGCAGTATTACGCATTATTTTAATCGATATTCATCAGAATATCAAATCCCAGTTAGGTCTATTTGTTGGCTGATTGGCTAAATGACTTCACAATAATGAGGTAAAATCGATTTAAAAATCGATTTTATTATTAGTAATAATATTAAGGATACCTCAAAAAAACTCTGCTTATTAGAGATAAAGATAACGCTAATTCCAGACGAGAAAACAAAAAAATTCTTGTTTATTACACAAATAGGTTTACAGATCGTATTTATTTTATTAATTACTGCCCATTTTTGGAAGAAAATGCTTTCTATCTCTGTTTTTTTCTAGAATCATGCCAATTATCGAAAAAGAAGAAGCGGAGAAACAGAAACGGCTGTATTTTGTTTATTTATTACATGTCTTTCCTTCAGTTTGGTCGGTAGGTTCAGCCATAATAAAAATACACCGTTGGCTTTGTCTCTTGCCGCGAGGAGGAATTTGGAATTGATAAGAATGAAACTTGTCGCCTTTCTTGGTTCAATGAACGTGTCCTTTTGACTCGATCTGAATCTTAAAATGTAGATAAAGTCCAACTGGTCTCAACTTCTTTAAATATATTCTTCTGATAAAAGAAAGACAGATAGTCACTGAAACGCGAATCACGTCAATATTGCCACCAATATTCACAATAGCAGCCTGTAAATGTGGGAGAGGAAGAGCTTGAAAACATGCTCAGAGTCCACTTATCTTTACCAGTCAGGCGATCTCACTAATTAGATATGATTGATGATACTCCATGAATGCACACTTATTAATTCATTCCCCTAAATTTTATTCTGTGAATTGGGGTGGCTTTCCTAGTTACGTGTGGCTTGAATTACTGTGATTATAGTGAACTGGTGCACTCGACGTCTTTATGAAAATACAAATCTCAGCTCTCAAGAATTTACTAATCCTATTCTTACTTGTTTTGTGCCCTTACTATACCGATGACCCCTATCCGGGTCATTAATCCCCTTCTCCTTGAAGGTTTTCGATACATGATGACCATCAACGGAGTTTGCAAATGCGTTTTTTTATATTATGCTTCTTCTCCGAAGACTATAAGAGACATCATGAATGTTCGGCTAATACTTCAAGTAGACTTCATCCACTTTTTCAAACGAAATACTCATATGCCAATATTACCCCATCTACAAACTGTCGAGGATTAAATCAATTAAGCATGCAAAATACGAAAAAAAAAACACACATGAAAAAGTGGACAGACTCTATTTATTTACCATCGGCACACCCATTCCCAAGGTCTCTACTTTAGCCTGGATGTTTTTCCTCCACCTCCACCTCCACCACCACCTCCTCCTCCTTCTTCTCCTCCCACCACTACGCATTAACAATATTTGTCATTTTTCACAACAACAAATGGAAAAAATGCATTTCTTTTGGTGCATACCAACTCCCCTGGTAGATTACCTAAATTATAGAGGAATAATAAAATACCCATTACCACTGTAATTATTTTATCTGTAGGTTTTGTTTTTTTCTAGCAAATCATCAGATAAAACCTTAAAACTAAGTGATTGATGTGAGAAAGCATAAAATTATATTCTATTTAAATACAGAAAATATTATATATATTGGAGGAAAATTGTTAGGATGTACAGATTAGGAGGGATGTTACGTATTCGAGTTTTAAAGTGAAAGATAAGCTTTTGAATGTCGATTAATTTTGTCGAAATGCCCGATTTCGACAGAAAATTTCGCATTGCCGATGTGCAGCTGTTCATTATCGTGTCAAAGGAAAGGACTTAACACTTCAAGACAGGAACACTGAGTTCATAGATGGGGATCAACGTCCTTCGACTTCAATATTTTACTTATGATCGGACCAAAAATAAAAGTGTAATTTACAGGGTAATTGAAAAGCAACGCCCTATAAAATACAATCAGATGTTTAAAGGGTTCCAGATGGTGTCAAATTATTGCCACAATGTGGAATTCAAAAGCCGATTGTTTGAGGGTAAAAATGGTGGTGAATCACTATTTATGTATTCGGATTGTCCATAACTGTTAAACAAAACTCAAAGCAGCAGGATTTTGATCTGGTGAACGTCTCGGTATCCGTAGAATTTCAAATTAAACTCATCGTCATGTGTGTTCTTTTTCCTGCTCAATGCTTATTAAAACAGATTAATAATTAATTTAGTTTCTGCTGAGGTTTTAATCCTCAACTATTCCCTGGGACAGGTGAACTCTACAATATATGGGACATGGAAAGCATTGCTTCGACACCGCATTGATCATTACCATACTACTGGCAAACTTTCCTTTGAATTTTCTCAATATTGATGGATATATTCTGAGCACAAACAAGGAAAATTTTAAATACCAAGTGGATGGAGAACTGTAGGTATAAAAGAGAGGTGAAAGGAATTTTGATGAAAGATTATACAAAGCAGGTTTCTACTGCCTGTTTTTGTTTCCTGAGAAGCCGTGATATGAGCAGAGAGAGAAAGGCTTCTAATGAAATTAATATACGAGCAAAGGATTGCCGCAGCATATTTTACTATCACAAAGGGGTTTCTTCACAGACCGCTTTTCAAAAGAGGCAGGTTGAGAGAATTTAGTAAGTATATGAGATATTTGAAAGTTATGGCGAATTCAGTCCTTGAGAAAAAAAACATTCTTAACACTTATAAGCTTTTTATTATTCTTCATGCATACGTCATTCTTATTTTTATGGGTTCAGTTATTCAGCCTCTCTAGAAAGACAGAAGAGCTTTCATCTTTTCATGACAAGAAATACTATTAACTCTTTCAGCCAGATTGGTGCTTGATACAAACACACACACACACACACACGCACACGGTTCCATTCATACACTGTTGTGTGTTATCCATTATATGTTTTATCAGTGATCTCAGTGTTGAATCACGTGGTAAACACTCTTGAGACACGTTGACTTGAGTGTAATTTACATCCCCCTCTTGACACGGTTGTTTAGTTTTTCTCTCTGATCTGGGTGAGACGTGGTTCCCACTATGGTACACATTGCATTACATATTCTTAGTTCAGTCAGTTTATAATACACTACTGATAATTAATTTCTTAACTGGGGAGACCCATTAAATGGTCACATTTGCAGAATTCCCGATCTCAAATCGTGTTTTGTAAGACAATGATAGACTATTGATTACAGAAAGAATTTTTCTCACATGATTTGAAACTAATTGGTTAGAGCCAAAAAGTAATAACGTAGACGGTTGTTTTCCAAACGTTTAGAAGTGAGAATAAGTAGACTTATTATCTGAGCACCTGGTAAGGCACAAAATGATGTCTTATAGAACATTCAAAAGACTTTAACTGAACTAAATTTAACTTGTCGATGTTAGTAAATTGCAACATTGTAACAGAGACATGCAAATCTTGTGTCTAAAATCTTTTTTGAGCTCTGTCCTGCTGAAATCATGCTAGATCTTATGCATCTAAAGTGATCGAACAGGCATCCGAGTTAATCAGTCTTTCAATAAGGTCTGGATTCCGCTAACATGAATCCATTCAGAAAAAGGAGAGAAATTCCTTAAATTTGAATATTTGAAAATTAGAACAGGAAACAGTGAAAGTAAAGATGAAACAATTTAAGTCTAAATATTGAATTTTGCAAGTCTCCTTACACAAATCTAATTTTTCACTTTTAATTAGTTCCCGTCCTCTAAGCTCTGTTGAACTACTTCACCGTTTCCTATGCTACGGCGCTCTTTTGCTTTGCCGTGGGTAGTAAATGATTCCAACTTATTATTGTTATACAAAACATACTTTCCGTCTTTAATTAATATGTTATATTTTGGGAACGCCTTGATGCTCTAAAATATATTAGAAACAGGTACCTATCTCATAATGAGGCCTTGGGAAAGATGGAGGGAAATATGGGTTTACATAATCATTACAGGTTTACCGGCCAGCAATTCAAATATGAAATTAAAATTTATGTTGTGTATATTCCCTCTCCATTTTTTCCTCAGATAAATAAATATTTATTGAATTAATTATAAAATATGAGGTTGCTTCTTAATCACCTTGTTTAAGTCTTAGCGAAATTCAAATTGACAAAAATTTATTCAATATTTCATTTAATATTATAAAATTATGTTATTAGATATAATGAATGCAAAACGATCAACCAATTAACTTTGATTTATACTGAACAGTGAATTTTATAAACATTTTCAGTAATTGACATTGTTCCATAGGGAACAATCCATTTATTTGGAAGAGAAAGTGAATGTCTTCCAAGAGGCTATCAAATAGGGGAAAAATCTCCCTTAGAAAATTCCCTTTCATTTATGTCCCCCATCCCAACCTACGTAAGAATCTGTAATCGAAGTGTAGGATTTCTTATTTTACGCAAAGGAATGGAAAAAGAATGTCTAAATGATTGTAAATTTAAATGCTATTTAGAAATAGGAGGAGGGAGGAGGGAGGAGGGGAGACGAGTTTGATGAAAAATGGTAATGCTTCCTTACCCTAACGCCAAACCTACGATAAGATGAAAATTTAAGAACAAAACCATATACATAAATCGACCATTCAAATGTGAATTCTGTGGAAATAAGATATGCTACGAATATGGGGCTTAGTCCAAAGTATTTGAAAGCATCTTTTGGTCTCTTCTTCCGCCTATGTGTTTGATAAATGATCCAAGCTCTTACTGGAATTGTACTGGAATATGCCAATCGATCTAAGAAAAGGTACTTTACCTAGCTATCGTTATTCCTGAAAAAAACGTATTTATATTCTAATAAACACATTAGCATTTCCCCTAATTAATGTAATTACCATGCGGAAAAGCATCTGAATTTGTTCAACAGAGGGTATAGAGAAAGGGGTAGAGAGAGTATTGAAAATAAATTCAAGGTATCAAAAGCATTACTTCATTTGTCTATTAATCAATTTGTACACTTTTAAATTATTTCAGGATTCGTCCCACGGGTTGATGAGAGGTTTATGTCCGCAGGGCTTATTCACCAAATTCAAATCTGACTAACGCACACAAATTCTGGCAAAAATTTGAGTCTATCATTAGCGAGGCTTCATGATGCAACTCCCTATCCAGGTTGAGTATTGAAAGACACTCCCCGAAATGGAATTCGGAAGTATTGTTAATATTACAATCTAGATGGTCGATCATACCATTTCTGTATTTTCCTTCTATTGATTAACATGGCAGGGTGATCCTTGGCATATTATGGGATTGATCAATATATGTTTAAGCGTATATTAAATTAAATAAATTAAGTTAAATTTAGATTCCCCAGAATCCAACACGCAATGTTGGAGGAGAATGAATTTAGCAAGTCATTAATAATCCCACAACCTGTCTCCCAATGAGTAGAGCTAGAGGGAGCGAGAGCGAGGGAGAGAAAGAAGAGGCTGGACTTTTAACAGTAAGTAAACAACCCGGATGATTGGATTATCTCTCTCTGAATCTATTTATAAGACTATGGTCGGTGACAAACAGGGAAAAACTTCCAAGCAAAACAGAAAAACAACATATTCCATAGTTAATCATGTCTGAAATTCCTGCGTATAATCATATATCCCCATTGTTTTATTAATGTCTTTCTATACCTCTAAATATAATTATAAATTCTGCAGGACGTACAAGTTTCGATGAATGTCGGAGCACGTTCTAAATGGCACTTCTTTAGGCCAATAGGAGAAAAAGGCGACTTTAAAAATATAGATCCATAAAACGAACCATTTGAACTCAATGTGGAAGTATTAAATTATTACACTTAGTGCAAGTTTTACTTACAATGAAAATAAAATGTAATGAAACATTCAGTTTGATCACTCATAATCCTGATTTTGTTACACCTAAACCTTAGCAATCAATGGGGAACACAAAATTGACATTTTAGAAGGTACAAGGGTGTACTAAGATACAGACCCCCTGTGAGGTTCGAAAGTCAGTTGTTCGAGTGAAAATATAATGGCGGATGGATTTTGATAAATTTATTCAAATCGACAGAAAGCCACCATAAAGTCTCATGCGACACTGAGAAGAAGTTCTAAACAAGAGTTACTTGCAGCCAAAAGCTTATGCTCACTTCAGTTTTTAAATATAACCTTATATTATGTTTCCTATTCTCATCTCTCGCTTATGTTTATAAAATAAACATTAGATAGAAATATTTAAAGCTACAAAGTTAAATTTTAATGAGCTTAAAGAAAAAATTTTCATTAATTTTTAAAAGATAAACAAACAAAATGAGAAAATGTCACAAGGAAATTGAAAAAAAAAACAGTGTCAAACCCATAAAGATTGCGAGTGTCATCCAGACTCTGACGTAAAATAGGGTACGTGTTTTGGAGATGGTAGAAAAAATATCCTTGATTGAAAATAGAGTAGGCTTATATATAGTTGGACAGTACCTGGTAACAAAGATTCGCCATAACACTAACATTACTCTTAATACCAAACTTCGCATAAAGCAATTAGAGCTTCTAACCTTTCCAAGACTAACACTGCACCAAATCTTGATTTCTATAAAAAATTTTGTTCAGAATGTCCACTTTTTTTTCACAACGTACCAGAGCAATTCGGATTAATTGGCTGAAATGAACCTGCTAATAGCCAGTGCATAGTATTCTACGGAAGCGAGAAAAACACCAACGCCTAGGTGAATTAGTAACGAAATTAAAGGTCATTGTAAAGAGCAGCACCACTGCAGTTGTGAGCCTTTGCGTTTAAACAAATATCCCCTGCGCCATCCGCCATCTTTGAATTTCAGTTCAAATGAAGGTTTCGGATAAATACATTATATACCATTCACTATTAATAAAACAATCTATGTTAAACTAAATTTAAATCAAAACAGTCTTGGATCAATAAAATGGGATGCATTTTATTATTTTTAATCGTATTGAAACTTTGTTTAAATCGACCCCAGATTTGTCATGCCAAGTTAACAGGCTGCATAAAAGGGAAAATTTCTTTAGACTGTAAATGATTGACGCATTAATAGAAGAGATTAGACAGAAAGAAAATTCATAAAGACGACAAGAATGACTTAACATACCCGCAACGATTACACAACGTTCTGGAAGAGAGAATTCTCGAGATTTCTGGGAGATTTGGACGTAGGCTTCTGAACGCTCCTTTATTTCCTGTATATACGACCCATTCTTTCCGATTATCATTCCAGCAGTGCTATTTGGAACTAGAATTTTCACCTATAACAGTGGTGCAAAAATTATCAGTATATTTATAGTAATGTAATATAAATAAAATTAAGACGACTTCTAAAGTCAATTTATTCATCATTTTTGATAAATTTGACTAGAAATAATTTCAATCTTGTATGCACATCCGTGCTTCCATTGTTTCATTTTTCAACAAGTCGCAAAGAACTAAAAATTGAACTCTATCTCTAAGGGAAGAAAAGATATGCCTAAGGGAACCGATATCAAAGGGAAAGACGGTATTTAAAAAGCATTTTTGGTATAAATAATTATTATTTGATATCAAGTAAAAATACTTTGATATCCTTTCAATTTACTCCCCCTCCCTCCAAAATTATTAGAATTTTAAAACAAAGTAGGCCCTATCACAACTCACTTTCCTTTGCCCATGAATTTCTCTAATAATAATAAACTAAAACCATTAACTATTACAACTGCGTCCAGTTACGTGTTGGAAATTACCCGCAACGAGCCAGAGACAATACTCCTAGATTAGATCGCATTTAGACCACTCCACATCATGTTATTGGAGTAGGCAAACGGGACTAAATATGATCCGTTTATTAATAAAGACAGAACACATTATAATATTTGGAAAAGCGGGTACTTAGCTAGGACAGAGATTGTAATAATTTGGGAAAAGATTAGAGAATTTAGTCCATGGCATTTCTTAGCTTCTCAGCCTGAAAAGCATATACTGCTTGTTCAAGCTATCTTTAGGAAGTGCTCCCTCTGAATCCGATGTCAACGTTTAGGATAATATTCTGAAATACAGTTTTTCAATCAACATTGTCTTAGAGCTTAACATAAACGGAAATAGTGAATTGGAAGTTTTTCTAAGTCCACAATTGGGTGTCTGTGGGTTACCTATGCGTGAGTTATGTCACTCTTATTTACTTTATAGTGGCTAACTAATCTCGATCTAATTAAATCATCATAGTCCCGAGTACATTTTGTTTTAATCATCCAAATAATCAGTAGGCGGTCTTATTAAACTGGATACAAGTGAAATTGAGGGGCTTGAGGCTGATATTTAGAGATACTGAAAATGATTGAATGTTATATTATCAGATTGTGTCAGAAGAGATATTTATGCAGTAAAAATCTTGGGATCTATGGCGATTTCACTACTTACATATACGCTTAAATTCAATTGGATAATTAAATTTCAGTATTAGATCAAATTCTGAAATTGTAATATTTGTTTCAATTTTTAGGATCTTTGATTGATTAAATAACTGGAAATGTTGAATTTAGAAAAAAAACGTATAAGAGTTTACCTGTCATTTCGATATGAAAGTATGGATCTGCATTAATGCAAAAATATGCGGGTTTATTGGATAGGTGCTCCGCGTTGAATGAACACAACTTAGTAGGCTCTGCTAAGTTAAAATGTTTTAGCCGGTTTCAAGGCCATAAATTTTTGCGTTTCCTGGCATTTGCTCCACTAAAATGAGTATGAGAGTGGTGCAACCACCCATTCTTTAAACTCATGCAATTTCAGATGCTTGCTTTCTTCTGGCATTAGACGACACAGAGGTGGATCGTAAAATATGTGATCATGAAGCTACAAAAAAATTCAAACCTCTGTTCATGAAAATCAACGCAATTGGGCCCAGATGTCTAAAAAATTATTCTCCAATAGAAACGAATTTCTTACGTGTCCTGAAGATTTTAAGGACAAAGAGACACAGGCTGGAACCCAAGCTTCAGAGCTATCCTTCATGTCCATTAAGAAAAACACATTTTACGTTCCTCCCCACGTGGTAACATTAATATTCAACGCCATGCATCTTTATGCCCAAATCCGACTTGTAATAGGAACATAAACTATTCATTTTTTGATCATGTCGACTTAATGACTCCATTTAATACGTTTAAATGTTCACGAATGTGTCAAATTATTCTACACTATAAAATTCATCAATTAGTTCTAAGAATAAGGAGGTTCTGAACGAGTATGAACGATGTACCTATTCAGATTAATGGAAAGAAATATCATCAAAAAATCGAGAACACCGGCTCTACAGTGAAGTCCCAGCGGCTTAAGAAATTGGAAGTTGTTACTGATGTATTTATATTAAGTTCCTTTTTAATAAAATAATTGATTAATAATCTAATCTAATCTAAACAATCATTCTCCATATGATTTAATGTGATTAAAACCGAAAAATAATATTTTTTTGTTAAATTTTGGATGATATATTACCTCAGTGAACGTTAAAATTTCATTTGAAAACACGTTTTGTTTTTAAGGGAAAATTTGCGAGATCTCACATTTTTAAAAATTGAAGGGCAATCTTTTCTAAATATTTTAGTAAACGATTTATTATTAATAAAATTTACTTAAAATTAATTTTTCTTGCCGTGTATTCCCTAGATTGAGGTGATAAATTTTCACCATTTAAAAGGAATGAAAGATAACGAGTGTGAACGCTAAAAGTTGTTACTTTAATTGCGAAAAAGGAACATTCCAATCGCACATTTCTGGATTTTTTTTTCGTCAGAATTTTTTCTTCTACTATTTCACAAATGCTGCAGTTACTATCATTTTTCCAAATACGTTTTCCGAGGAATACTTTTATCTGAACCGAGAGTTTAATTACAAATTACTGATACGTTGGAACCGGAGAGGAGCCTATTTTTATTACTTTTTGGCGTTGCATAAAAAGATTTCGTTAAAATAGTTTAGATAATACAGTTTGTACAGGTAGATGTATAGCTTCAAGGTCTTAATTTTGAGGAGAGGCTGGGAAACTCGAGATTTCCCTTTCGTCCACTACTCAGATTGAGAAATGTTCTGCTAATCTGCGCCACTTGTTTTCTGTCTCTAGAAGAGGTTACATGTATAAATGTGATTAAAGATTCCCAGACCTACTTACTTTTCTAACGCTTATCTTGTAAAGAGAGTGACATCTTCCAGGTTAGAGATACCCCACCGTCTTCTACATCAGCTAGACTTAACAGTGGGGTTGGCCATTCTGGTCATTTTCTGTGCTCCAATGGAAATCGAACCTACCACCTCTAACATGTCATTCGAGGACGGTGATTGATGCGCCACCGACGTATTTATATATGATGGTTCAAACACCCTTATCTTTCAAAGGACATGGAGTTATCAACATTTGGCATATTTGGAAAACAGTGATCTCTTCTGTAGAGCAGATTCCTTCCCGTCTATTCTGTTAACTTTGGTATGCCGGCGACAGCATTGAATTTCCCTGTCCCTGTACAAATTCTCTTGAGATTGGATTTCACCGTATGAGAATCAGGAACCGAATTTGCGTTGGGTGTTAAAGTCATTAAACACCGACCACATCATCGGCTTTAGTGACGTCTTGATTAATTTAACTAGACCATAACCTTGGGTGTGTTTTTCCTTAACCGGAAGCTGGAAAGAAGTTTTGGTAAAATTTTTAAACTATGCTAACTTATGGGTTATTTAACCCAAGAGTTCAGGTTATGAAGGATACATCTTACTGTTAAGATAGTTTAGACCTCGATTGATTTATTTATGGTTTGATTTAAATATATTTGAAGAGTATGTCTCAATCTTCAAAATGTTAATTGTTTGATAAAATAAAAAGAATCACATTTTAAAATTGTTCATTTGATTAATGAATAATGAGAATCAGAAATCTTTTCAATATTATCATCATATCTAATCGAGAATTTCTAGCCCCTCAAAGAATAATGACATCAAATAATTCTCATTCCAAAGAAATGGGCTTTTTATAAAAAAACATACATCAAACAACTGCTGTCTCTATGTACACATTTTCCTGGGTACGTCCATTATGGAAGACACGCGTTTGCGAAAAATTATATCCTACTTCGTGAGGTCCTGTCAGAAATACACTAATGCATAACAGTCATCAATCATCAGCTTTAGCTTTCCCCTTAAATCAGGGAATAATTTATTTAATGAAAGGAATATCTTGATTTTTGAAGTAGCAGTATAGTTATATAAATTGGACACCAGGTTAGATCAATTAGGAATCATTTCTACCAGAAAATGAGCACAAGAAAGACTTTCTCCCCTTCAAACTGATGCAACATCTCATGACGTTGGTATTAAGCGCAATTATGAATATAAGAGAGTGTTTACCATCAGGCAGTGGAAGTGTTAAAACACACGTCTGCTAACTCCGAAGTCACAGGATCGATGCTCATCGGTACTCATCCACTAATGTAGATGGCCAACGGCAACATTTAATCCTAACAAATCTGATGAGTGATAGAATGGCAGTTTCTTGAAGATACTTTCCCGCCATTCATAGTACACATTTCTAAGAGAAGAATGGGAAACTGGATTTTTATTTTATAACTTCCTCTTATTACTATTTCACTGTATCTAAACTATCACAATTAGATTAACAGAAAAGAGAACTTGTAGACAAACGAAGTAGACAGTATGAACAGGCGGGTATCATTTCACGAATTCGGCGCAAACAATTTGACACTTATGGGAGGATGCGTTATTTTAAAAGCAGATCTCTTTCCTCTTTTTTAAAAAACATGATTGTGGTGTTAACATATATGTATAAATCCATTAGTTTTAAAAATTTTGAGAGAACCAATGCTTTTTCTGCAGTGAGCAAGCATTAACCACAATAAAAACACTGAAGGTACAGTAGAGGAAAGTTGGGTAAATATCTTGTTTACTCTAATTTAAACCACGGGCTTCGTATTGCGGTTTCTGATGGACCAATAAATAAATCCTAAGTCTCGTGGTTAACTTAGCAACAACCAAAATACCTTCATCATGTTCACATATATTGCAATCACCTTTACTGAAAAGTAGGTAATAAAATGCCGAGACAACGAAGCTCAAGCTACAGAGTCGCTGTTTTGTTTTAAGATTATCAACTGCCATTGATTATCTCCGGGTCGCCCATCAGTCTTATCAACAAGCAGGGATACGCCACTCCTGACAGTTATCCGGGACATAAAGCGTTATCAGTCTGGCGGTTTTTTGTCCCGAAACGTCAATAATTGAAGATATCTTGATTCCATACGTATAATCTTTGTTTAGTTTATAAAGTGTCTTGGGGAGAAATTGCACTTCTGTCTCATCCTCTCTCCATCAGGGTCAGGGTCAAAGAAGCCTAGAAATGTCTAGCGAGTAGATGAATCACAACCGAAGACAATATAACGACAACAGCGTAGAAGTTTCTAATTTGACAAAAGTAGGTATTAAAAACTTGATCCATTCGTTTGAACAAAATCATAGTGGATATCTCGATTTAAGTAAACTATTTAGGTGCATGGATATAGAATGTTCAACGTCTTGTGAATCCTGACTTAGATTAATTAAATATTTATTTGAAAGGCATCAAGTAAACTAATTGAGAATTATGCGGGATGGCTCCCATTTTCCACCTGAACTTCGTCTACATTGCTGAAAGCACAGCAAGACCCATCGTTATCTGGCTTATCATTTAACAATCCGTGTCATTGTGATGGCGGTGATAATGGCAGTGGTGATCGGGTTCGTACATTTCAGCCATTCAAATTTCTTCCCCCATACGTATACATTCTAGAAGGTCATTGGGTCCTGCAATCACTGTTCATATACGGGTAATCTCATCTCAAGCAACAACGCATTCGATATTAAATTCTCCTATTAATACTAATGCAATATACTACTAAAAACCTCTAAGCCATTTTGCATTATATTTAAATTTACTTATTTATATAAAAGAAAACTTGTTCAAGCGAGTAAAACCTAATCTGGGATGATTTTTGATCGGCTTAGTTTATTCATTTAATGTAATCCCTTTGAGGAGGGATTACGGAATGGATAATAAGAGCACTTATGAGGGGAATTTAAGCAGAGTAATTACAGCAAACCTCGTTATTTATAAAATTAATACTTCACAATGTGTTCCGATTTGTCTTCAAGCAGCAGAAAAAAAATTTTTTCAAATTTATTCCTACTGATTTTGGAAGTAGACGAACTATTGGTCATTAATCTTAGAAGATCTAACATCCTAAAATGCGAATAAATCATCGGCTAAAGCCAATTATTACAGGTTTATTTTTGTTTTCTTGGTTTTGGTCTAATTCAACACTTGGAGGAAAACTTTAAGCGTTTTGGCAACCGAACCGCGGTTCGCAGTCAGCAAAGTTTTCCTTGAAAAGCACCCCATTTTTATTTAAATAACTTATACAAATACGTCGAACCATCACCAATTAGACAAAATTTTAACTCTTAATAAAGCGAAAAAGGGAAACTTTGAAATCCGCCAAATTCAAAGTGAGTCAGTTTAAAGCTCTCTTTTTTCTGTGGTAATTCACTTAAGAAGATAACTTGCTACTAACGATAACGAATGATCAGATAAAGGCCGAACCGCCCTAAAACAAAGGAAGTTTTATCCAATCAGCAGGTTTTGGCACGAAACAATTTCAGTATCGAACACGGGGAATACATGCTAAAAATGAAAGGTCCACAAGAAATAAAGCACGTATATTATGGCATCCTGTTCCAACACGTTACGTTCAATATTTTCCTTAATTATTTCTAGATTAAATTTTGGCAGACAGACAACACGAGAAGACATCCGGTTTGGTAAAGATGAAATATATTACGCTTTCCTCATTGCATAAGTAACTTGATGTATCTTCAGATTATAAATAAAAGTCTTGACAACACTTCATTTAGGCTTCCCATTATAATTGAACTGCTTTTATGGAAACCCGCTCTCACCACTCTTATTGACCCGAATTGACCAGTACGGCTGGCCACCCACATCATCGATAGCGCACCGATGAGTGTTGGTATTGTGATCTCTTCCTGTTAGAAGAAATGAAAATTATTTTCCCCCGCTGACAAAATTTCTTCTATGAATAAAAATGTAATTTCTTTCTTTACTTCGCCACCGATAAAGGACACTTGATAATTATGTCTTTGTTTAAGCCGATACCGACTGAGAGTTTCGTGAATAAACTCGTGTTGACTATAACGTGCCTTCTGATCTGCCGTGGATTATTAGCTTCTGTGTTAAGTTGCTATATTACCAAGTTTGCCAGATTGTTGGCTCTGCTAGATTACTATCCGAACTCCTAGTTGGTTACGTTATTGCAGTTCCTTAGCAAATTTGTACATTAATCACTATATCAAGATTTTGACAACCTACTCACGAGTGCCAACTATTTGTTTTGATAAACACGAAGGAATGTTTAACAAGAATCCTTCCACTTGTGAAGTATTTTAGCTTTATGTATTTCTAGTGACTTTCAAATATTATAACTTTAAATTGCTCTTTGTGAAATATTAAAATCTTAACCAGAAATTAGATTTTCATTGCTTATTATTAGCGATAAATGAAAATCTCCAAGCCATATAAACAACATATGGTTATAAAAAACAAGCATTATTGTTTTATTAATGCTCTCTTTAATTGGGACAAGGAGAAAGAAAAGTTGGTAGATCTCTTTAATTACCTTCCTCTTTATTAAATAACAATTGGCGGAAAAGAGAATGGGTTAGTTCAAGATTTTCAACGAAATGTCTAGTAGAGAGTAGCGATAGAATGAATTGCTGAATATTATGTCAGAATAATCTAAACACTCAGAAAGTAAATAGTTCAGTGTCAAGATATGACAGTTAGGCCTCTGGGAGAATGCACTAAAAGTTTTATACCCTCCTTTTTCGAGAAATTAGAGGAGAAATATTTGTAGTAATTTGGTTGTAGAAATGCCACGATCTCATTCCATTTCGCTTGTTGAATGGCACTCTTATTTAGATCATCCACTCCAGTTAAGCAAATGGAATGTTGAATGGATTATCTGACCACAATTAATTACATTATAGAGCGATAGGTTTTAACCTAATGTAAAAACGGGCTTAATAATAATATAAGAAGCGTAATTTTATAAATAAGGTTTTAAGTGACATGTGTAGAGCCGCGATGATGAAACAGGGCTGTCTATGATCTCATCAGCCAATCAGATTGGGTGTATCGATTAATCACCCAATCATGTCCTATTTATTGAGAACACGACCCGGAAGAAGGGTCAATCGGAGTCCAAGGTTTAGTTCATACTATTGAAGCCAGCGATTCAGGAGCTGCTAATATACTCCCCCCTCTATTTGCATTCAGACACTTATATTCAGTTACATTCTATACAGGCCACTTACAAAGTCAGTTATCGTGTTGGGAATAGCCTGGAAACAACTGATTGAAAGGACATACAATCTACATCAATTTTAATGAGAAAGTTAAATTACCTTCACTAACATTTGGCAGCGTGTGTGCCTAAAATTATTTCGAAATCCGTGTACGCACTAATGGCATAGTGGTCAGTGGATTATTTCAAAGGTCAAAAGATCGATACTCAGTGTGTAGGTGACCAATCGCACTGGTTTATCTTGGTTAATAAGAGAGGTGGTAGTGTGAGCCTCTCAGTAGAACGATTTCAGGATAACTCTCCTCTAACAAAGTCAAGTATTGCTATCACTTTTCTGAATGGACCTGGAGAATCTCGTTAACGTTCATGCCATAATGAAGAAATATCCCATAGTAAAAAAGACAATATTTATAAACACTTGAGCTCTTGCAAACCTCATATTTGTACCTTTCAGTAAAATATAAATCGTGAGAATGAAAATAACTGTGAATGGCGAAATTGTATATTAAATAACTGTGGGGTGAGGGTCTGCATGGGTACCTTAAAACTCAGCTTCTGAGAGGTATGCACATCCATTCACTTACCAGAAATTATCTGAACGATAAAAATGACACACTTATTTCCAATAAAAAGTGAACTTTACTATATTTTTCTCCGTGCTGATGTCTGACATATAACAAAATTGTAATGAGTCTCTGATGACGATTCTTTAACATCCTTTGTAAGGTCATATCGTAAATAGAATTATATTAAATTTCAAATTGCATCCTTTATGAATCCTCCGATACCATCATAATTGTTAAAGTTTAATTTAATTAGCCACAGACAACATCAATCAACAGACCTGCGTCGAGAGTATCTTATCCCAAGAGATGCGTATTTGAATATGAGTAACCAACAACCACCATTTCCATGGCTGGGCACGGATAAGAATGCCTAAAGGAGCTATTATTAATTTATATTTAATATTTTGGATGTTGATCTGAAGCTGTTTCGCAGTCACCTCTCAAATTTTCTACCGATAAGGGACTTGAGTTATTCCTTAAAAGTGACATCGACACATTTTATTGATCGACATATGAGTGATTAACGTTTAATTTATCTCATTAACATACTGTATGGATTATAAAATTAAAAACTGTATTTTTAATTACCTGTTTGTGCCTTTCAAAAACCACCCTTCCATCAGTTGGTTGTACCGTGGGATCTGGTTTCTCATAGATCCTTTCCATCACGAAGGTATGTGTAGAAGTCACAGCTTCCAAAGTTCCAACGATAAGACATACTCGTTCCAAGGTACCTACGAAAATAAGTCGATATAAAAAGGTATAAAGGTAGCAGACGCTCTGAAACTACAGCGAGATGGTTTATGATATCACAAGCAATGTTCAGTGGCGCTCACAATACGATTCAATGTACGGACA
Source organism: Hymenolepis diminuta (assembly GCA_900708905.1). Lineage (NCBI taxonomy): Eukaryota > Metazoa > Platyhelminthes > Cestoda > Cyclophyllidea > Hymenolepididae > Hymenolepis > Hymenolepis diminuta. The sequence continues at coordinate 1,459,175 of CAADRB010000024.1, forward strand.
TTTAATGAATTATTTGAATGATAAATCAATAAAAATTAATCATCTCATGACTTCTACAAAGAATGCAAGAGTAAATTTTGTTGATGATGGCAAAATAATGCTTAATTCAAACTAGTTAAATGACTATTTATTATTTATTCGTGAAGGTATTAAACACAATGAGAGGAACAATCTCGCTTCAGGTTAATGTGAAAATAGCTTAAAGCTAGTTCTGCAAAATGTACCCCATTTTCCCACAAAATATCTCAATTTATGTCAATCAAAGAAAGTATAAAGTACGCTGTAAATCCATCTCTCAAGATGAGGAGGTTAAATACACACATTTAATTACATAATTTTCTTATTGCAAAGTTATTACAAAGTTTGTCTCTCGGGTGAACATTAAATTCCCCATTCAATCAAACATTTACAACCTCTCCAATCCATCACAATGGCAACAGTTTTAAATTATGTTAAATCAATTAGAAAATATTATAATGTATATTGGAGAATCTTGTTCATTAGTTGAGGATCTAATTAAATTTTATTGGTTGATGTATTGTAGAAAATAAATTATCAAATTAACTAATAATTTCGTGAAATGTTGCACTACTTTGTTTGTTTATTTAAATAATTAAAAGCGCTAGGTTTAACATACACGCATGACCCGTTTTCAACGAAATACAGAAGTTAATATCCTACTGAATAAGGATGAGATAAGTAGACACTTTTCCTCAACCTCGAAAGCAGTTTTCATTAAAACAAATTAGAGTTTATGTGTAAATGTGGTGATTTTTTCGCTGATACTCTGCAATTTGGTGCAAAACATAATTTTATGTTAATAATAGCTGTTATTTCACTAATTGTTTATCTTTGTTTCATTCCCTTCCATCATAAATAAACACCATTACCCCATCTATAAGCTTCAAACTTGATCAAATGTTATAATTTGGACTAATTCACTCCGAAATGGGTCTCTATTAGATGTCTGGGCGAATAAAGTCGGGTTCACTGATGTCCGTGTTGGTCTTCTCTTTTATTGTCGCTAGTGTAGTAGCGATTGTCGTAATTAGAAGATTCGATTATCTTCTCTTCAAAAACTATTTCACTGAATTCATCCATTTGGACAATTCGAAACATTCATTTAAAAAGGAATATATAACAAATACTTAGGGATACTTCTCTATTGATTCTAGTCGTATCCACTAGGCAGTGGATCATAGGGAGTGGTATATCGAGAATTCCCTAGCAGGGAAGATTCTTCAAATAAACTACGTTTCTTTGGAATGGGAATGGCTATGCAGTTTAGAATTATCACTTTACAACTTCCAAATTGCATAATTTAATGTTTAAAGCGCAATGAAGTCGACACAAATGAAGAACAGATTGTTGATGGATAGCATGAGAGGAATAGGTGCAAACTGTCTTAAAACAATGAGAGCTCCACGAGTGGGAAGTAAAAAATGAGGTGGAAAGGGGAAATATAGTGTCATGTCAACGCAGGATAACATATTTACCTATCAGTTCGCCTGAACTGGTGAGTAAGCTGTAATTCAAGAAAGTGATTGTTAAGTATTAGTGTTCATTTAAACCAGAGGAAGATACCTCTAGTCAATCTTTCTCTCAAAGATTTAAGAAAACATAGACAAAGAAATATCATTTTCAAATATTCCGAAATAATTCAGATAAGCATTTGGAGCCAGTTTATTGCTTTGTTTAAATCATGGTAACTTAAGAACGCGAAAATTTGAAATCGCATATAAATGAGTATTACAATTAAGGAGCAAATTTTTGCAAATAGATAATTATTCCTCTACCTTCTTCTACGGTCGAGAAGAAGTAAGCATAACGCAATGAATCATCAGCAGTTATTAAACGTGAAGCATTTTTGGTAAATAAGCGAGCCAAGGAAAGCTTTTCCCGTTTCTAGAAGACAGCCCAACTCCCTTACTCCCCATCTAAGGCTACTGCTTACTCTCTTTCGCCAATCTTACCAGAAAAAGGTGACTAAAACTGTTTCCAAAATTTAGATCACGAGCTCTAGACTATTGTGACCTTGAGTGGACCAATGGCTGACAAGGGCACACCTCAACTCCCTATCCGATCAAAGGGTTAGTTAATCCAAAATAACGATTTTTTCCATAAGGAGATTTACTACGTACAAATTTACCAATTTACTCCCCAAATATCATTCCATTTTTAAAATTGGATTATAAAAGCACTTTTAAGAATCTGACATTAAGAACAATTCGACTGTATTGCAAAACAGAAAGAATTTGATCTGACTTTTAGAAATTGTAACTTTAGCTACTGAATACAGGCAGAGAAATAACAAAAAAGGTCATCATTTAACACTATCGTGTTTTATTTAGTTGAAACCACAACCAAGTGATGGATTTATATGTTTATGTTCAATGAAAACGAATGAAATACACGGAGTAAACCAAGAACAGGAAAAAACTGTAATTCTCATTAAAGTGGCCGTCTGTTTATGAATGAAAGGCACGTTTAGGTAGATACAACAAAGTTCGACCTAGAGATAGAAATCAATACTTTGCAATAAGGCGCAGCGAACACTTGAAGTCGTTTGGTGAGTCAAAATAACACACGGAGTTCAAATTTTTCAAGGGAGGATAACGTAATAAGCTGAGTTGAAAATGATTAATTATTTAACAGGGAGCTATTTGAATTTGTCTTTTGGCAAATTAAAAGTATTCTATCAAATCTCGCTCATTTTAACGTCTGCTTCACTTAATATAATGATGGCTTGACACATGAAATTTAGAGCATTGCTGTCATAGGATTTACGAAGCCTTAGACGCCGACATCCAATCTAGTAAACATTCACATGCTCGGATACAGGCTTTCTTTCGTCATAAAGGAATCTTGTGAAACCTAAACTTGTGAAAATATTCGAAAATCGGTGCCAAAATCCACTAACTAATAAACAGCCATCAATCCAATCTTCAAATAAACTTAAATATCTGACCTAAAAGATCTTAAGGGACTATAGTGTCCTCCACTCAATTTTAATAACAATCTTCATTTTCGTAAATTAAAATGTTTAGGATTCACTCTCCTCCCCTCCCTCCCCCCGCCCGGTAAATGTAGTGTTGACAGCTGAATGTTTTTCACCAAACATACATCATAATCACATCACTGTGGTCCAGAGTATTCTGCTTCACTCTTTTGGTATCGAAAAAATGTTACGTATTAACTGTGATTATTGAGTTTTGAGATTTTATAAAATTTGTGCTATTTTCAATGCCAATCATATGCTAATCGAAGTACCAACTCTGAATTGTTTACAACTTTCAAACTTTTCTGTCACGTTTATTTTATTTCCTCACCAATCGGTAAACAAATTATTCAGTTGGCTAATTGTCCCTTGTCTTATTTGAGGTTTGTTTTCTACCTTTCATACTGAATTCTCACATGGGTAGTAATGCATAGATGTTATTCTTTGCAAAACAAAGCAGAATACATAAACAAATTATGACAGACGATGGGGAGAACCGTCTCATATACAGCATCGAAAGAAGTTATATCGATCACAAACTCAAAACTCTGAGGCATAATTAAGAAATCAATATAGGCACAGGCTAATAAACTCCTATCTAGGAATTGGTGGTCTTACTCAATAGGAAGAAATGGTAAAGAATTCAACAACTATCTCTTAACAGGAAAGTTGAGCTGTAAATATTCGTGTTAATAATTTGACTTGCAAAAACAGATTTTAACCCACTGCGAAAACAGAGAAAGGACTAGCAACGCTGACAGCAGAGAAGGAAGTTTCGGGGGGAAGGAGAGGGGGAGGAGGAGGGGGAGGGCAGAACGAGGGCAGACTAAGTGTATAAGGCGAAAAAAAATACAACGGAGCGTTGCGCAGCAGCATGCTGCACAGGACTACACGCGAAAGCGCCTCTTTCCCCCCGTGCACGCACTCTGTCCAATCGACCAGTAGCAAATGAGAGCGCAGTGGAGAAGGCAAAATCTAGGCACACATACGCACGCACGCACCCAAAATGCAAGGTCTCATTTGGGCGCAGGAGAAAAAAAACCCCTAACGCAAATGCGTATAGTACGGACAGAAGTAGAAGGAGTAGTTTAGACCAGAGAGTGCGTGCACAACCCTTCTTCCTATCCGTATATGTGTACGCATGAATGACCTTGAATGGCTCAAGGTCATTTTAAACGGCTGCTACTTTCCCTCTCTCGCTGTTTCTCTGACTTTCTCCCTTTTGTTCGTTTCTATTCTCCGTGTGTTCAGACATGTCTAGGCTAATATATACCTCCAAGGTCCATGTATTTCGGCTCGATATCACACTGGGTGATAGTGCTAGCACCACCCAGTGAGATAAGATATAATTAATTTTAGCTGTTATATACACTATGATTTCACATAGATCCAAGGAAAAGCAATTCTTGGCGTTATGTCGAGAAAACGAATTCGGGACTATGAGGGCAGATGTTGAGAAAATGTCTGCGAATCAAGAATTTCTAATGTTTCGTCACATTTTATACGCACTTCAATCAAATGCATTTTATAATACTTTCACCTGAATTAACCGATAAATGTACTATTCTAAGATTATTTGAAAAAATGACGAGGTCTGTTAACTTATATTTAGATCCTTGAAGATAGATTACAAAGAACAGTGTAATCAGTTTAAAGGTCACGTATTTGAAGGTGTAAATGTCTTTGGGAAGTTATTTGCGAAGTTATGAAAATGTTATGAAAAGGTAGACGTTCCACAACTCTAGAAAGTACAAAAGAATAGAAGAGTAAACTAACATCAGTATCTGATTTGATAATCTCGATATTCTACCAATCCTTATTAAAAAGATAAATGATTGAATGACAGCTGACTGAGTAAAGGCACGTATACACATAGTTAGTCAACAAATTTGGTTAATTATGATCAATTAAAGGGGTGGTAGAATGTGAGTTTCTGAGAAGAGGATATTTCTCCTCTCTACGAAGAGCTGTGCATTAACACTACCCATAATGAATTTTAAGGGTGGAGGGGGGGGGGAGAGAAGGGAGACATTAACAAAGTAACAAAATGAACACTTTGGCTTGTATCAATCACATGCTCTTCTGCCATCTAAAGGAGATAAAGGCATCGAAATGAGTATGACCGCCTTCTTAAATAGATTAGTTATGAATAACAAACAAACAAAATTTAATTGAAGCCCTGGACACAAATGTTAGAGTTAGAAATCCAGAGATATGAGGGTGATCGCCATTTCTCTCCATTGTTATTTATCATGTTTTGATCCCGATAAATCGAATCCTAGATATAAAACAATATTACGCGTAATGAAGGTTATTCATTCAGAGTAAAAATCCTGAATACCATAGAGCTTCAATTTCACAATCATTAAAAAGGGACAAAATCACTATTTACCTTCTCCTAGTTTCTATAAAGTTAGAAAATCAACTTCTAAACAGTAAAAATTTAATAAAAGAACCATAATTAGAGCAGGAAAGGGGAGAAGGTAAAACCCCACTAATTCCAACATTGAGTTTGCATTAAAAAGTTCGCTACTATTCTTGTTGCTATAGCAAGCAATCATGCCAGCTAAAATTTTACGGACAGACGGAAATTACGGACGTATTTCTCGAACGCTCCATTAGAGGAGGAGGAGGAAGGGGGGGGGGGTTAAATAAACACCATATTTTAATAATATGCCTATTTTTCACAAATATTATCAACAAAATCTGCACAGGAAGTTGATTTTAACAATCCTTACGGAAGTTAGTGGGAAACAGGACTTTTTTTTCTAACCCAAAAAATCAGTTCATTTTAAATTATCTGTGTAATGAAACGGCGATAAATTATTAACAAGTGTCAATCACTACAGATGTAGGTTTACTGACTATCATTTATGTGAGCTGTCGTGATATTGAACATATTAATAGTCCCTCAACTAATTTCGTAATTTGTGAATTGGAACTAATTAGCAGCCTATAAGGTACACCTAACAAATCTATTTTCTAAAGATCAATATTGTTACTAGAACAACCAAAATTTAAGACGATTTAAGAGGGAGATCCAATCGTTCAGATGAGGTGACTTCATTGTAATATTAACTTGCCCCTATTTCTCAAAAATAACCTTAGCAGACCAGTGGCCAAAGTACACGCCTATCGAGTGAGTGGCCACGAGATCGATGCTCAACGATGCACATCCAGTGATATGCGTAACTAATTGTATTGGTTAATTCTGATCAGCAAGACGGGTGATAGAAAACAACCTTCCCATTAGAATGGCTTCAGAACAACTTTCATCTACCCACTTCCTTTAATACGATTGAATAGTCACACACATAGTGCAAAACTCCATTCAAGGGTCATCTACATTAGCGTCTAACCAAAAACATCCCTTACCTTACTTTCAGAAGCTTCAAATTCCGCTCCAGCTTCTCACTGGAAACTTTATATCTTCCAGTCTCAATTTGCTATAGCGTGAAGAACAATGACATAATAAGAGTGGAAGAAAGAGTGCAATTTCAATCCATCTCAGTGGTAAAAAAGTGGAAATTAAAATGAAATTGTATGCATTACAACATAAACGCACACATACACACAACAAGTTTTGTCGTATTCTTAATTGAAAAAAGAACGCGAAAATTTCAAATGTGTGCATGTCCACTAACTAATTAATTTTTTCATGAAGTCATCTTTTTGTGATCAGATCGTAAAAAAACAAATGAACAAAACTAATTTGCATTTTAAAATTCATAATTGCAATTAAAGCCAAGGAGTAATTAGGAGTTATTGAAGCGCTCTTAGAAGGATAGACGATCAATTTATAGATCAGGGAGAGCTTTAATTAATTATCGATATTGAAATGATCCTTCATCCCCATTCATCCCCAATATTTGATTTGTTTCAACAATCAATATTGTCTTAACTAGAATATCTCAACTTGTATCATACAGTTGCCTGCCCATTGGTTATTGAAATGGACATGAAAATGCATTTTAACTCAAGATTTCTAACCAGGATGCTAGGAGGTAACACCTAATGTTTGAATTTTGGAATGCAAGCTCTTGAGCAGAAAACAACAAATCTAGTAACTTTAGAGTCTGGATTAAGTGGGACTCTTTTGATGTGTTGATGATCCATTCAATCCCTTCCTTAACTGTCTTACTCTTCCTCGTGTTTATCGCGAGGTAACAAGAATCCCCTCAATAAAGTATAGACTTATCCACTTCGAATACACAAATTCAATTGCCAAGAAATCATCCAAATGCCCCTAGGATTTAAAACCAGGGGATAATTTAGTGAGTTATCGCATAATTTATTTATTTGTGCATCCAAAAGTCGACAAGAGGAAAGTGGTCTCAAGGGAAAAGGAGGTTTTGTATATACCGGACCGTCTCTAGAGGGAGTTTAAGTCAATCATCATTGTGCTGAAAGCAATGACTTCTATCATAGAATTTGAACATTCTTGAAGCATACAATGTTTTTCATTAAAAGAAAATATTAAATAATATTTATTCCAAATTGCGAGTCGTATAGGGGGCAGCTTCTTTTAGATAAATCAGCTAAATGAAAGACGTAAGGGATCTCCAATTTGAAATTCAACAACCTGATTATACGATTGTGCCAAAAATAACTCCGAGGTCATCGAATGAGAAAAAAATGATGGATCAAGCAGTGAAAAGGTGATGAATTAACAAAAGAGTACAAAAATTTTGCAATTTATAATTGTGGAAAGCAACAGAAATTGGTTAGCAGAAGATCCAATAAGTGACAAAAGAGATGACATCAAAAAGGCAGTGAGGGCAACGTCAACGTTGGAAAAGGTGTTACTTCATCTTACTTCTTTTTGGGAATCTGGTTGTGTAACATTTATGAAATGAGTAGCTTGTGTTCCAAAATTCAAATTTCGTGATGCGTCCGCCTTGATGAGAAACTTGAATTTTGCCAGACTTAACTAGTGGCTGAAAATTCAGGATATGCACCGTCGGGGCTTCGAACCCGTGATCTCTGATTTCGCGGACGTGTTCATTAACCATTAAACTGGAGGTAAAAACACTTCGCCTTTAGAATCAGTCAGTTTAAATATATATATTTCTAAAGAGTTCAAATCTGATTGCTTATTTCAAACACAGATTCTAGCCAAAATATTTGAATTTCCAATGAATATTGGAGAGCTAATTGATAGGGAGAGATGAAATGTGCACACAAAAACAAATTTTGATTATAAATAAACAAACATGTATTTTTTGTTATGAAAAAGTTCGAAACATACCATGCAGCACAATGTCAATCGCATGCAGGCTAAAAGTGGCACCAACGGAAATTGATGACAGTATTCTACTTTTCCTTTGCATTAAAAACTCACTTTCATTCCAAATTTAATAAAATTTTTCAGTGTTATTATTTCAGTAATGTGTATTAATTTTATTTTTTAAAAAAATATGATTTTAAGGAATTACCAGTAAGTCAAAGATGCATGACCTACTATTTCACTAAATCAACAGGTCAGCGAGCTCCGACTAGCACGGACATGAACCCAAACAGATAACTGAGCCTAGGGACACTTTTATATTACAGATTGAATTATCTTCCTTATATGAAAGTGAAAAATACAATTCTGCCGAAATTCGTTTCAAATATGACTCTTGGCTTCATCATCTACGCCCAGTTGATTCGCTGTTTCACTCCCTTAGAAGAAATATTTTCCTATTTAGTGTGTTCTGTCCCATGATTCAAACGTGTAAAAGGAAATTTTCTATTCCCACAAGTAATTACCATAATAGTACAGAGTGTTTTAAATAAAAGCGGATTTTTTAAACATAATGAATTAATCTCCCTGATTAATATGAAAATTGCTCCCGTATCTAAAGGATGAGAACTAACGCGTTTACTCTAAAGCAGAAAAAAAACGGGTTCCGTGATTCAATTCAGTAACATTTTCAAAGTGAATTTTTGACAGAGGAATGGTCTCCCAAGGTAAAACTGTATCATGTCAGCATGTTCGTGCCGAACACTACTGAAGTGAACTTTATTAATCTAGCTAATTCAAAGTACGACTGGAATGTTCGAATAAATATATTTGGCAGAAAGCAACACAAAATGAATTAATGTGGAGGTTAAAGATGAGATCTTAAATTGGAGAAGGTAAAGCCAATATTCTTAAAATCAACTTCAAAGCCGGCCAATAATCGAATAGAATTCTCTCAGATATCTGAAGCCGATCAAAATTCCTAAGACAAAGAGGACCCAACTGCAATTTGAGCCGACTTCTGCTTCCATTTTCCCTAATCTATTCAAATCGTTAATACGATGTCAAATTATATTATCTTCAGTATGTTATTCAGTTTGAGGGAACTCTAGTGAGCTGTTTAAGCTTATCCTGCACTCAGAAGGAGAAGATGGATTGAAATTGTAAGACCGATCATTCAAATTAGTCAACCGCCCAAAATGTACCGACATCGTTGTCAGAAATCCAGGGGAACTACTAGGTAAATACTGCACAAATGAAGTAATACTCTTTATATATCCTGACTATTCTAAATACTTGTCCGATCCCGTCCCCTAATTGGACCTTCCCGTTACTTGATTTCATAAATTTGTATTTTTAACCAGCCGTGATTTATAATACAATCAGAAGCAAATTTATCTGTATTCAAGTCTATAATTTACTACTATCCGGATTAAAAAAACGAGCAGTGGAGACTTATCAGACATCCATCTCTCGTAAGGCAAGACAAGTGAGGAGCAGTCAATAATAGATGAAATGCTGTACGGCTGTCGAGAGAAAGAGAGTAGGCTGGTGACTGAGAATTGCACGAAAATGAGTGATTCACGGGTGTTGGATGCACACACTGACAAGCGCAAGCGATTTGTCATCGTCTTTCGCAAAAATAAATCCACCATTCTCGCACGCATATTTTTTCCTGTCAGAGACAGTGAAATACTCGCTTATAATTTTGGATAAGTGTATTGTTACGGTAACCCATGGCAATGCAAAGTTAAATTTCCGTCTCTTGGGCATCTGAAAGTGCGAAATGATAAAATATTCCACTAAGGAAGGTGGAACATGAGTACGAACGAAGTCAAGATGTTAAGGATCTTCTTCTTTATTTAAATTTTATAAGCATTTAATTGGCCACTTTTCATAAGGGCTATGTCAATTAATATTTAAAGGTTCCAAAGCTCAGTTTTCATGATTGGGATCCTGAAATTCTGGGTGATATTCGGGGCTTGTTTAATTGTGAATGGTTAGTTTGTCACCTCGTTTCGTTTTCACGACTACAAGGAGGTAGATGAGACCAGAGAGGGCGTTTAAAGCATTGCAGAGCTCAGAAAGTGTCACTTATGGTTGAATTGAATACAACTAATTGTAAACACAATTGGAAACGGAAATGCTCCTAATGCTTTGGGAAACAGTTAACATTGGAGTGATGTTATGTTCTTTAATAAATATTATTCTATTTACTTTTTCTGGAAATTAATATGAAAACAATGTTGTAACTTGATTTCAAAAACAAATTCCTAATTTCACCAGAAATCGGTTCCATATTCAATAGTCAGGCTCAGATTAGGTCGAACATTGCACAGACTGAGAAATAAACAAACGGATCGTAAGTAATTTAACCAATGAATTTGCTGAAAACCAATTTAACATTAATCTTATGACCATAGATTTTATATCTCCCCTGAATAAATAAAAATTCATTCTTAGAAGAGACAATATAGGTAGCTAGAGAAAACAATCCCCTGATTGTAATTTCAGGTTTCCGGCAACATTTTAAATCGAAACTCGACATTATTCAAATAATAGCAAGTTAAGAGAAGCACTGCAAAAGGAGAAGAGACGAATACACTCACAATATAGCAACATCAACAAACATACTCGAACATAAAAATGATCCTAAAGTTGATTACCTCAAGAAGGGGGTGAATAAAAGGGAATTAAATAATAAATGATTCCCAAATTCATTAAGGAGAGCGTTTTTCAACACTCGCCTTGAGCAGAGGGATAGGATTATGGAACATCTCCAGTGATAAACTCGAATTCTGTCACCCTATATTATCAACCAGACTTAACCAGTGTGGTGGGTCATTCTGTTCACTGGGTGTGCACCGATGAGCATCAAAACGGTGACTTTGACTTCGAAGTCAGGCACGTTAACTGTCACACCACTGCCACACACGCCGTTAGAAGAAGTAGCGAAAAGTAATATCTGAGAGAGCTGATATCTTTTGTTTTAGAACATTAAGTACTCGCATTTCATTAAATTGGTGCATACTTAGAGACAATAAAAAAACCAAAGTCTATACGATTGAACAGAGTCGAGTTTAACTGTCCTATACATTCCGCAATGTACCTAGCGTTTAGGTTATAAATAGTGTCTGTTTTTTTCGTAAAAGACGAGTATGCGCAGATCTTGCAAATCACCACCCGCTTTCGTCGTGCCTTCTCACCGTCATATATCAGTCAAAGTATGAATAAATTTACATAGCTCATGTAACTTAATATTCACCTTATTTGAAAGTTTGGTTAGGTTAGTATTATATTGATAAACCGAATGATCAAGTGTGTAGAGGAATTTAGGAGTGATGATTTCCCCGTCGGTACACCTCCTCTCGTCAAGGTAAGGAGTAGAATGTACTTGGATCTGACAGGCTTTAAGATTCATCAAGTCCTTTTGGACATCCAATATCAAATGTATCTACACATTAAAACAGTCACATAGATTGGGCCAAATTTATCTCTGAAAACATTGCAATTTGGAAAGATAGGAAATTGAATGATGTAGTAATGACCTTCTCGTTTCATTTGTTGTGAGTTGTTAGAATTTCACGAAAAATATGCGTGTTTCATTTATTTCAAACTCACTGAGTTGTGGTAAATATCTTAAGTTTGACGGTTATTCGCTATGGTGGTTTGAGAATCTATGTTAAAAAAAACACATTTCAGCTAGTATAAACTGGCTGTTCTAAGCTATTGGGAGAGATAGATTTATGGAAATGCGACTGCCAGTCACTTAGCCGAATTACCTGAATATCTAAATGCCGTGGATACGAACCCGAATTCTGTAAATTGAACTTTGGAACATTAGAATATAACGCGATAAACTACAACCATTAAGTAAGAAGTGGATAACCTAATAAATTCAAAATTGAAACGAAGTAAGAATGTTTTGATGCCCCGCCCTTCAACCCTGACGAGACTATTTTACAAGCCTTAAATGCTTTCCCATCATAAAAACTGCCTATTATTAGGTTTCCCAAGGGTAATAACAGTAACATAATGGTTTACTTGGAATCCTAACTAACTTTGTATGGAAGTTAAATCAAAAACTTCATAGGTGCGTTATATTGCAATGTGAATAACTTCCTGGTCAAAACTGTTGACAATGCAAACTCATTGAACGGATAACAAAATAATTTAATACACCTTTTTATCACGGGATCCAGTAACTGCAAAAACTAGGAGCTGGGAAGGAGAGGGGTTTAATAAATGTTAAAAATTGCAAATTGAAACAAAATTACAAAAAAATAACAGAATTAGAGCCAAAATTCAGTCAAGGCTAAGGAAAGTGACGGTCCGTTAAACGTCCCAGAATTTGTGTAATATCTTAAAACGCATAAGTCTCCATGACTTCTCTTTAAAACTCATTTTAATGGAAGAATATAAGTAATACAATAGAATTTAGCGAAATGAAGAATAATAATTAATTTATGTTATTTCAAAATGGTTTTATTTCAAATGAACAAACATGCCCACTCGTAACGCGCGGAACGAGAAGTGTGGAATTCAGCGGAGACTTCTAAAGTGTACAACCTTATACAATCCCAAAATAGATGCAAAGAACCCTCTTAGGAATAAAATGGAAGGTTACACACATTAAATTTAACAAATATTCCTAGATTTTGATAAAAAATTCTGGGTGCCTACGGTATCACGATGGAGAGTTTTGGCAAAATACTCTTTGGTAAATATGATATTTATGATACCAGTAAGATTACATATGCTCCGAATTTTTTATTCTTGTACCTTCTCCGAAATAATTAAAGCAAATTAGTCATTCTTCATAATTTTGTATATTGAATTTGACATTTGGGTCAGTTCGGGATGTACCCATCTGACAACGAGGGCAAGATAAAATCGATACCTCCAAGAAAAAATTTTTAATTTCAAATAGTCTTCTGACACAATAAACACATTTCTCAACAAAAATTACCAAGTTATTTCGATGTCAAGATCTAAATCGTAATCCATCATTTGGTTATGCAGTTTCATGTATTTCCCTGTGGGAAATGGTAATCTGAATATGGGAAACGAAGAAGTGGATCTGCCGCTTAAGTGTGCATACATATGAGTTATAGGAAAAGAACATTTAAAACTTTCCGCTAGTACCTCATGATATTTTCTTCCTAACATTGCACGTTTGCGGATATTTTTCCTCTCCTTGACAGCCAAGACATTTAGAGGGGTACACAAAAAAGTAAAGAAAATGAACAGCCCTACTCATTAAAACAAAATTAGATAAATACGAGCGATAGAATCATAAAAAATAAGAAAAAGTCTAACACGAATTCGCTCCGTTTATTTCGAATAAAATATCTGATTAAATTACGCAATAAGAGACAAATAAAATTTATGAAAAGATAGTGCAAAAGTTTTTAAAAGAATGTTCGTGAAACATTATCGATTGAATTTTTGAAAAAAAACGCAAACCTAATACGGTCACTGAAATTTAAACGTGCATACTCTGGAAAAACAATCTCTAATAAAAGTGAAAGAAAAATGTTAATTTGATAACATTACTAGATGACATTGCATTCGATCAACCAATCAATTTACGTAAATAACGGGATAACAGAAAAATAATCAAATGCCCAATTGAAATGTGGAAAAAAAATGATATTGGGATTTAATTTCCCGGCTTCTACTTCATCTACGTAGCACGTAGCAATATTTTCCAAGGTATATAAAACGATAAAATTTTAACAATTGTCACCATAGGTGACTTAAAAGAGGTACCAAAATTCCCAAGGATGGGAAATTATAAATAAAAGTCTAATGCAGCAAGATGCTCTTATAATTTCGTTTACCATGAGAACTAAATTTGAAGTGGGGAGATTAGAAGAGTGGATTCATAATTTCATAAATTGAAAATAGAATACTAGCTTAGAAAAGCAAAATTGAATATGATTTACGTAATCAAATCAGCAGAGATTACCCCTGGTAGTTTCTTGTGCACAATTTTGATGATTTGAATTAAGCTAAACACAATTTGGGGAGGAGGAACTTTAGTCTGATCTCCACATCATTAATTCGTCCAATAAGGAAAAGGAGAGTCAACGGTACTTCACGATGATTCATTTAAGGAGAAAAAAACTAGTCAAGGTCGTTAGTAGTCAAAAACAAACCCATAGGGAAAATTGAAGAGGCATCTCCTCTTAGTCTGATTGGATACGAAAATAGTAGGCTAAAAATTGATCTTGTTTAAATTGGTCTGCTAACTTTAAGCGCAAAGTGCGAATAGGAAAATCAAAAATGCAAGATGGAATTGAACTAAAATTTAATGGTTTCTCGTAAATTTATGTCTACTGCGCAAAATTATAAAATCTCGGAAAGCCCTCGTATTCGGATAGAAGTAATAAATCTCGGAATGCGGATGTCGATGTTGAAGGTGATATGTACTACTAACGCAAAGAATAATAAAAAGTACAGATTCCAATGCTTAAATTTTATAAAAGATGTTTACATATCATCTATCACTAATTCTATACAATCAATATAGCTGGTGACTGTAATATCTAATATTATACAAATCTCAAAATGGTGGAAATATTGGCAGTGAATGTGATACAGGAATAAGATATTAACCCATCTTCCAAGTTTGCAAATTCTTTCTAATTCAATGCCTTAGGATTTTAAAACCATTTATTTAACCATAACATAACATAAGAAAAGTTCATCTAAAACATTTATATAAGGTTTAAATAGTGAAAATTACATTTTAAAACAAATTCCCAAATCTTGCTAATGAAACTGGTGTCATGAATAATCTAGTTGAATCTCTGTTTTTGTAAATTGTAATCAAACACGATGAGCATTTCAATGGTGTGCTAGAGGAAACTAACTTGAAAGAACACTCCACTGGATGATCGAAGTTGACACAAGAAAAGATTGCATTTTCAAATCTACTCCAAATAATGGAAAAGGAATATTGAGTTAATCATTCAAAGGCACCGAAAATTCACCCACAAACCCCTTACCTTTGGTTATATCTCAGTTAATCTGATTAGTATACTTCATACCAAACAAAAAATATTAGTTTTAATCTAAGCAGAAATAAAATAAAAGAAATACATTGAAAAGAGGTTGTAACACGAAGGCAACAGTATCGGTGAGAGTGAACACTAATGGAGCTGTCCAGAAATGGGGTTAACTGCGGCTGGATAACTGAATGGACAGTCGTTCACAGAATGGAATTTTTTAAACAAATTTAAAACACGATGAATATCACTTTACCAATAAATTTCAGGAATGTTCTTCGAGCCTCGTCAACTGATCAATAACAATTTAATGGACACATAAGTTACTTACGAGCTATATAAAATAAATTGAACTAAAGATATTAAATCATTTAAAGTAAAACTATATCAGAATACGAATTATTTTTCATTGCAATCAATGTTAAAATACTAACAGAACTCCACATATTAAACATTGATTTGGAATGAATGTGAAAAGGTAGAGTTACAATAACAAGATATGCAAATATATGCAGCGCATACTATGCTAATTTTTCCATTATTTCAGCAAGAAATATTTCAAAAGGACAATTATACATGAGTAAGTTCAAAACACACCTGGATAAAAATCATTCCGTTTGGACATTTTGACTTTAGCTCCGCTTTCCTTTTGAATCCGTTCAATGGCTTCACCATCTTTACCAATAACAGCACCAGCAGCGATTGAGGGTATCAGTACCTTGAGGTGGACAGTAGATGCTTAATGAAAATAAAAAAGAAAAAACTTGAACCATACAAACAGTGTAAATATTCACGTAAAAATATAAAAGATGCAACCACTAAAACCAAAACATACATGAATCTATAAAATATATAAACAACTGAAAGAGAATAATTTAAAACTAACATTTGCGATACAACACTGTGTCAGAATGATCTTGAAGGTATTTTTAAATGGTCAAAAATATTACCTCCACAGTTAGGCCGTTTAGAACTACATCCAGTTTCGCATTGATCATCCGAATGCCTTTTTCGTGACTCACTACTATCATCCGATCCTGAATTACTTCCAGTCATGCTAAACCGATTGTGAAACAGTTAAGAAAAAACATCCGATCTGCCGCTCCTATTCAAGGTCAATTTAATAAATATACAGAACTAAAAATAAGGTTCTGTAAAACTTAATAATGTTTTTTAATTACATTTTACATTAACATTCAATTTATTTATTGTATTTTTGGTGAGCACAAACTATTTAATAGGAAATAATTTTTATATGATCAACCCATCCAGCCAAATACTGTCAGTATAATTACTTAAATATCAATTCTTTTACTAAAATAATCCGTTTCATATTTGTGGCAGTATAAATATACTATTTTTTATGTGATTATAATTTTTCTTTTACATACGGTCCAAACGGGTGGGCTTTTGATCTCTAGCCTAATTACTCATTTTACATCTCCCTAGTTTTTGCAGTCATGGATTCGCGGTACGATAATGCTTTGTTAGGTATTTTACAAAGTGAAGGCAATATTGAAAAGTTCATCGAAGTGATGTTTGGATTTCTTATGCGAAGGTTTATTGGTTTTTTTCGTTAAGTTGATTATTGTGTAGAACTGACTTCTTTTTCGAGTATCAACCGGGAAAAAAACTAGGTTTTCCAAAAGGCATTGCCTTAAAAATGGTCCTCAAGGTAATTAATCTGTATCTGAAATTGGCTGGTTAGGCATTCGACAAATACGATACTTTTTTTAAAGAATACCAAGAAAAGCATTTATTGGCTCAAGTCGCGGAAGACGATTCTGATGATAAAGAAAAACCGACTAATAAACCCAAAGCTGAAAAATCGGAGACGATTGAGACTAAGCCCAAACCTAGTACAACTATTGATTCCAATGGTAAATCGTTTTTCTTCTAATATCATATAAAGACTCAATAATGACTGATCAATCAAAACCGAGTTCCTCAGAAGTTAGACCAGATGCACCCTCCGGTGAAGATTCCACAAAATGTGAAACAGGGTCTGAGAAGAAGGTCATTAGGGTCGCTCCCGGAACGCTGTTTAAGAGGGAAGAAAATGGTGAGCGTTTATATGAGGCCGAACCCGATTGTTATAACGGCGCTCGAAGGGATAACTTTTCGTGGAGTCAAAAGCATCGAGAAATTGACATCCAAGTAAAAATTCCAGAGCACATCAAATCATCTAAGCAATTAACCGTAAAGATAGAAAAGAAACACATCAGAATTTGTGAAAATGGTGTTGCACAGCCTATTATTGATTCCAATCTCTCCATGGATATTAAGACCGAGACCGCTCAATGGTCGTTCGAAGTTGATGAACATTTGGTAAGTTTGTTTTGATCTAAATTTATATTTCTTATCGATGGCTTGTTTCATATACGAATTCTAATTATCTCTGGATTTTACTAGCTAATTCCTCTCAGTATTTCATTTTTAAGATAGTATTATAATTTTCATCTATTATCCATTTTCTCTTTCATAAACTTGGTTTTTTATAACCCGTCTTAGTTACACTTCCAGCAGCTCTTCATTGCTGGTTAATTAATGAAGTTATACATAACTGGGATTAATGCATATGAAAATTGAAAATTTTGGCGGAACTTCCCTGTTTTTCTATTGTTTTTCTCACATTCGTGATCTTTTCATCTACACTTAATGATTCGTCTTTCTCAACCTGGAAGTTTGAAAATATAACCGAACTGTGTCTTGATTAATCCTTTCAGTTTGCATCCTGCCTTGTTAATTTAATTTCGTTGTTATTCCGAGAAATCTTTTTCCTGAAGTTATCCTGTTTGTAACTTTGAAACCGGATTCCTTGTGTAACCTTTCTAAATAATTATTAAAATGTAAGTATTTAAGTATTCAATGATTTCGATAAATTAGTGATTTCATTCGCGGATGCATACGGTAAGTCTGGGTCTGTTTACTAATAGTTGAAGCTACTTCATTTTAACTCTATGTCTGATGTGACAACTTGTTCTAGTTGATGTGAACCCACTTTTAAATTGATTTAACGAACTAACACTTGTGTATAATTGTCTATTTTTGCCACCTGATTTATAGTCTCATCAGTTTTCACGTATTAGAGTTAATCCGTTTGTATTGACAGGGCAATTGGGAAGTGGAATGAGAGGTTTCTCAATTATGTTGACTAAAAGGTTAAGGAATATAGGCACTTGTTTTCATTGAGCGCCATTTTGTCTCCGTGCCATATGAAGATTGACTCTTGTAGAGAAGATGGAAGCCGATCTCATGACCTCTGACACGGCAGATACACGCATTGACAACTGCACCACCCTCGTATTTTGTTACACCTGTGAACGGTGACTGTTGTTTGGTGCTTTATGGTTGGATATAATAAGATATCTACAATACCATTGTAGTTGTTCAGTACTTGGTCATTTCATATCGGAATACATTCAGAATATCAGCCTTATTGAATTCTCATTGATAGGGAACGAATTTTCATCATGTGATGTGACTGACTACTACTAGATGGCGAATTTATATTAATGTCCCAATTCACCCCTTTTAACATTTTCATTCTATCTAGCAGTACCTATTTGCTCCGTTTTCATTGCTCTTTGTAGCTGACAATATCACTGGACAAAGTTCGTGAATACTGGTGGGATTCGGCTTTTGAAGATGAGGAGAAAATCAATGTCCAAGAGATCGATTGTTCCCAACCCATTCATGAATTGGACGAAGAGGCTCAAGGCAAGATTGCCCAACTCCTTTTTGATCAGCAACAGAAACGAAAAGGTCTACCGACCTCAGAGGAGCAGGTTAGTGACATACATTTTAATATTGATTTCCCGGTTTTGCTGAATTCCTCTAATGTGTTTTATCATTAGTAACCTCATTAAGTTTTGAATTTATTGATAGACTTTGTGTAGCTATTTATCTCATGACTTGTTTATGGCTGCAGTTATTCGTGTATTGGTGCCTTTATCAAATAGTAGGGGCCGATTTTTCCCACTGCAAATCGGTATACGTTGAAATACGTCAGAGAGGCTCTGATCGAAATAGTATCCCAAATGGTATTACTTTATATATGAACTGTGTATTGTTTTATACACATATTAGGATTCCGTTATTGAAGGTGATAGAACCTAGTATAGATCACTGTGCAGACCTAATCTTTTACTGACTTATTGAAGTTGATGTGACCATAGCAAGCGCAGATGTAGCAGAATCTAGCTATCATCACCGAACATCTATGTACTCCCAGCCAGCTATTAGCATTGGTTTCCATACAAATCTCGTTCTTTGTGAGTGCACAGCGAAGTAGCCGGACTTCCTCTCCAATCACTTTCATCTCCAAACATAAATATCGCACGTTGAATGCACTTCGAACAACGTGCTCTTTTAGTACCGATAATGGGTTCAAATGTGTTTTCTTATTTGCCATTATTTATGCGTGTAGGTGAGTGGCTTTGCTTATATCTGCACCGCCAATTCATAGCAGGTGCTATAAATTATTTTCTGTGTGATAATTCTATAGGTTTTTAATAATTGAGTAATTATTTTCCTCGACTTGTACTCGTTACCTTGATGATTCTATCTCAAAAAATTTTCAAATAGTATTTCCTTTACTGGTCAAAAACTTGTAAATTTGGAACTCGTATCAACTGATGAAGTGCAATTCCACAAATTAAGCATTTCTTACTCTCTACAAATCTTAGCATCTTTTTCCTTTCATCTTTTTTTAGCGAATCCAAGACATATTGAAACGCGCATGGAATAAGGATGATTCGCCATTCAAGGGCCAACCCTTCGATCCCAATAGCTTCAAGGTAGAAACCTCGGGCCAACTGCCACCTAACCAACCCTAAGATTAACTATGTCTCCCATCCTTTCGCACTAGCCTACTGTAACTTAATAGTAATAGATTCATAAAAAAATCCTACTGCTTTTGCTGATTGATTTCTTTCATGTGATTTTATTTCCTGTTGCTTTAGGCTGGATGTGAATGTAGTAGATTCGATTGCTTTGTTCCCGGAGGGTTCTAGCGAGTTCATATGGCCTCGAGTATGTGCTACCTCTTAGGACAAAGAATATTTGAAATTAAAGAAATTTACATGGGATTCAAATGTAATTGGAAGCGTATGATAAATTACATCGCTGCCGTAATTTGGATGTTATATTATATCATCTGAGCTGTCTCATTTGAATGACTTTTTGTGATTTAAGTTGTTCATGTGCTTTTTTTAGCGCTGGCAAGCCAGAAGTCTGGAATGCTTTTATCTTTTGCGTCACTAAATACACTCAGCTATTAGTTTAGGAGTTTTGCGATTTGCTCCTGAATATTTTTACAAGTTTTGAGTAAATTTTTTTAAAACTGTAATTATTTACAAGTTTAATCATAAGATAGCATCTGGACAGGCAAAATTGTGAAATTGCTCAGTAAAGGATGAAACATGTGGTTGTAAAGAAGTATATGATGCAGTCAGGATGTCAGGGGTTTTAAATAGGGGAACTATCTTACCTTGCAGTAACTGAGTTGTCGTAACCTCCCAAAGTAGCCACAAATCCCTCGAATTCAATAATAACACGGAATTAAGTAACTTCAATAACGTACTCAAAATTCTGCAGAGATGCGAACATGAGATTTATCACCTTTTAACAAATATGTAGATTTAATGAATAATTAACAATAAATTGTTCATTTGACTTTTCTTTGGCAAACCATGAGTAGCAAATACCTGGCGGGGACTGCTGATAATGGCAACGGTTGTGGTTCTTCGTTTAGGTTTAGCAAGACCTTAAATTGAAGATCCATGAGATCATGATGATATGAAATTGAAGTCTCGTCTGCAGTCTATACAACCGCTTTTGATACTGTTCCATTTGACTAAGACATATTCGGCAAGACTGACTTCCTCTGGCTCATTAAACTTATCAACCACCAGTGCCGTTGATTTAGGTCAGGATGGGAGCACTGATCAAGACATTTAGAAGACATGATCATGATGGACGAAGAGTTCTGGGGAAACCTGTGGGCAACAGATCCATTTTTGTCCAACATTTCGGCACCGTTTACACTGATACTGCTTGAAAGGACATAGTTGAGGGCAATGCTAATCTTGGCAGCATGGACAAAATGAGGATGATTTCCGTTCGGAAGAGGGACTTGGTAGTGCCACAAATTGTACGGATTGAGGCATAGATGCAGACATATTATGCGTGATCATGGCGTCAGAACCGATGTTAGCTGAATCACGTGTGAGATTCGACATGCTTACGCATTGACTAATTTAAGCAACTTTAAGTCACCAGTGGATCAGTATGAAGCACCATAGGTAACTCAGGTACATCCGAATACAGAAAACAATTTTTAGTAGAAGTATGAAATACAGTAGCAGTCGATGTGACAGAAACACCACAAGAGCGTTTAGCCCAATTATTGCCAAAGAAACTTTTATTTCTGTTGGCAAGCTCTCGAAAATTTTGATAAGTATTGAGTAGTCCACTATTCCTGGTGAAAACGAAGACTTTTTGCCCTTCTAGACTTTTTTCGGGTCATATCACCCACATCTACTCTCCACCGCATGGGTTGGCGGCTGGTTGATCTTCAACCATCGATCATATGAGGTGGTTACGAATTGATGACTGTTGTTGCTGTAGTTAATTGTTAGCCGCTAGCCATTAGTTTTTAACTTTACTCCAACAGGTCTGGACCAATCATTGCGGTAGGAATATTACATTAGTGGCAGGATACTTTATGATACCTATCAGCTTAGGATAGATGCAAGTGCAACAAGTTAAACAACTCGTTGGAAAATCGATGGAGACTTATAAGAAAAACGTATTTATATAATCTGCAATAAGCTGAAGTAGAAAAAAATAGTATGAAATATGTAAGTGGATATTTATGTGAATGGGAAATAAGTTTCACTTAATTTCCAGATATTTATACAGTTTATGTTATGTTGAAAACGGGTAGACATTTCGGAAGAGCGGATAAACTAGCCATGTTATGCAGTCTTATAATTTTCAGTTACATATCGAAGGTGATGAGAGCATCACAGGAGCACAGTAGCATTCAGAACTACGCAGATCTAATTTAATGCATTAAACTTGGTATATCATGCTTTTTTTCCAGTGCTATTTTGTGAGTTTGTAAATATAGTCCTATAATATTAACAAAGCAATTACATATAGATTTTTCACTATGACCTGATTTAATGAAAGCGTTTATCGTTTTGAAACTGCATTTTTCATCAGTCTGCGATTGTTTATAGATTAAGTTTTTAAATCCTTCGGTAATATGTAACAGTTTATAAAAATACAGATCTCTGTAATTTTTTGAGGTTCATCCAGTTTAGTAGAAATATATGTGCAATATAAGTTAAAAATTGATTCGTCAAATGTTAGTCACTAAAGAAACTTTTAAAAAAATGCTTTATCAATTGAGTTTTTAACATTTTATTGGTTTTTAGATTTTCATACATTAATTTTTAAATTAACCCCATCGTAAACAATAATTTCAAGGTTTTAAGCGCATTTTTCGAAAATGGCGACATCAGCTTATCTTGAGACTATAGAGTAGGTCTTGTCACTAATTAACAATAAAATATTTTTTGAAAGAAATTTCCTTAGAAAATTTAGTTTTTTAAGGTGGAAATTACAATTTTAACCTTTGAACATATTTTTTTAACTGATTACATTTTTTTATTTTATATATTATTACATCTGTTTTAAAATTGAATAACCCATTAGCTAAGTAACTTTAATATTTCTATTACATATATTCTGCTTTTTAAAATATGAGATTTTTTATATTATATTTGTTTTGGCAAACAGTCTTGAGGTTATTATTGTTCTATTATTAAGGCTCATTGTTACTAATAATGCTAATGTGTATGTGAACTGATGTATTTATTGAAATAAAAATTTGTGTTAAATAAAGGATATATTGGTGGAAAGAGTCTATTTGCCAAGCTTTATTTAATTAATTTATTTTTAGGAGTGGTGCAGATTCGATGAAATATGAACAGACTACCATCAGTCGTCTTCAGGCTGAGGTATCTCGAGTACAGAAGAAAACGTATACAAATTGGATCAATATATACCTCAGGCCGGTAATACGCTTTGTGCATCCACTTGATTCAATAATTGTTTTTTCCCATTTTTAGCATAACATGGAGGTAACTGACCTCTACAAGGACCTTTGTGATGGAAAGCGTCTAATGAAACTTCTTGAGGTCATATCAAACGCAAAACTCGGCAAACCTAACAAGGGTATTATACGAGTGCAGAAAATAGAGAACGTAGGAAGGGCTCTCAACTATATTAAGTCAAAGGTAAACTCTCTATGCACCCAAATTCACTCAAATTGAGATTGCCTAATCTACTTCCATTTCAATTTTCAGGTTCATCTAGAAAACATTGGTGCAGAAGACATTGTTGATGGAAACCCAACCCTAATTCTTGGTCTTATATGGACCATAATCCTGCGTTTCCAAATAGAGGAAGTTATACAGAATATCGTAAGTTTGTATCATAAGATTTTGATGATTATTGCTAATATTACTATTCCGCATCTCAAAAGGTGGTCTTGATGAGTTCGAACTCATTTTACCTCAATTTTCTCTTAGATTTGATGGAATTTCTCACCTATTTATTTAAAATGAGGGTGAAATTTTTGAGAAATTTCTTGACAAAATTCATGTTCTCATGTGATCTGTCTTTTATTGGGGATGTTAATTTTGTCCTCAAACTGTGATACCGAGTTGCGGTTAGAATCGGCATCTCTCCATTCACCCACTGCTTAAGTTATTTCTTTTTCTATTCTAGGAACCACAACAGATTGGACCACAAAGAACAGCTAAGGAGGCGCTGCTTCTTTGGTGTCAGAACAAGACAAAAGGTTATCGAAATGTGGATGTCAAGGACTTCTCAACATCCTGGCGAGATGGAATGGCTTTTGGAGCTCTGATCAACAGCCACGAACCTGACGCTCTCGATATGTCGATGCTTCGACCTGACAAGCCCATTGAAAATCTCACGATTGCATTCAAGGTCGCAGAGGAATGCTTTGATATTCCCCAGATGCTTGACCCTCAAGGTAAGCATGAGCATTACAAGGGCTTTATTTCATAGTGGATAGTTCATGTCTCTTGTTTATCAGAGGTGTAATTTTAGCTTGTTTTCAAAATTTTACCGATATTTAAGGCAGTTATTTTTAAATTAGTTCCTCTCCAATAATGTGCCTGTTGTTAAATGTCATATTTTGAAAGTTATCTTCTTTTTAATCATTTAACAATTCAATAGAATTGTATTTTTCCTTTGACATTTAATAAAATATTAACGGCAATTTTATTTGCAATGATAATATCAAGTTTGAAATTCTGGAGAAAGTTTGATTTGAAGATTTGGAGCTGGAAGTAAGTATGTACAAAGTTGCCTTCTACAAGTCAAAGTGGTTCTTGATGCATTTTCAATCTATATAGTTTCATGATTCATCAGAACTGGTTGAAATTTCAGTCTTCAATAGAAATTTCAAGAATTCAAGGTAGGCTCTCACGGATTCGAGTCTCGAGGCCTTTCAGCCCACTCACCATTATTTGCAGTAGGTGAATAATTGGCTCTCAAAATGAATGAGTAGGTGATTTGTGTTTGAGTCAATGCAATCATTTTAGCTGTCAAATAAATTTACAGTCATGTTTTAAGAATTCACAAATAAGATTAGGACCGAATAGTACGTGGGAATCTTCCCATTCAGACAATATTTCAAGACCAATAGTTATAGGACGTGTTACTTAAATAATTGAGTAATGAGGGAAGAGTGGTTGTACACAGAGTGAATTTTAATACTTGCTCCTACTCAACACCTACTTAACTGGTGGAGTCTGGGTCAAAGTTATCTTAGATGATCACGTTGATGAGTGTTTTACAGTAGCATTAAACCCAGTCATTTGAACAATTCAGGGAGCCTAACTCCTTAAAAAATCAAAGATCTTCCAAAAGAGTGACAGGTACGACAGCATCGCCAAAATCCGAAGACCAAGACAGAAAGAGGAGGAAGGTAAGTTATGGGATTAGAAATTGGGACAGCAGTAAATTAACGCTAGTGCAAGGTGTTAAGGAGGCCGAATTACAGTAAGTAAGTTAATCTGGTGAGAGATCAATGAAAATTGTTTGACAGAACAGAAATACAAATAAATTTGTGCTACAATTTCAGTATCGCAGAGGAAGGCTTCTGATAAAAGTAAGCTATTAATTCAGCTATTTTTTTCACTAATATATGTCATAATGGGTAAAATGCTAACAATTTACAGTTGAAATGGGGAATTTTTGCAATGAAATTTGTCCATCGTGTTAGATCAACCTATTAGGATCTTAAATCTAGGGGTCATCCTTTATGGTTTCTAGTGATCCTGAAATTTCAACCAATGATTGTGAGATATAAAAAAACTACACCATTGATTTTAATCACAAAGTTCTTACCTAGATTGCAGACGCTGAATCATAAGACTGAACATGTTGAATATCAACGTTTCGTATAATTACTTCAAGTCAGTTTCTCGTCTAACCTTATTCCATCATCGAGTATTGAATTCCTGTAAAGAATGTTTTAAAATTCTGTGTCGACCAAAGTACCGTTTATGTGGACTCTGGCTTTCGATCTGCTTTTGTGACAAGTCGAAACTTGTGGTGGTAATCTAGGAGTTAAGGTGCCTGTCTTTTGTGTGTCTTTCTATAATCCATCATTGTTCAATCTGATTGTTGTCTGTTTATTTATAAGCGGATATATTGACATGTGGTCTTAAATTGAGCTAGGTGGAACAAAGAATCCTAGCTATGCAGCATGGGGTCTTTACCGAAATTGAAGATATTTTAGTATTATTTTCAGGTATTTGTAAAGGTTATTCAGCATTCTTCTCGGAACTTGAACATTTTTCTACTCAAAACTTTGTTGTACATTAGTATTATTTTCATGTTCCATGAATAAGGATAACATTTATCCCTTGGCTCAACCTAAATAATCCTCTTAGAAGTCTAACTAGCTGCACACAACTTCAACTTACATACAGCAGAGCCCTCTGGTATAAGCTGCCCCAAAAATTAGCTAGGCTGCGTCCAAAGTACTGAGAACACAGAATGTATTATGCGGAGAGAGTATACTGCAAATTGAGTACAATCAACGCTACGCTGCACGAAATCAGTCGCTGATTTGCTGAAAAGTCTCAACAAGCACGTCTCTGTACGTAATCGGTGGCATGCGCATACTTTCCAGAATGTTCCAGCTTGCGAGATTCTCTTGATCAGCCTTGGTAGCATTGTACATTCTACAATAGCTTGAAAAAGGGCAACTGACTTCGGCTTAGAAAAACTGGCCTCACTAAGGACTTTCTCCTTGTTTTAATTAATGTGCCTTAGATATGAATCTGCTTATGTTCTCTTTTTGGTTTTCCTTCGTACGTGGTTGCTCGAAAGAATTTTCGCTGTAAAAGAGCCAAAACGAAAATTTTTCTTGAAGCATCGTCGCGAAATTTCCGCTGAACAAACTCCTCATATCTGTGAATGTGTGTCTAGATATTAACCTTCTGGAGAAATTGAGATAACTTTAAGCCTTTAATTTAAGACAACTTTAGAAATTGTGGGTAGGTCGTAAGAGAGGATTGGCTCTACGTGATCTTAAATTATAATTTTGATTGGAGTCAACACTACTCCTCGAAGCACTGACTCTGTTCCCTTCCTCGTGAGGGACGTATTTCACTTTATAATTTTCAAATGCTCCAAAAATCAACTGTCATTGTTTAATCCCCTGGTTTCCGGATAAGATAATATCCTCGATATTCAGGACTTGCTGTAAACTTAGTCTTTTTTATCTTCTTACAGCCATTGGGAGGTAGATAGGACCAGCAAAGGCATCATAGCGGATTTCATTAGAAATTATTGATGGTGAATTCGATGAGCAATATCATTATTAAAACTCTATTTCATCCGTTTAAGGAATGTTGTTTCAATGTGTTCACTGAACACTTAGTTATCTAATGGTTTAAATGACCTTTAGAAGTGTCCTTTAATTAATTAACTCAGTCTGATCAGGTGAGTCCTATTTTTAATTACCCAGTTGGTGCACACTTTTGATTCCTCCCAAAGAAAGGTTTAATTATCTCTCAATTAATTGACTAGTTAAGGTCAATTTAAATCACTCCTTGCGAGAGAAAGAGAGGTAGCAACTGCATTAATCTTTTCTGCTTCTTCGGCAAGTGTGACAAAAAAGATAAGCCGCGAGCACAATCACGTTGAAATGTGCAGATCTCAACCAAAGTGACGGCGTAAATCAAGTCCCAACGTGTGCATATTAAATTAGTATGACTAGATGGGCGCTATTATCTCTAAATCTCTCTTTCTCTATTAAGGTCATTGATTTGCTTTGCTAGCTCTGCAAATACCCACACTGTCAAATCACTGTCAATCCAATCTCCTGACTCACTATTACCCATGACAGCAAAAATTACATTTTTTACTCATGGATAACATCTAAATAAATGGTAGAGCAGAGGCTTTTTAGGGAATGCATGAGGGATTTGGGGACGGGGTGAGCTATAAATCTAAGGCCTTACCGGATTCTGAAATTGTCATTGTCTGCCAATTTAATGCATTAAACTACCCCTTGTCATTATGGTGAAATTCCGAATTGCTCGATTTTGTACGACTAAATAACCACTTATTTTCACATATTTATTAAATCAGCTAGAAAACGGGAATCTTCTAGTTTGTAGACCGTGGTCTGTTAGCCGGTACCTTCCCTTTTCCATGCATTGGTGAAAAGTTAATAACAACATGTATCTGAGCAGACAATTTCTCTTTTTTCTTTCCGTTCCATTGTGGTTTGTTTTTTAGTAAGAGTTGGTTAAATTTTTCTGCTAGGATTCGGCACCCTGTTTCTTACCAAACACCTGCCTCACATCAGCCTTAGGTTTTGTGTGAGAAACTTCAGATGTGCTCTGTTCGGTAATTGGAAATTGCATGAAAGTTTGACAGTTGTATTAATTTTTCTATGAAGACTCACCCGGAGACTTGCCTACGCGTCTATATTTGTATGAAAAGGTTAATCGGAGGGACTTTTCCGGCTAGGACTTTAACCCTCAATCGTCTCCCGCTGTACAGATTCATAATCGAAAGCGCATTCGATCTTAGAATTGTCATGAGTATTGCCAACCCGGCTCTTGACCTTCATGACACCTTCATCAGCTAACCATATTTTGCTGCCATTTTAGATGTCAATGTCCCGAAACCGGATGAGAGATCTATCATGACATACGTCTCTTCGATGTATCAGATGTTAAACAAACATCGAAACAAGAACAAAAACGCAAATCGGGTGGGAAAGGTAAGATTGCAGTTTAACGTGGCTCTTGACCAAAAGTCGACAATCAAAATAAACTTCGCAATTTTAGTCATTGCACTCTTTTAATGTAAAATATTCATTAAAATCATGTGAAATTAGGCTTATTTGGAGCACGTTTTCACTTCTCTGGTGCCCTTTTCTCAAATATGAGCACTCCCATTGTGACACCATCGTCGCATTTCTGTTTAGGTGCTTGTTGTAAGAGTGAATATAATAAACTCAACTCGTTCTCATTTGAGAAACCAACTTGTTTAGCCATTAAAAAATGACTTTTCTCTCACAAAATTACTTCTCCTGCTGCACTTCTTACATTTGAGCATATTGAGTGGGCCCAAAAAGGTTTACTTCATATAAGATGTTTTGTTAATGAAGTACAGAGATTCTTCAAGTCTTCGATGGCGCTTCAAGCACGGTTAAACTTTAAATGAACGCTTCATTAATATACATTAGAATTTTTCGATTACAAAACTCCGATCAATTAATTAATTAATTCTTGGTGTTATTCTACTTTGTGTTCTGCTCAACTTAACATAATTTTTTTGTCATTACGGAAAATACTTAACGCTTACTAGAGAGCACGATGGCACCCAGAGTATATGAGCAGTAATTCCCTATTCAAAATATCAAATGAATTAAACACCACCCGGATTTATATTTTGGAAAACTATAACAAGAAGATCGCACATGACATAAGATGTCATATGAACTTCTAGAAAAACAAGGCGTTCCTTTGCGGTTTCTTAAATTGCTGGGGGCTCCATTTCATAATCTGTGGCCTTGTGTTCTACATGACAGGTCTTAATGGTCTTTGCGTGTATATAGTTGATATTCAAAATTCGATAGCCTGGCACCGGGTCTAAAACAAGTTCTTTTTGTCCATATCAGTCAGTATTGTTGCATAAAAATGGTACATTTATAGAAATTATGAAGACATTTTTACGCTGTGTCACAGTCGGTATTTTCAAAATTTAGCCAGAACGAAATAAGACCTACTTGTTCATCCCAAAACAAATGACCTTGAGACTTTCCTCGAAAAGTTTTAAAAGGAGAAAATACATGTTAGTATTATTTATGGAAAAGATTATGTTCACAATATTCGAAGTTTGTTGATTGATCATATCATTGAAATGGATCCAGTAACAATTTTTTGCCATAATTAGAGTTTACTCCAGGTGAACTCTAATTAAGCATAATAGCAATTTTGAATAGAGACAAAGCATTCCCAACTTGACTTGATTTTTAAGGATTTTTCATCCTCTTCAATGGGAAATTTATCAAACGATAGCTGAAATGATGTATATTCCAAGAATTTTATGACAACGGTCAATTCGTGGCTTGTCAACTGCCAATTTTGATTTTCATTGAATGGATGATGTACCTGAGAAAGTGCAAGTTTTAATCGTATATGAACGTGTTTTTTGTCAATCTCAGCCAGATTCCCAACTAAATCCGATCATGCACTTGTAAAGGACCTCAATTATAAAAAAACCTGATAAATTATTTTGTGCGTAGCCAACTAATGTCTACAGACAGAGGAGGCTAAATAAGAGCTGATGAGATTCTCATTTTCAAAAAAAAGAGTTCAACAGAACGGAAAGGGGTCTCGAGATTTTATAAATGAAAATTTAATTTGAATTCATTCTTTGACCACAAAAACTTAATACTCATTAATAACATTCTATTTCTTCCGTGTATGGCTAGTACTGTATAGGTATCTCAGTTTGCCTTTTCAATTTAATGACAGTTCATTCCACCCTATTGTCTAATTCAAAGCTCTCTGGTTTCTACACAGCTTTACTTTAAAAATTTAAAATTTAGGATTCAAAATACCAAAAAAACCCTTAATACAACCAATTTGGGCTTATTTAGTCACATTCTAACATTAAATAACACAACTTTCCCATTCTTTTTCCCACAGACTATCAACCAGGCGATTGATTTAAGCAGTAAAATCAACGAATACGAGGTTGGAATCAGAAACCTGTTGCAATGGATTCGGAACAAGAGCACATTCTTCCGTCAATCTAGCAAGAATCTTCCTACCACTCTGAATGAAGTCACCAAAGCTCTGTCAAATTTCACTCAATACCGACGGGTTGAAAAGTCCCAAAAGTGAGTTCTATTTTACCTTGTGAGCAATTGTTCTCTCCTCTAAATTTTCACTTTAACGGATATAAGAGGTAGTGAGGAAGGGAGCGAAGAGTGAAATTTGAAGATTTCTTTCCAGAGAAGTGAAGGTTTCTTTTGATTTCTTATGGAAATCGATGTAAATTCGTCTATGAAATAGTATGAAGTATATTTTTTGAAACTGAGCTATGAATCCTATATACTTGGAGATGGGACTGAATTGAAGTTGTTCAAAAACAAAGACTTACATTCATTTGCTTGTTTGATACTATATTTTTGAAGAACGTGTACATCTCCAATTGCTCGATTTTCCAGAATGCAGTAGTGGTATCTCTCTCGTTTTCATTGCAATAGAGCGGTTAGTTGTTAAAACTTAAAATTTGAAGCTATTCGGCGGTCAATCTTCATTTTCGTGCAATCTGAAGTCTATCGGTTCATGCTTAGTGATGTAGAACTGGTTAAGTAAGGTCGACAAGACGTGGAAGAATGTAAGCTTTACTTCCTTCCCTCTACCCGAGTCAAGAGTTTATTTAAATAAATTTCATACAAATTTCTCTGCACGTTCTCCGCAGTTTTAGAACAAATCTAATGTGTAACGAATCTTGGCACATTCTTTGGATGTATAACGCTTGGTTTTCACTTAAAGGCGACCAAACTCACGTGAGAGGATACAAAATCCTACTCGGGAATTTCACACTTTCGTGGCTGAGATAATCGAATTTCACTGAATTTAGGGTTATTTTTCGCCTTTCTCACTTACTCCTGATAAAATGGAATGCAAAATTTACCTGATTAATCTGTCCTAGAATAGCTTTGCAAATCGTGGAGTGGACTAGTTACCACTTGCGAATATCATATAACGGTTTAAATTTATGTTTTTTTGTAGACTCATTGCTAAACTGTCAAGCTCGCTATTAGTCAGAAGTCACACGTATGAGTAACTGTATTTTATCATTGTTACAAGGTACAAGAATGAGAAAAAAGACAGGATAAGATGACCAGGATGAAGAGAGGGTATAAAAAAATCAAGAAATTTACAATTTTTTACAAATACTTCAAGCGTTACAGAGAAATGACTTAGAGAAAGAAAGAACCAATCAACATAGTGATACCAGTATTAAAACTGTGTGTTTAGAAAGTGAGTTTACAGACATTGTGCCTACCTATCAGAGCAGCGTCTGCTTTTCATTTAGAGACTAGCAAACGCTAAACAAAGAAATCACTAACACCTGAGAGCAATGCCATGTGTCAAGCCATACGAAATTGCCATTCTGGTTGACAGAAGATACATTTGAGGCCTTTACTCGGTTGTTTTTTGTATATGAAGCGCATTGAATGGTATTATTAACCATTTCATGGCAAAATATTTCTCACAATTAATAGAGAGGTTCAGCTTCAAGATACAGTTCTCATATTTTTATTTCTATCGATTATGGAGCCAAACTGATCTAAATTAATACGAAATAATGTTTTTTATGAATAATAATGGGAAAATATGCATATAAGAAAGGTGAAAGGATTTTGGGATGTTAGATTCAAGACAAGATTTCAGTGAACATTTTGTTTGCCATATCTAACGCGTGTTTAGAGGTTATCTGATGATATGCAAGGAATTCGGAGTTCTTACGTTTTCATTTTCACGTTTTCACAGTTCTCCCTCCTCCGTTTCTGACTCTATCAATGGGAAACATACTTGATCGTCATGATTGAGTTCCACACGATGCTTGTTAAACTGACATTTAAATTAGCAAATCAATCCTTGTTTCATTTTGTTTCTTCTTATTTAATCAAAGAAGTAGATGAATGAATGTGCCTTGGAACACTGATTTAAATCCGGACCAATTCCAGGAAAGATATTAAGATAAGGTTGTCGCTGAAGCAGGCTAACATGAAGTTCGTTAGCAGAAAATGCATTGAATTTATAAAGGAGAAAAAAGATAGTTGGAGTAAGACCACTGTTCAATGACACGGTATCGGTTATGTGAGCCTGTTGCTTCGAGATCAATATGCACATCCGCGAAGTCTGACGTCACGAGATCGGAATGCCATCCCTCTGCCCAAGTTAAGCGTTTGTAACGCTTCCCCTGCTGAGCTTGAGCAACTTTAAAATCAGTTCTCTTATCGCTAACGCCTGTAGGCCTATGCAACTGTGCTTGTCTCTAGGCTCGAATGACGCGTTGTCGACATGCAGAGCAACCACAAAGCGTGTTCTCAAGTACGTATAGTCATGAGATGAGGACTCCCATAAAATAGCGATTCTTACTTGCGAGAAGATGCTTGCGAGACGGCATTTATGCGGTAAGCATTAAAATGGCCTGTTTGACCATTTCAGCTATGACATTATTCTCATAAATTCGATTCAAGTCGGTAATGTTGCTTCATATATTTGAGGTCTACATTAAAAACAGTTAAGCGATTCAAATCTAAAATCTAACTGATTACCTGTTAGCTATATTCATAAAATATCGATCTAAGCAGAATTGCACTGATCCAGATGAAGCTATATACATGATGTAGACGTGAAGATCACCTTATGTCCATTCAACACATGTCTTGGTGTTATTTGGAGTTCTTTAAAGTGGGAGTTTCAATCTGCCAAGGCTGAAATTAGAAGATATTTATCTTCAGTAAATGAAACTCACAACAATCCAGGTATAGAATTTCTGTAAAACTCCAGGTTTATCGAATCAATTTTAATTCTTCTGATTATCTATTGACATTGTACAATCTCTTAGTACTGGTAAATTATTTCCCAGAGGAAAAACATGACTGCAGAGAAATAAATGTCTTTTGAATATTATTTAAAAGAAATTACCTTAATTATTTTCTATTTGTCAAAACTGAACCCTTGATGTCAAGTCATATATGGAGTCACTGCATTTGGTATAATCAAATTGGGGTCGTTACAAATTTGTATCGCCTTTTGGTATCACTTCCCACCACCGACCGGGATGTCTCAAGCATTCAACTTGTTAGCGAAATGCTGGGTTGGCCCAAACCTCACCTTAAGGCAACTAAATTACCGGTCTCCATCATCCAAAATAAGAACTCGGAGGAGAACTCTCAGTCACTTCGGGATTCTGTTCCATTAAGGTTTAATGGATTAGCCACAACAACTATTTGAACAATAAGGGGAATTTGTAGAAAATAATTGAGTCCTGCTTTGATAGTTCGAAAGACAGATAAAGGGCGGAATCATTACATGAAGCCATATTACAGCCATTTAATGATGATATTGTTTCATTTCTAGATATGAAGAAAGGACAAAGCTGGAGGAGACTCTGTTTACAATCAACCTTCTGACCAAAGAGCTCCACGCAAAGGCCTATGCACCAACGGATCCTCAACTCAAATTAGCTGCGATCAGTAGTGCCTGGCAAACTCTTGAACACACAGAGCATGATTATGAAGAAGCAGTCAGGAATGCCTATCTCCAGTAGGTTAATTTTATTCATTTCCGGTATTCAGACTGAATTGACCTTAATGCGTTTCACACGATTTAATTATTTAGTTTTCAAAGTCCTGGCTCACAATTACTAATTTGACGGGAATGTTTTCTAATTAACTCAATTCTAGCTAAGCACCATTTTGACAACGTGGCACTCATCTGCGTCTTATTCTTGTTTCATTAAATTAGCATAAAATATAATTTAAGAAAAGGGAAATGTTGACAACATTGAATATCCTGTAGCTACTCTTACATTTGACCAGGATTAGCCAGTGCGGCTGGCCATCAGCATCAGTGAACATCAATCTTGTGACCTCTGCCTAGAAGCACCAAATATCTTTTACCCTTTAACAGAGAGGAGGTTCAGGAGTTTAGAATTGAGATATATTCATTTTGTCATCCTCCTTTCGGTCAGTATTAGCTGATATGTTAGGGCATTCCGATGGATGGATGTGCATTGATGGGTATCAAATCTGTAGTGGCATTCTATTTGCCATTCTCATTGTTAACTAAAACGCTCAAAGTATTAAATTTCCAACTAAAGTCCCGGAGCAGCCACAATCCAGGACAGAACCGCTTAACTGCGAAACACCAAAATATCCAAGTTAGAAGAGAGTTGAGAAACTAGATAGGTATATTGAGCATTTTCGAGAAAGTTTATTTGACTTATATTTATCTTCGAACTCCTCTGCGTCACCGGCGAATCTCAAAGACATCTTACCACTTTTAAGGCTTTTCTTAAGTAAGTTTAAAAATGGCATTTACTTATAATAATTGATCTTAAAATACTCCGCACTCATAACCAATTCATTTATATAAGAGGAATCAA
Organism: Hymenolepis diminuta; assembly: GCA_900708905.1. Classification (NCBI taxonomy): domain Eukaryota; kingdom Metazoa; phylum Platyhelminthes; class Cestoda; order Cyclophyllidea; family Hymenolepididae; genus Hymenolepis; species Hymenolepis diminuta. The sequence goes on from CAADRB010000024.1 coordinate 1,494,183, forward strand.
ACGCATTCATAGAAATGACAATTTATAGTTGATTATTATTAATCATACAAATTAAATATTGTACCTCATTTAAGCATCTCAAAGTCAAGGATTATATTTGATTGATAGACCATTTCAAACCACAGGGGGTATTCGTCACGAGTTACTGTTATTAACGGCTTGATTTCCAGGGTTGTGGTTCAAGTTTCTTACGAACCAGTTGATGAGAGATATATGGAACGGTTTTTTTGTTGCTGTCACAATTGTCTTATTGCATATGTGACGAGAGGAATGTACTATCTCATCAAGGTTTTGAAACTCAGGGTGCTTCAAATAGTCAATTAAGAATTCACGTGCAATCAGGCAATGTTGTTAGCAGTGTAGATTTAATAGTGAAGTGTGCATACTTAATTAAATAAGACTAATTGATTTATTTAAATTCTTGTGAAGCACCTAAAATCGATTTAGAATACCTTTCAGTTGAGTTTTTTTCGGTTAGTGCTCTTATTTAAGATGCATGGGAAAAAAATTTTAAAATTACAGTTTGAAAATGACAAGAATAGAGGTGAATTTAGATCGATTTAAGTGAACTTACTTGGTGATGTGAATTGGGAACGATGATAAGCAGATCTGCAGAACTTTTGAACTTTCTCCTAATGATATCACATTGCAATGGAGTGATTGGGAATGTTTCCCCTCCTTCCCATCCATTGACCAACATAATCGAAAGCTTAGTCTTCGATTTTAAACTAAATGCATTTCATTTAAATCGCATAATGGGTACTTTTTATTTGTTCTTTTCTTAATTTCTCTGGTGGCACAATGCTTAACGAGCTAGTCTGTCACATCGGAAATCACTAATTCGATGTCCACTCGTACACACTCAGTGAACGAAATGGCTAACCACGCAAGTCAAGTCTGACTTGTAAAGGCGATGACGGAATTCGAATTTCTCGCCATTGAGGCTCTATAATGCTATTTGGGTCAAAGTATCTTAGACAATTATGCTCAATTGGATCTTGGTTCGAATTCTCTTATAGGGGAAGTGGTATTTTATATTACCCCTTTCATGAGTCAGTACTTCATAAAACGCTTCTTATTCCTTTATTAGCAGAAGAAAGTGTACATCTATAGTAAAATTACTTTATATGATAGGGACGTGGTGCTTATCCGATCTTCAAAGCCATCAATTTTGTGAAATACACGATTTGGAGTCATTTTCTTCTTTGAACTTCAAAAGGAAATTTATTCCAACAGCATCAACATTTAATGCAAAGAAATGGATTTAGAATAATTACCATAAATATCAGGGCACAACTCTTTGAAAATACACTGGTGTCTCTTTTCACTCACCTGTGTCTCTGAATTCGCACAATATCGTGTTGTCGAAGTTGAATTAATCTTCATTGTTCCAAATTGATGACACATAGAAAGAAGTCAAGAAAAGACTCCCTCTTGAGCAATTTTTTTCCAGATTTCAGATTATTAAGTAAGAACCTTAATATTTGACTGCCAAGTTCAAATCAGTCACAATTGAGTTCGCACTGTCTAGAACGGATACCATGCTCAGTCACATGGGTATCTCGGGTCGTTTTCAACTTTACCGTCAACATTTTAAATAGTATTTCTTTATAAAGTGAGACGATCCTTTTCACTCTCAAAAGAAGATGCCTTTGATGAAATTAACACACTTTCTAATTTGCATAGCTTAGTCAATTCTTATTGAATCCATTTTCGTCTTTAGGAATCAAATTTTACTTTGATTCAAGTAACTTGACTTCATTAAAAGCCTCTTATTCCGAAAGTGTCTGAACAATCCCTGAATTAATGCAGGTAAGTTAATTCGGTCCCATTCCGAAAAATTTGTACTTCAAATGGGCAAATTTCGTCTTTCTAATCATAGTAGTTTTAATTTTTAATCGTTTATCTAAAAGTTCAGGCAATTTGAAATGGATTAATTGACGTATATCTAAGTTTCAGCCGCATGGAAGTAATTCTTGAGCCACGCCTATTTCCATGTCCATCTTTTACTTTGCGATCGGAATTTAAATTTTGAAAAGGATGAAATAATTGAGAAACAATATGTAAAAGAACGGTTTACAATATCTGTTTGCAGCACACGTAAGATAAATGTAACATATTATTAAATATTTGAATGAATTTTCACAATAAACTTAAATAATTGCATCATTAATTAATGTCAGTACAAACGAACAAGAATAAATCAGGAAGGGCACAGCATAAGCCTCTTAAATTGTGTAACGGAAAAGTTTGTGCAAGTTAAGTACAATTTGGCTCTATTTGATATCGGCATACTTCACAAATTAATTGCCAATCAGAAGTTGGAAACGATACTACTGAATTATAAAAGTACACCGATTAATATCTCAAAGGTCGAGGGCTCAATGCTTGTGTAACTATAATTTTCATTATAGTTTCGTTAAGAAATTTTAACTTTGTTTTGTTTTTTTTAAATATCTAAATGTCAATGTCAATAAATGCAAATTAAAATGTCAACAGACGGTTCGTGGTGATCGTAATTTGAAAAAATGTTGATCATGGTGTGAGTATTGACTTTAGATTCATATTCCGCTTATTTCTTATAAACTTGATTATAACTAATAAAGAATTTTTAATATGCTTTATTTTGCTGGCATTTTACAAAAAATTTGATTCCATCATCATAAAGAAGTTTAGTGAATTATTACCAAATATGCCCATTCGAATTGCGATTTCTTGATATTTAGTATCATGTCTTGCTTTTATTAGACTTGAAAAATACGACAAATTAGTTCGCAAGTTTGAGCACAAGGCAGGTCTGCGCGAAGATTGGTTGACCGAAATGGAAGATCTGTCTGAACGCCTCCAAAAAATGCCAGGAACCCAAGCTGGTTCTGCAAGAAAGGCCGAAGCCCTTCGAATGGAAATTGAAAGCAAAGAGAAGCGTTTCAGAGAGCTGGACAATCTGGCCACAGAAATTGGAAAGTACAAGGAATATCAGCAGGGTGTTAGTGTGCAACAGCACAATGCGAAAATTCAAAGTCGCTGGGCCACTCTTAGCGGACCTAAAATGAGGGCTCTTTTGGCTCGTCTTGCATTCCCTCAGACTCGAGCTGATATGATGGAACAATTGGAACTCATGATGAACAAGACTAAAGAACTTGAAGTAAGTCCAATTTTCTTGCCATGTATATTATTGTTGATCAAGGCTTAATTATAAAGCTACCTCATTTGACCTATCGTTCAAACGACGGTTCAGTTTATAAGGGCATATATTCGCATATATAGATCTGGATGCAGAGAAAATGACTGACTGTCTGGTGAATCAATAATTCTGCGGTCTTGGTAGGTACAAGCACGGCAACCCAACAGTCAAGGATTCTGTGTCTGAGGGATGAAGCTTGTGAGCTTAGCTCAGGTGCACTGAAGATGCCCGATTTGGTTCCCTGAAGCTTTAGCTTAGGATTCACTATACCATAAAACTGAGACTTCTTGATAAGTTAGCACTCTTCATATTCTCGTCATATAAAAGAATAAAATTAAGTAGAGAGTTAAGTATTGGAAATTTCATTAATATTTAACCGAAGTAAGTGGACAACCGGGAGTAAATAAGCTATATGCTAAATATAATCTTATTCTTCTTAATACACAAGCTCATTTTTTTGCCATACAGATACAGTTGACACAGCCAACAAAGGGTGAAGTTGAAGCAAAGAAGAATGGAGAAAAGACACTACCTCTTGAGGTTATTCAAGCTGCCATGGAAAGACACCATTTGGCGGAAGCGGAATTCTTGCCATTGGGGAAGAAAATTCTACAAACTCGTAACAATGTTGAAAAAATGTGGACGAATGCTCCACCCATGCCCAATGAGGGTAATACATCTTTTAATTTCAGAATCTTCTAAGGCTACGCCATCTCTAGGCCTGAGATCAGATACAGATCTATGGTGTATTTTATTAATACCATAGTTAATAGTAGAATATATTCGTAGTTTAACAGCAGCTTAATGAAGATAATACTCAAAGTTCCGAGGGCACTTCTTTGTGATAGTGTAGCCAATTTTAGATATTCCAACAAATTCTGAATGAGAGAAAAAATGAATTTCATAGTTAATATTATTACATGTAATTCCTTTACACGAAAGGTCGTATCAAAGATGCGATCTGGACGGTTATTAATGTGTCACTTAATTACGCTAGTGGGAAATAAACTTTTGAGACTTTTAGTCTTGTGACCAAGACTTCTACATTGGTCCATTTGAAGATAAGGCCTCCTTTGCCCTTTGACACTTTAGTTCTTGCCTTTTTTGGAGAGCGTTGGGTTGGAGCTTAGCTTTGAAGTCAACTGAGTAAAAATTATGCAAGTTTTCATTTTTTTTTGTTTTTTCCTAATCCTCCATTTTAACCTCGTTTAACCGCAGACGAAGTCATACATCTGATTAGACCCAGATTAAAGGATTAGGTGATGACTCCACTCTTTATTATTAAAAGCTCGTTTGTTTTTATAATTTGGAAATATTTAACTAACAAAGCAGAGCTCACTATTTTTATAACTATTTACTTAAATGATGTTTAGCTTCAGAATTCGCACCTACTTTTGGTGAGTTGGCTTTCATGATTCTATCGCAGTTGCATTATCGGAACGATTTCGAATAAATAAAATTTAAGATTCCGCACGATCGACATTGAAATCGGATCAATTTCATGAATTACGTTAAAGAGCTTCTATTATTCGGCCTTTTTCCGCTTTCAGAAAAGGAAAAAGCTGACGATTTTCAGAAATGTCAGACTGTGCTTCAACTCTGGAATAGCGTTTCAGAACGAAGTCGCGAACGAAAGTCAAAACTTGATGGTGTCAACTCGAGTTACAACCTCTCTGCTAGTCTGACAAATGAACAGAGTTGGGTTGAAGCTAAAATCGATTTCTTGAATTCCACTGCTTCTCTGACGAAAGATCCTCAGAATGCTCGAGATTTGAAGCTAGCTCAGCGACTTTGCAAGAAGCATCAGGTACAATATCATTAAATTACTCATTAATTAAAAACTTCCATTGATTATCCTATTGGATCTCATTAACTTTTCTCCTCGAATAGTTATTAAAAGCTCATATGATAGGAGTGGTACATTTAGTATCATTACCAAGTAGTCGAGTAGTGGTTTTTTATTTAAAAATAGAGTCTGTGGAAGTCTATCGTTCTGTATGCTCTTCTATCGAATTAACATCAGCGCATTAACTACACATGTCAAGAGTAATCATGTTTGAGAAATAAGATCAGAAGACATACTGTTTGATAGGAAGAGCCCGATGAACAAACCCATGAATGTCTTGCATTTTGCCAATAAATTCCTCCAATATATTTAATGATTTCAGGCTATGGAGAGTGAAGTGAAGGCTCATGAAGTGCTATGGGAGGACTTGAAACGCACTGCAGAACAGTTCATTTCCACTCGATCAGTAAATGGAAATATCGATGAAGATTCACTGGCCGATACACGCAAATCTATCCGCTCTCAAGTGGCAAGTGTCACTTCCGCGTGGAATCATCTCCAACAGGAGATGAAAACCCGTCAAGATGCTCTAAATGAGTGCCTGGAATCTGCTCAATTCTATGCTGACGCTGATGAAGCTTCCAGATGGATTCAGGAGAAAATTCATCTTGTGGAATCAGCTGGAATTCTAAGACATCCCGTTGAGGGAGATCAGGAGTTAGATAAAGCTATGCAAATGTGTGGACCTGACTCAAGCTCAACTATGGTTTGTTAATTTTAAACTATATTAAATTAATAATTAAGTTTATGTCTTTATTATGCATAATCTTAAATCGACATGCTTTTATTGCAGGCACAAAAAAGACGTCTAACCAACCTCGAGGCAGAAATGAATGCTTTCCAGTCCAATGACCTTCAACGTCTGAAATACTACTCTACAGTACTGCGAAAGCCCACTGATGGTAATCTGGTAAGTGTAATTTTAAACATCTCTTTTATTTTATTCCTTTAATTAATAGATTCTTACTACTTACTTACATGTTAGATAAGACCTGAACTTCTCGCTCAGAAGACAGATGGAGAGAGCTCTGACATTGACAGTGACAATGAAGCTACAACGAACGGTAGTCGGATTGCAGGTGACTCAACAAAGACTGTTGAAGGTCGAGCGCAAGCTATTGCTCGTTATAGTGCTAAGGATCCCGCTGGAAGAGATATCGATTTAGAGAAGGGAGAGGTAATTCAACTTATTTCTGGACTTATGTTGACGTTTAACATAGATGGTTGCGGTAATAGCTTGCACCAATGCTGATTGGTGGCATGTAAGAAGGAACGTCAGAGGCCAACGAAATGAAGGATTCGTTCCTGCTAATCGCTTGAAGCTACTCGTAGCTCCTGTTATCAGAAAGGGAAGTTCTAGTGCTGATGCTCTTAAGGCTGTAAAACGAGAAGCCACTCGTGGACTGAGTATCCGTAGGACTCCGTCTGGTGTGTTTTTACTTGTTTCTTTTAAGTAGATGCCTTATAAATTGTAATGTGATTGTATTTAACCACTTTCAGCACGAACCAGCAACCAACTACACTTCGATAAGGAGAACATTCTTAAGTGTGAACAACGAGTCATACAAGAATTTGATCAACTTCAAAAATGCGTAAAGGTATGCTATTAAAATAACTATTAAGCAGTACCTGTCTTTAAAGGTGGCTGACTACACGCGTACTCTTGTAGGAGAGAGACAACTGTCTTCAAGACACTTTGGCATGGCATGACTTTTCAATGAAATGCAATAACTTCGAGACTTGGATGGCACAGAAGGTACTGGTTAATCAATCATTGAATATTTTATTCAATTATTGTATACCTAATATATTTTTTGTTTCAGACCGATCAGTTGCAACGTGACGGTAGAAATGTGAAAAATCATGGTCCTGAAGGAATGCATATTGAAGCAAGTTCCGATCATTAAGGATTTTTGAAATACTTGATGAATTGTTGAAAATTTTTAACTCCCTTTAAATCAACTTTAGACTACCATCGAAGAAATATCTAAGGGAGCTCCACTTCTTGCTGAGATAACCGAATTAGTAGATATCTTATCTGGAAATGTGAGACCGTCTGAAAGATCTCTTTACAAGCGCAATAGTGGGTAAGTCGTCCTGCTTTGAATAAATCTTTTGTAACAAACTTATGTTACTTATGCAACTCATTTAGAGATTTGTTCTACAAAAAACCTGCACTGAAACGAATGAAAGAAATTCAAAAGCAGTAAGATGACACTCTTAAAAAACGTTTAACTTCATCTGTGTAAAATTTAAACTCTAGATATTTTTTTCTAGATGGGATGAGTTGAACAAGCAAAAATCGTCTCTGGAGTCTGGTCTAGATGGTTCTGGAAGGTAAAGTAGAAATACCGAATCTTAAATACCACTTGTTGTACTAATAAATTAATGATTGTTTTCCCCTGCTTTTCCCCTTCCAGTTTGGCCCAATTCAATAAATTGGCAGAAACCATGGAGATTCTTCTAGAGGACCGAATTATTCAATTAGAGGCCATGCCTTCTACGGCCCCTAACAAAGAGGCAAATAGCAAACTTCTGCGAAATGTCAGAGCAATCAAGATCGAGAAGCCGTCATTGAATGAAAAGTTATCTCGTGTAAGATCAACCGGAAATAGGTAACTGTCTAAACTTTTTATTATTATTTTAATGTTCGTTCAAAATTTGTCTGGAATTTGTCCCATGCTTTTAAAGTGTAATACAGAATTATCCTAACGATGCTCCTGCAGTTAAATCACGTCTACAAGGGATTGATAAATTGTGGTCCAAGCTTCAGGTGAGCTACAATATCTACTAACAAATTTAAGTAGCGTGTATTGAGGTCTAATTATTGCTTGTTTTTAGGAACTTCTGAAACGTCATGAGGACATATATGCAACTGCAGCGGCAGATATGGATTTCAGAGAGAAAGTGGCCGATTTGGAGGGCAAATTAAATGATGCGGAAGAACAGATAGATACATTGGTACCTACTGGTGAAATCGTCGCCAATAAAACGTTATTCCAACAGCTTCTTCCGACAGATATTCTGAGAGAAAGACTTCGAAAGGCTGATGACATAGACGATAATCTTAATATCTATGACGTAACGTGAGTAGATTTGTCTGACTTTCCTACCTTAACCTTTAAGAGTTCTTCGAATACCGTCTACTTACATCAGTAAATAATAATGTTTGATATTGTTTATTTTCCTTATCAGTGCTGCGGAATTATGCGAACAAATTAAGCGACTTCCAGAGGGTGTTGCTTCCAAAGGCAATCTTTGTCAAATCGCGGATGAACTTGCACTGAAGAATGAGAAACTTAAACGAGACCTTGAAGGGAAGAAGGATGATCTTGTGAATGCCATTAAAGCACAAGTATGCATAATTATTAAAATATAAAAATCTACAAATTGCTTTGAAACTAATTAGACAAGGTTAAGAAGGCACCGCAGTTTGAGAACTTTATATTTAGTTAAGAAATCCAATCATAATACATTTGAACTAGAATCTCAAAATAAATACAAAATGAGTCACTACATTAACCAGTGCCAACTAGTCTCGATACTATCTTTAAATGACAAATGGAACTATTGTGAAATGTGTTGAAGTTTTATAACTTTGAATATATATTCATTGTGCTTGAAGTATTATTATATTTGCAATGACTTGGACAGATTCTTTGTCAGGTAAGATACATTGGTGATACAAAAAACGCTCCCTTTCACATTTCTGGATTCACAAAAAATATCATTCTCTACGTTCATTCATGCGCCAGTAAACATCAAGAAATTGGTTGTGCTTACGAGTACTTATTATAGAGTAATGGTTCTCTATCATTTCGAACTGAATAAGTTGCATTTTATGTCTCTATTTTATCATGCTTTGTGTCTCATATCTATGAGGTGTGGTTCGGTGTTATTCATTTCGTCAGTTTACCTAATACCATCTCTCTGGCATATTGACAATTACAATACGATGATTCCAAATTCCATTTCAATTTCTTTGTTTTGCGATCTAGAACTTTGCCTCTGCGTTAGATACAATTGAAGGCAATGTGCGGGAACAAGATACTCGCTTACAGATGAAGGAACCTCTGGTATGAGATACTTTCATTTTCATCTATTTAAGAAACAAAAACGCTAAATTTGCAATAAATAGTGAGTTTTGTCTATAACAGGCTTCTCTGACTGATGTAGAAAGGGAAAAACGCAGAGTTGAGCAAATAAAAATCGAACTATTGAAGAATATCACCTCAATATCTGTCAACGAAGAGCGCATAGAGGATGCAAAATTCCCCAAGTGAGTTTTATAACGCACTTTTTTATTTTTGAGGGAAGAAGAAATGTATTAATTAAAACAAAATCGCACAATTAGTTTAGCTGCATGCGAACAATATGCGGTCACAAGGAAAATTTCATAAAGTTATTCAGAAATTAATAATATTGAAAAGCTAAAGATTTGAACATATAACTCATAACAACGTGATATTGAAGACTGAATGCAAACGATTGTAGATATAAGTCTCACAAACCCCTATCCCTCGATGAACAGTCCGCATTAGCTTATAATTAGGTAGATTTTCGATTTAACCATGGGAAAAGAAAATATTATAAGGTCAGGAAAATGTTGGAGGAATTTGGTCAGTTAGGCGTTCAATTAGTTGAATGGGATCATACTCTAATCTGGTTTCAATGCAGGGTAAAAAGAAGGACGCTATCCCAAGTATCCCTAATATATTGAATGACTCAAAAATTTTTCAGAGAACTCAACGAACCATTGATGATCAAATGTAAGTCCGTTCGAGATGTCGCAAGTGCAGTTATGAACCGAACAGAAGCGAGAGAAGCCGAAGTTGATAGAGTCAAAGTTCATGCGAAATTCCATGACGATGCTGGTGAGTTGGAAGAGTGGTTGGATGAAAAGAGGGTCGCTGTGGATAATGTTCCAATGAAAGTGACCGAGACCGATCCCATGGACGCTTTGCGTCAAATTCGAGGACGTAAGAAGAAACTTGAAGATATCGATGCAGAGTTGGTTGCAAATCAGAATGTAATTTTTTAATTAAAAGCTTAAATCCGTTTCTGTTTGAGGTGTAATTGAGCTTATTTGGGTTTCAGGCTCTTGAGACTTTGAGAGAGCGCTCACGTCAATTACCTAATTGTTCTGATGCAGCAAACTTTCAAGATCCGCAGAAACGTGTTCAAGATATTAACAGCCAATTTGCAGACATTCGAAGATCGATTGGAATGAAAATCAATGATCTTTCTAAAGCGGAAACCGCTTCTCAATTCAGTAGTGATGCTGATCAACTCATCAAGGCTTCCATTATAACTACTCAACAGTCCGCTGTTCCTAGTAACTTTTTCGAGGAGGAAGGAAATCGAACTTATCCAATACCTCGCAACTACATTGAGGCTATGAATGCACTGAACGACTCCAAGGTTAGTTTTAAATAAAGTTTAGCGGGATGTCTGAAGTGTCGATAAATAATAACTAATTTACACCCATTTTCATTTACAGGGACGCAGACAAAAGGTGGCGGATGATCTGGCGAAGTTGAACGCATTGGAAGAGAAAGCAAAAAAAAATGGTGCATTAACTCCAGGGTTAGCTGCTCAAATAGGAAAAGAGCGAGAACGGTAAGTGTCCTACTCCCTATACCTCCTTTCTGACTGCATTCTTTCTACAGGAACTCACATTCTAGGTTTAGTTCTTTAGATTCCCTTTATCTTCAAATTAAGAATTTAATGCAAATGTACACAAGGTCAACTTAATCTAACATCTTGACTGGTAGAGATTATTATTGTGAAAAGTCATTCTGGTCCTGAATTTCATAAATTCTCTTATTCTAGACTTATGAAACAGTTGACTGATCTGGATGCTGAAGTGCAAAGAAATGAGGACTTGGTTGACTGGTATAAGACAGCAGATGAAATGAAAATGTTCAAGGACTGGGCAGATACTCAATGCGCTCAAGTTCAAAATGATCTTCGCGGTAAGTCTACCTCCCGCTCTACGCAGAATCACGACGGTCAACGCAAAATTCATGAGGTAAGCCATCGAAAGCGGTACCAATTCAAGTCTGAATCTTTTTATTTGATTGTTTTGTTTCTTAACAGCGATTAAAGGACGAGAAGAAACGAAGAGATCCCCGTGTTCAGCAGCTGTTGGATGCCAAACAAAGACCAATTCCAGCACTTTTGGCTGGTGACCCACTCGCTGAGCAGATTCGTCCCAATCTCGCCAGAAGTTGGGAAAACCTTCAATCAGCAATTGATAGTCGATCTCATCAACTGGAAGACGCTGCATCCAATCTGAATATCCTAGGAGAAATTTCAGATCTTATTCAAGAAATAAATATAAAATCAGCCGAGGTCGATAGGCTCGTCAATGTTAAATCGCTTCAAGCAATCGATTCATCTGTCAAAAAACTTCTTGTAAGTTGCTTTAATAATTCAAGGAGCCTTTTTGTATCTTGATTCATTGTGATTATGCTTTAATAAGGATGCTGAAAAGTTTCTGAAGAACACTGAGCCAAAAGTTGCTCATATCAATGTTCGAGTGAATGAGAATCTATCTCCTACTAACCTTCAACCAAATTTGGCCAAGGCCTTGAGTACTTGCCGTGAAGAGTTAGATGGAGCTATTAAAGACCTGAAGGACAAAATCAACTCAGCAAAGTACGTTTCAATCATAATACTACTTTGAGAAGTTTGTATCTGAGTTCTTCATATACTCAATTTTGGCTTTCAGGAGAAGCCTCGTCCTCCAGGGACGAATCTTTGACTTCGACGATAATGCAGAGGATCAACAACACGATATTACGACTGCTCTTGCCTTTGTTAGTGCCATTGATATTGGAGACGATCCCGAACAAACCGAGGTAAGAATTCTTGCAAGGGAAATCGATATTGTCAAACCTTTACCAGTTCGGGTGATGATATTTCGTTTTCCTTTCTAGAAATTGAAGAATCGTTGGCAAGTATTTTTAGCAGATCTTCCACAGTTGGTAAATCGTGTGGATGGTTGTCTTGTGGAAGGGCAAAATTTGTCAAACGACTTGGAAACTCTGATGAATTCCAGAACCTCAAAGATGCAACGCACAGAATCCAAGGACGGAGTTTTCGGCCTGACTATTAAAGAAATGGAAACGCAACCTCAGTCCATGTATCCACTTTGCAATGACCAGTCTGTTAAGATTGGAATGGATCAGGTGCGATCTCAAATCGACCGTTTAGCGCGAGATAAGAGGCTACTGCAGGAACAAGTCCATCTTGCTCAGAGAAGAATTGATCACACAGATGATATATCACGGTAAGATCAATCTGTCTTTATAAGCATTCTTCAGTTCGTAAATAATCTAACATCTTAAGCGAACAAATTTCCTGCATTTACCATACTTGTTGAGCTCAGGAAGGTTGAACAATGTTGCACAATATCGGATATCCTAAACCGCTGCACGGGTGGAAACTGTTTGGGCATATAATGAAGAGTGCGTATACATTTGTCAATTTTGTCTTTGTCTACTGGAACTACTTTTGAGGATGCATCTAATCTAAAAATCAAGTTACTGGATTGATTTCGCTTGCTTTTCGATCATGTTGTATAATTAGATCCCTCCATTTGTCAGTAATGTAGTGGGCTATCTTGTTTAACGACAATGGTTTGAAAATCTGTCGGCTATCACTGTGTTCTAACTACATAGAAAACCAAATCTGGTTGTTTCGACCTTTTGCATTCTTCATTAATAACTGTCGACTCCAGAAGAATTAACTGAGGATTTCGAAATATTGGAGACTATGTACAAAGGTCCAATGGACCTCAGAGGAAATACGTTTTACCAGATCACAACTTAGTATATTTTTATTAATCATTATTTTTTATATTGATAACCGCGACACATTCAATGCCAAGGAGAGGTCATTCACCGTGTCCCAATAAGAGCTCATCCTGTAGACAGACACTAGACACCATAGGAATCTTCCAAAAATGCATTTTAAATGGGATGTTATAAATAAATTTAATGAAGGAAATCAAAAATTCAATTAATTGAAACCATCTGATGATAGAAAAATAGCATTATCTTGGAAAAAGTGATAAAGAACACGATTGGATGATATAAAAGCCATAGTATCACAGTATATGCTAATTAATTCCTGATTGAGCATTTGCCTTAGAGTCATATTAAGAAAGAGACTTTGATACACAGCCTTATGCTAATCGCATATCATAGCAGCTCAGTTTAGAGAGTAGGTTGTGAGATGTTCTCACTCTGTGATATCAGAAGCTGTGTTCCAGAATGTAAAGTGGGTGACCTTCGAAGGTCCTATTAATCAGCTGGTTTGTTCTATTAGTGGATGGTAGAAACCCGGGATTTGGAATATCGGTTTTATTTTGATGAGTTCTTCTTTTGTGAGGGCTGCTATTTCAGGCAAGGGAATATGATGAAGATTCTGCAGAATATCTATTATTGAATCTGAGAGATTTGCTCATTTTCCTCTCTTTTTCAGCTTCGTTCGAACATGGTCAGATTTAATGGAATTAATTAGAAATCGGAGCGCCCACCTCACAGGTTTGGGTGCTGCGTTACCTAAAAGCCTTTCTACTCTTGCTGCTCAAGTTAAGAAGCATGAAGTACTGGAAATTGAACTAGTTTCAATTCAACAACAGGTATGAATTCAAACTATATCGCTGACTTCAATAATGGCTATCGATTGTGTAAAGGAAATCTATTTTACTTAAGGTCGATGATACAACTCGGGAAGGCCAAGAATTACTAACAGTTCTACAAGGATCTAAAAATCAGAGTGGAAGAAATTCTAAATCGGAGTCCCTGATTTCCGATCGAATTAAGCGTCTTCTAGCTGCATGGAAAGAACTCAATGCTAAGATGGTCGAAAGGAGAAAACTTCTCAACCAGTGTAGCAAATATTTGCAATTCTGTGAATCAGTAAGCTCATCTTTAAACTCGAACGATTTACTGGTTTTCAAATCGCTGTTAACGCTGTTTCTTCTCCAAATAGATTCGAGATTTCTTCTTCTGGTGCACCGAGACGGAGAATGAAATCACTTCAATTGAACCGATCGCTAAAGCCGCTGCGGAGGCTTTTGAAATGTTGGATCAGAAGCAAATGAATGCTAATGTAAACGGATCTCAGAAAGCTCCAAATTCAATTGATTGTAGTCAAGCTGAATTGATGCGGGCTCGCTATTTCCGCATGTCTGAAGAACTGCAACAGCACTGGAAATCAATACTGATGCAACTAATTGCTGACGCGGAATCTATGATCGATGAAAATCACTATGCTTCCAGTGATGTGGGTTTATATTTGTCTTTGCTTTATTATGAAATCAATTTGGTTTAAAGATTTATGTGTTTTTTTCGTCACAGTTGAAAAATAAGGTTGATCAAATGGTGATGACCCAGCGTGACATCGATGATGGATTGAAAAAGTACAATCGTTGGATTCTGCAAATCCTGGATTTGCTCCTTCTAAAGCGGGAAATATCCAAGTTCATGGGTCAAACTACAGTTCAGCAAGCTCGAATTGAAGCTATTCAATTAGAATGCAGTACCTCCGTGACACACTCAAAATACCCCAGCTGTGATAGACTTGAATCCAGTTTAGATGTAAGCAATATGCTAATAACGGGATATCATAAGCAAATTCATTTATCCACTGCAAATAACTTCTTTTGATTTTATATTTAGGTGACAAGCATGATCAAAAGGACGGAGAATATCATTAAAATGATGCAAGCCAACGATGACCATATTGCATCTTTGACGTCTTCGGCAAATTTGATGATACAGAAGAAACACTATGCTTCGAAACAGATCCATGATGTGGTGAATAGAATGCAGATTGCCCGATCAAATGTTTTGGAGGTATGTTCAAGCTGGTTCGTTAATCAAGGAATACCTATAGTCATTTCACCTAACAAATTTCTCATGTATATTAGGCATGCAGAATCCAAATAGAAAGTCTGAATCGTCGCCTGGAACAAGTTGTATGGGAAGAAGATGCAAAAGAAGTTGAATCCTGGTTGACTGAACGAGAAGGAGAGCTTAATGAAATCTTAAAAGTCCCACCAAGTCGAAATAAAAGCCAATTCAGCCAGAAGAATGGCTCGGCTGAAGAAGGAGAAGACGCTGTTAGAACTCAACTCCAAATTTTGCAACGACAAGACAGATTCCAAGTAAGATTACAAGGGTTCAGACCGTTTAGCTTTAAAAACAACCTCGCTTATATATTTTTAACTTTTTAGACAACTGTTTCAGCCAATAAGGCGCATATTGAGGATTTACTTACGCGTGGAGCCAAGTTAGGAGAAATGGAGGAGAAAATAGCTGAAAAAGGTGGATCTGTCGTTGGAAAACGCATTGTTTCCCGTTGTCAAGATATCAACACACGATGGAAGAATCTTAGAGCCGCTTTGTCGTCAGCGTCGACTGCTCTAGAAGCTTCTCGAGATCTTCTCCTCTATCAAAATGAAGCGGATGCTTTGGAAAGGTGGCTCCGTGAAAAAGATATCATTTTGTCTAAGGGTGACTTCGGATCGGATTATGATCACTGCATGGCTCTGAAGGAGAAGATTAACGAGCCAGCTGCAGGAAAGATTGTCAATGATGCTACGGTCAGAGATTTTAAATCGATTTCTGATCGAATTATTCAAGCCCTTCGTGGACATTCATCTGGCAATTACACCTCTCTCGGGGAATTGAACGAACAAACTGCGGATTATGTGGCTAATCGGACATCCGATATTGTCAGCCGTTGGAAACGTGTTCAAGAAAATCTTGGTAAATATGCCGAACAATTGGAGCAAGCAGCCAAGATACATGAAGTTGTTAGCAAGATCGACGGACTGCTCATTCAGATTAATGATCGAAAGTCAAAGGTAGAACACACTTTCTAATTTTAACTGCTCTCTAAGTTTCATTTTTACCATTTTTGTTTTAACTTTAGGCCTCCGTGAGAGATGACCTGAAGAAAAGTTTGGCTGTTAATGAATTGGAAGGACTTTTAAGGAATTTGCAGGTTCAGGAAAGGGATGTTACAGCCATTGAAAAAGAGACGAAAGTGGTTAAAGAAGACGCCAATAAAGTTATAAATTCGCTCACCTCCGCTGCTTCGAACTCGCAGACATCAAACATTGTTAAAAATATCACCTTCAAGTTGGTATGTGCTCCTCATTATAAGTGATTCTGTTTATTATCTCAGATAATTTGCATCATGTTTAATGTTTAATAGAATCTTTTGGAAGTCACAACTAAAGAGACCAAGGCTCTTCAGAAGGAGCGACGGGAGTTACTTGAGTCCAAACTTGAAGCCCAACGCATATTGGAAGTAAGTTGAAATTCAACTCCGTAATGGAAATATAGAAATATAATCATGACCATTGCTCCAGTTAGAGACACCAGTAATAATATTGAGTTTGTCAATCACCCATTAGATACTCACATTTATTTATATAGAAACTCATTCCATCTCTTTCATATGATTATAGGATAGGGCCTTACATATCTGATTCAATTAATTCCTAACTTGTCCTCTGATCCTGTTACCTTGTATTTTGGTCTTATTCAACTCGATAACCTGATCTGTATCAATTTCACCCCTCTCCTTCCTCCCTCACTCACTCATTTGAGGACTCTGTAATACTCAATGCTTCTTTGATCACCCTAATTTAGGGGATGTTGGGTGACGTAATAGGATAGATAGAGAGAGGACGTTTGGTTGACCTTAATTGGCGATAAATTGGAATACAGAGCAGTGAGGACTAAATACAAAGAGAAATCAATAGGGGCCGTGCAGTTGAGATTATTACAAGAAATGACACAATAATGGTTTTCGTAAAATAAAAAAATGACTTTCTTAAAATTGTCGGAAGTAAATTGATCTATTTCCGATCGTGTCACTTTTCTATTATTTGCATGAAGTACCTGTTATTTATAATAAATAACAGGTTTGATGTACATGGAGTCAAAACATTTTAGGCAGCTTTATTGACACTATGAATTTCTAGATTCTTTATTAGAGTGTTCCTTTTCTTACAGGGTTGTCAACAAATCCAAGATTGGTCAAACAAAATAGTGAACGAACTCCAGCCACAAATCGTTGGCACTGCTATGGTAGGTCTCTTGGGTAAATTCGCTGCTCTCAAACGGAACAAGTCCAATGCTTCTGACCTCCCCGAGGAAGGGAAGCGACGTGCTTTCATTACTCGGATGCGTAGACGCCTCACTGACTGTCAATCAGAACTTCCTCTGCGTCAGCAACAGTTAAATAGACTCCAAACTCAGACACAACAACTTAAGGCCGACACTGTTGAAAGAAAAGCCATTCCAGGTGAACTCAGTCAGACCTCCACATCATTGAGTAAAGCTGCTGATGTTCTAGCCAAATTAGAAATTCAAGTGAATATTGAGGAGAAACGATTGGTAAATTCCTTTTCTTTTGAAGATAGACGACTATGCATCTTTATTTACCTAATCTGACTATCTTTTATAGGCATTTGCAGCTACCGGAAAACGGGAAGATCACTGGTTAGATTCAGTTCAGATTCAGGCTCAACAGGCTGTTAGAAGTGCCTTCAGAGGTCTAGCTACAGATTCAGACAACAGTGCCGATGAAGATGTATTTTAACCCAATTCCTCGCCTTCACTTGGATAAATATATCTTCTAATAAGTCATATATGTATATATTTTAGATTGATCAGCCCATAATCGTTGCGTCGACAAATGGTATTCAGGAATACTCTGCTCCTCCTTCCGAGATCTCTCCACAGACTTGTCTTGCGGTGCTAGATTCTTTAGCATCAAGTTTGGAAGATCGCAACACAATGGCGAACCAGTTTGATGAACTCCAAAAATACCATACTACTTCAAAGGATGCTAAGGAAGTAAGGAGACTTATACTGACATGTATTTAATATTAATTATTAAAAACGCTAATACTGCTTCCATTTTTTTAGATCTACACACCCGATAAGTTGAAAGAAGACCAAAAACTGTTGGACAAAACTCAGACGAAAACCACAGAAATACGACAAAAGGTTGTTCAAATGCGAGCACAGATTGAAACCCGAGCAGAACTTGATAACTGGTTTATTTCGGCCAATGAGAGCCTCCAGTGGATGAGGGAAAATCAAGTTTTGGCATCGAATACCTATGATTGGCGTGTAACAATGAAACGATATGGAGAAAGGGTTCCTGGTTCTGAAAATGATCAAATCAGTGGACCGAAAGGATCTGGTGGATTCGTTAGAAAGATGGCGGCTCACCGACGCTTCCTTGTTGATGTAAGCGAGGGAATATCTCCTCCTGATAGGTCATAGGGATTGTATAAACTTTCCAATTCGTAGGAAAAAGTTGATTTGAATTGCTTTGGAAATTCCGCTCTAGCCAGTATCACACGCGTCATTTCAACTAGATTCAAAATAAAGGCAATTTGGGAGGTCACGAAAATGGAAGTAACTGGTCATCAAATCACTTATTTATATCCACAACTTCGCCGAAGGCTCTACTTCAGATACAGTGAAATGAAGGCTTTAAAGTTAGTTATATGCGATTCCGGATCGATGAGACCTCAAGAAAATATAACATAACTTCCGAAGTACACATTGCAACACCATGACGCTAAGACTTGTCTTTGTGATACCTGCATAATAACACAGTAATTCACTCTATTAGTCAATAATGCTATGTTTCTACCTTTAGATTAACGTTGGACTTGAAATGGTACAACATTTAATTGAAAAAGGGGAAGAATTGGCTAGATCAAATCCCAAAAAGGCAGCCAAAGTGAAACAGACTATTCAAGAATTGCAAACGGCCTCCAACCAACTTAAAAACACTTGCACTGAACGCAGCACTCGCCTCGATCAAGCCAGCGAACTTGTTAAATTTGGCCAACTTATGGATGAGGCGATCGAGACTGTCAGACAAACTGAAGCTCAATTGATGTCTGATGACTATAATATGGGTGAAAATGGATTGAAGGGGCTTCTAGAAAAACATGAGGTTAGACTATAGTACTGAGAAACCCTATCTTGTTTTTCCTATAACTATATTGATATTTTTACTTAGGTGATTGCAAAAGATATCAAGGAGACCCAGAAAGCTAGAGCTGACTCTTTGCTGAAAATTGCCACAGAAGCGGAAAAGTCGGGCCACTTTGGAGGCTCCAAAATGGTCGCTGAAGCAAGAGAGCTTTCTAACACTGTGAATGTATCGCTGCCACAACTGGTACAAGCTCGTCTCGATGCCATTCAAGTGATGATTACCTGGCGTAGGTTAGAGAAAGAACTTTCTGTTGAGAATGCATGGCTTGGGGAACAAATCAACAGCCCTCTACTGGATATTCACTCATCCACAGTAAGATATATCTCTCTAATTGCAATAAATAAGTTACTCAACAATTACATAATTACTTCTCTGCATCCCAGCTGCGAAATCTGAATTATGACTTGGCGACCCGACACTTGAAGACTCTTTCAGAACTCGCTTCTCGTTTGGCTGCTCAATCTCCAAAGATTGATGAAATTGTCGAAGGTGTTCATAAGCTGACTGCCGATGATACCCTGAAGGCTAAATCCATTCTCAATGACCTTGGGACACTTCAGGAGGCCTCTAGATCAGCCAATCAATTGATGGGTCAAAAATCAGAATTGGAGTCACGTATTGGTATCGTTGGTCAATATCTGATTACAGAACATATGTATCTTCAGGTGAACCGAACCCATCCAGCTGATTGTTCTGTTTATATTGATTTAAGTGTTGTAACGCTGTTCTCTTATTTAACAGTATGCCCATGATATTGAAGAGGCACAAGAGTGGATAAAGGGATGTTTCCAACCGGTGTCCAAATTAGCTCCTATGACAGATTCCAAAGGAACGAAAGCTGCCTTCCTGAATGTCACACGTCTTCGCGGTGATGTAAATGCCTTCCTTCGCAACACTATTGGTCCACTTTCAGCCAGATTACAACAACGATCTCTGGCTATCCAAGCAAAGAAATCTGAAGGTGATGGTCTACATCCAGAAGGAAGAACTCAAGATCTTGTTGGGGATGATTTGCGCAAGTTGGCTGAAAAATATCGTGATGCTGGTGAGCATCATGTGGCAAAGGACACTCAGGCTAATCTGAGTCGAGATATGGCAAGTCGTTCTTTAGTAATTTAGCTTGTGGTTTTATTTCCTGAATGGGTCGAACTAGTTGAATTAGGCAGTAAGCATGATCTCTTTTTCTATACTTTGCATCCAGTTATTATTCCCTCTCCCAAGTTTCTTTTCGCGATTCAGTTTCTCAAATCCTCTCTTCATTCGATTTGAGTTTTACTGCGTAAAACCATATGCTATACTTTTCTACTGTCTAGATTACTTTCATGCTATTTTTTCAAATAGCGTCTGGTTAAAAGCAATTTGAGATACTTTGCGTTGTCTATTCTCAAACCTTAGTGTCTTAACATTTTGAAAAGAGAGAAACTTCACTGAGTTTCTGTTATCAGCATTTTAATCTCTTGAGTTGTCTGTCGATAGAAAATTGTAAAAAGTAATTGCGGATTGCAAACGGAAACAATTTTATTCTAGAGATAAGAAACCTAATTCCTGCCTTCAATTCCTATTCACTTATTACGAAGGTCTATTTTAATATGGTCTTTCTGTATGTTCAGCACAGGTGATTTAGCTTATTTTGGCCTTTTGTGAGATGAGTTTGTGATAATGACTTGCCAGTTCATAGCCCTTATTCAAATAAATTTGTCAGTGTTGTTTCATTTTATGTTGATTTTCATGGTTGAGCGGATATATATATGTTCTGGAATTATTTAGAAGCTACCCGTTGCGGGATAAGTACTAGGGGTGGTTTATCCAGGACTCCAAAGAGTCTGTAAGAGATAAAATTTTACTTTAATCAGAGGTAGCAGAACAAGAGAAAGAGAGAGATCGAGAAACAAAATGAAAGGGTGTCTATAAAGTAGATGGTTGGGGTGCTGCAGGTAGATGCTGTTAATAAAATCTGCAGTTTGAGAGAAGCTGACTGGAGGATCTGATTGCAGAAGTTGGAGAGAATAGAACCAAGTAGCTGTGTGGTGGAAATCAATACGTCGGAGTCGTGCCAGGAGTAAGATTATACCAATGTACTTTTAGAAGAAGAATTGGCAAAGGCAGTTGGTATACTTAAAGGTGGTGCAGAACCCCACTGGGCGCTTAAGAGTAAACCCATGGCGATTAGGGAGTTTGAAATGGGGAGTGTTGTATCTGAATCTCCCTAGGAATTTGATGGATGTTCCAACGTTTGCATAGCGAAAAGATTTGACCATATATCGCTATATTGGTAATTGACAGGCTGACTATCAGCGTAAGATTATAAACTCTAAAAACGGGCACTTATATACAACTCATGAAATTACAAATAGAAATTAATTCTTAATTTAAGCACTTTAGATGAATATGCTTCCCGCGCTTTTCTTACCTATTTCATATTGTTTAAGGCTGAACTCATGAAGAACTATGACATACTATCCTCATACATGGAGGTTATAGAACTTCGGTTGAAACTGCGTCTCGGCATAAATTCCTACAATGCTCAAGGCGATGAATTCAACAAATTTTTGGCTAGCCTGGACGCTGACATCAACAGTAAAGACAGTGGTGTTGATCTGGAAGAGTGCGAAACCCTACTGGCAAAGTTTTCAGAACGATTGGAGGTAAATTTCAGGATATATTTATTATAACGGAATCATATAAAATTTTCTTGCAAATGATATTATTTTGCCTTAGAGCACTTCAAATTCAGGAACTTCTCAATTGACCAACCTCACAAAGCGCGCTCAAACCCTTAGGGAAACTTCAAACGACTTAATGAATAAGATTGAGTTGGAAGAGCAGAGATTAAAGAATGCTGATATGCAAGAATCTCGTGGATGGCTACAAGTGTCTCCGGAATTGCGTAGCCTCCGGGGCGGCGTTCAAGTAGATGTAAGAACTGTTCAGGACAGAGAGGCTGAATTAACCCAGAAATGGGCCACAGCAAGAACCGGAATGAAACGGAGAAAGGAGGTATGCCTAATGTCAATGTTTTCAAGATTCTATCGATTTTATTCTTGTAGAATCTTCAATCCGCATTGCAAGTACATACCTACATGTCTGATGTGGATGACTTACTTGAATGGATATCTGAAAAATCTCCTGAAATTCCCAACAATCAAATGGGCGCAGTTATGGTTGGTCGAATTGCTAGTCTGAAAGCCAAACGTCCGGAACTCAACATACAGAATTCCAGTGGCTTGGAAAAAGCTCTCAATGATCAAGAGAAGCTAAGACGGGAGGTTAATGCCATACAAAAGCAAGTGGATAAACAAGAGCAGTAAGTTTTAAAACTGTTATGTCATCCAAGGAGTTAAGGAGTTAGATCATCAGTGAAGGAATAAGGCGAGTCGCTTGAATACGCAGAAAAGTTGACTAAAGTTGCAGGAATATATCAGAAGATCAACTTCTAGTGAAACTTGCGTCCTCTTAATTTGCAAGGCTTTTCAAGTGTTAGGTGACGTCTTTATATCTGGCTATCATAAGTAGTGTTTATACATATGTGGCTAAGTAAAATAACTGTTATATAGATATATTTGGTGAATACTTTAGGGTTCCCAATGCTAAGCAAATTTAAGATCCGATGACGTTAAATGAAATACTTCTGGATTTTGTCCTTTTCCAAATAAGGAATTTAAAAAACAAACAACAGGTATTTTATGTTGTCAAACATCAGTTACCTCAAAATTTGTTTTCTTTCTATAAATAGCTTCGCTTATTTTTGCCTCTAACAGTCTATTTATAAGACACAACTCTGTGGACAAAAATTTTACATTAATACTAACAGAATATTTATAAGTCGATTTGTAAAAATTTAGGGGGGCGCAATGTCTACGACATCAGAATGGAGGTCATCTGTGTACATTCAACCACACCGGTTGGTTCTGGTCGGCATGAGGAATTAAAGAATGAGAATTTCCAAGGGGGAAACTAAGCCCAAGTCAAGTACTCTTCGCATTTCTCTTAATATTCATGGGAAGATAGGAGTTGAAAGTGATGTTCCAAGTAATTATTTAATACGCGTTTCGGGATCTCATTCTCAGCTTAGACATTAGACAATAGGACCCACTAACCTTGTGCTAATTGGTCTTGAGCACTGCTTGTAACAATTTTAGAAATTCATTTGACGGTATCATCCTGGATATAATTCAGATATTTGGAAAACTCATCTTCTAAACAAAATTCCTTTTCATGAATGAATGGAATGTGTGAACAGAGCTTGTATTACGTTATTAATCACTACAATTTCCGACACATTCCATGTTATACAAGGTAGATAGATTAATCAGGATGATAAATACCTCAACATCCTTTCCCTTTAACTCTCACCTTCTTTTACGGAGAGGAGGGGTGTACTAGTACTTGTATTACGGATTCTTCTAAGGTAGATAACGTTCTGAATTAGGTTAAATTCCAATCTTTGCTATTTATTTATTGCCCTTGGGAGAGAATTCTGCGTTTCTGTTCGTGTCTGGTGTTAATAAGTCGAAGAGAAGTAGGGTTTAGGAGTCACCAAAGAAGGAAAGAGAAGTTTTGTTATGTACTTAGCTTCCACAGTCATTAATACAATAAAGAATGGAACATTGATTGAGAATTCGAAATAATACATATATACATATATATATATATATATATATATATATATGCGCAGGGAGGAAAAATGAAGATGCAAGTGCAAGTTTGAAAACCAAGGATAATCAGTAAGCAATAATGGATGTGTATTCCTCAGTTGTTTATTCGTGTTAATCAACATTAATCGAAAATTTCCACATGGATTCAGGACATTAACTGACCATCTCATTTTAGAGAATGCAATCGCCTGAAACAAGAGTGTCCAGACCGTGCTCAAGAGGTTGAAATGCAATGGAAACGTCTGCAAACTGCTTGGAGTGGATTACAGTCAGCAGTCAGTGCAGAACGCCAGAGACTCTCCGAAGCTGAACGTGTGACTCAATGGCGAAATCGGTGTAATTTACTCTGTGGATGGGCTGATGAAAGACGTTTTGCTATGCTCGCGATTCGCGAAGTTCCTACCGATTTAGCTGAGGCAATAAACCTGGTTGATTTACATAAGCAAACCCGAGCTCAGATTTCAAAACGCTCACCTGAAAAGGAAGAGATTATAAGGTGAGCTTATGAACACTTTGAATTTAAGAAGAAAGATTTTGGCCTTCAACGATCTGAGTTTATGAACAGTGGATTTGCTATAGATAATTCCACCGCTTATCCCACGGCATCATTTAATAAGAGGGTACAAGTGCTTTTTCAGAGATGCCGAGATTACTAACACCGATTTGCAAATGTGAAGAAAGTTTTATTATTATATTTATTACTCCTACTGAGCTCCAGCCCTATAAGTTGGATATTCATGGAAGTGCCCTCTTGAATTAAATTAAGGGATATGTTTGCATAAAGAGTAAGAAAATGTGTTAAATATATTAAAAAATAAAACAAAATTAGTAAAATTTTTAAGAGATAAGAAGTGTTTCTGAAGACTATATATTCAGTTGACTAATTCGGGTTTTCGGCAGAGCGGATAATTTAGGAATTCGCGGCTGACTATGTAGAATATTAAGTTACTACTTAATAGTAACTTCAAATAGAATTTCACTTTGCTTAATCTCTTCCAGTTTCGAATTAGTAGTGGAGTAGTAGACGACCATAGATATCAAGCATGCTAGAACACACGACATTGGGTTTTTCATGAGGGTTCTTGATCGTTAGTCTGAATTTGTACTTCCACAATAAACTAAAGTCACGCTAATCCCTAGTAAAGCTACCTGTGTTAGGCTTAAGTACATTCCCTTAAATCTTATAATCTTGGGGGCTAACAGGATAAAACAGCCTTTTCCCAAAGTCAGAAGAACGAGAGTTGGGAATGAACGCACGGTGTATTGGAAGACCGCAGAGGGAAGAGTTGTAGGAACATCCGATCACAGTTCAATACTGTTTAAGAGAAAGGGCTAGAATGGAAATAGAAGATAAAATTAGAGCATCTAAATAGTCCTGCAAAATTTGATCTCTGAGTTCAAGTTGTTCATTTTTTACCTAGTGTATGAGGTTCAGCGTTTGTATCCCAATGCTGGAAATTTTAAAATTTCAGAATTCATTCCCTGTTTCTCGTGTGAGTCCACAGCGTCCAGAGTTTAGTGACCAATTGACTAATTAGATGGCTTCTAAGCCATTTCAGCTCCATATTACTACCATGTTAAGAGCCAGCATGATTATAACGTGGCAGAGCTCACCAGAATTCACACAAAGTTATGCAAACTTTTCACATCAACCATGAGAAGGTTTTTCATCAGTTTTTGCTCCCAAAGTCAATTGGTCCTTGTTAAAGACTAAGGTCGATATTTCGACAGATTGATTTTTTAATTATGGAGAACTATTATTGTCTTATTATTTTTTGATTAAGCTGTACTCTGATTCAATCACTCCTTAAATGAGGTTCCAGTTATTTCTCGGGATGCATGTTTTCTCAAATTTAGCTCGTGCAAGATTTTTTGAATAGCCACTGGCGCTAAACTAATTTCAAACCGGCAAAAGGTACTATTCTGTCACGTAAAAACTGCGGGAAATACAGTTTATTTATGTGTCTGAATTGAGGCACAAACGGAGCTGAGGGACTGCTAATGACAGGTTGATGCTTGAAATTGGGATTGAGACGGCAAAGTTAAATAGAATTGTGATGAAATGCTCGGAATTACACTATTAAATTCATTATTTTCTAAAATAAAATCATGTTATTTATTTATTTTTATTTAGATCTGGTCAGGACCTTTCCAACTTAATTCCATCCACGAAAATCGTCATACAGAAGTCAATCGATAAATTGGAAACTGCCTGGTCTCAAATGCTGAGCGTGTGGTCATCAAGAAATGGTCTCTATGAAAAGAACCTCGATTTAAGGGTACGTTTATAAACCTTCCCTTTAATTAAGAGTTTTTCCCATTAATCACCATGACTAACCCAAGATTACTTTGCAACCAAAAGCTTTGGGTATTACTCCATCAAAATTAACACACACTTTATACGTGCCATTGGTGTACTTTTCAGCGAGTTCTAACCGGATGGATTCTCCCAATTAGCCTAATAAAAAAAGAAACAACTGTTCTTCCCTATTTCGAGTGGAATTCAATTAGCTACCAGTAATTTTATTGTCCTATGTGTTCAGATGCATATTCTGCTATCCATGGAAATCTCTGTAGAGCTAACCATTTTATAGCAGTTAAATGACAAGTCTCAAATACAAAAATGAGAATTTGAAAAAGGAGAACAAGTCCAATCGGAAATTACGATAAAGAAATCGTGTTGGAATCAACTTTCACCGAATAAGCAGGTAACTGGTAGTGTCTATTTGAGCTAAAACAAACGAGAAGTAAGAGGTTCTATAGAAGCGTGAAACAGCCATTCTATTGGGAGCCTAAAAAATGAAGTCTACCTAGGCTGTCACGATCCTCATCACACAAAAAGATGAAATGAAAATAAGTTTGAGACGAGCAGGGTTTACCAAGGAAATGAACAAGAACTACGTGAAGGTTATGGCGGATGGACCGATAGATCGAGGCGTAAACGAAAACGCGAGTTCTTGAAATGGAGAATGAAAGACTACGATCAATATGAAGGGGAAAGGGAGCGGGTTAGTGGCTAATTATGCATGTTCATGTGTTAATCAGAGTTTGCCTGACCTCAGACTGCAAATAGCTTTGTGAATCACCTACCTCGAGCCCAATTACGACCTACGATAATACAACTAGCATTATCTGCTTTAAGATAGTTAAATTTTAAATGAACATTTGAAATGCTTGCCGTTCATTGCCTATTTGCCGAATTCACTTCAATATATAAACAGCACTCCTTGATGCTCGAATTGGAAAGGAAAATGGGGATATCTGAATGTTTACTTTCCCGTGGATTTATAGCTTGAGACGCAATAAAACAGCGCTTTTGTGTGTTGACTAATAGCAAATTTATGAGTCTAGTATACTGCAGTCTACTGTTCCCTCTTATCTTGAAATAATGCACATGTCGGAAGGCAATATTCCCTTTCCTAATGTTTATGCCCTTACTACTAAGGTAAGTACCCTGCTCTATGGCCCATATATCATTACTTCTTTCACTTTTTACGATTATGTCACATGGCAAACAAAAGAGTAACATGGTTAGCAAGACCAGACGTCAAAAGTAAATGGTTTTTAATTGAAATTTTGTTGGTTGTCGGAATATATATCGACAATACGGTTATAGTAATAACACACTTGATTTCGGAAGCTTCTAATGAAAAATAATGTATTCGTTGCTTAAAATCTCCATCGGCGTATTTGTATAATTTTATAAAACGGTTGCGTTCATTTGATTTAGAGAAGTACATTTCGTGAACGAATTGCTTCTTGCTCCAGCGCTGGGTCTCTGTTCTGTTACCAAGCGTAATTCCTCCAAATGTATTTAAATTTTCTTAATAACGGATTAAGTGATGAATTCGATTGATGGTTAAAAACCTTAATTCATCTATTGAAGCATAAGAGTCCATTTCGTAAAGTTTTTCTGTTAAAAATTAGGGCGTCTCGCCATCAATCTACTGAACAGAATTAACTAAGGTGGTTAGGTACTTCCCTCTATTTGATGCCCACCGGCATAGTTCGATATTATAGCCTCTAATGTGTCAGATTGTTAGAGCGATTTGAATACTCTCGATGCGTTTAATATTATCTGAAATTACTAAAATGCTATCCGTTGTAATCTTACTGCAATCTGTTAGGTTCTCTAACTTTCAATTGTCAGCGCCATCCACACACTCCTCTACTTCCGCAGCATAAAAATTGCATTATTTTGGAGGTTCATTAATGCTTCATGCAAATCCGCAACATCTTTTGGTATTTTTTAATTAATGCATCGAGGGTTTAATGGAATATTTAATTAAGAGGTACACAGAGGCGTAGCGTGATTTGATTAATTTGCGAATATCAGTCTTTTACGCATAACTGAGAAAAGAATCTCCAAAGGCAGATGAAACTCACCAGTTTATATCTAATGCGAACTAGATCACATGTGAGGAAAGAAAATTGAACACGCATAATCGATTGTGGAAAGTTCAAGTATTCTACCGAAATGTGCACAAAATTATTCGATCAAATACGGTCGAGAAATTGATCATGTCTTTTATTTACCATTGCTCTGTTATCCTCCTACATTCGTACCAACTTAGGTGAGTTTATAATTATTTATTTGTGCCGTAATAAATAGATTTTTTAGATTTTTTCAAATTTAAGCTTCCTTTGTGCTTCGCCTCTTTCTTGACCATCTCAATTTCTGTATCCATCTCACAATCTACGTAATGTACGGAAGTAATGGAAGTAAGAAGTAATACGGAATTTGCAGAAAATTGCCGCGTTTAGTGTCCTGCTTATTATCGTTCAGAATGACTAAGCTATGGATCTATTTAAAGCATATTTGATGTAGAGATTAATTAACTTGATAAAGATTGATATCAGTTAGGGTTAGGGATGGTAAAATATGGGTTTAAAATCATCAAAGCCCCAGGACACCTTCGATATCTACGAAATCTTCTATCAAGGAAATTCGAATCAACGTCCATAAAAGTTTGATATATTAGATGAAATTTTATGACAGGATACAAAGAACGCATTTGCACTTATCAGTTCGTCTTTGGATACATTCATTTTAAAATGTACGGCAAAAGAACACGAGTTTTCATGTCACGTGATACCTGTGTTTATTTTTTAATCCACGACGAGATTTAAACTTGTCCTTTTCAACTTTCTGTCTTCGAGGCATCTGTTTATACAAATAAGTGAGGTCAAGTATCTATTACTGCAGGATATCTGCTTACCTAATTAAGAGTGTAGAAATTGGCTTATGGATATTTTTGACGCAAAGATAAGTCTTCCGTAAAATTTCGTATATGCAAAGAGAAATGGAAGCATGGCGTTCAAAAGGAATTGAAGAATGTAATTACTCGCATTTCCGCAGTTCTTATCATAATTCGAAATTTCAATATTGATAAATTGTCAGTAGAGGGATGAGTCTTGAGTTTTAAATTTTGTTCCATTAGCAAAAAAGATTTAAAATTTAATTAATATCAAGCATGATTATCTGATCTGGGAGAGTTGGCCTAATCCTGCTTTTTTCTCTGTCGGGAAATGACCAGAAGTCCCGATACTTTTTCTGACAAATTTAACTGTTCCAGAATAAATTTCTTATCTGATTCCGCAAGAGCTCGCGGAAATTATAAATTAATTGAAAACGACAGTCTATAATTTCAGAAGAAATGTTTCAGCCGCTTTTCTAAAAATAACTGATTTTTCATTTATTAAACCAAAAATAAACAGTTAGAAGAACGTTATTTAGGAAATTACTTCGAGTTGTAATTTTAGTAGGTGCAAATCTTGGCATATATATACTTACAGGTCTGTAAGCATAAAAATGCAAGTGGATTCACCTCCAACCTTTCAAACTCGGTTGTAAGATTTTGTCAGCCTTCAAGTGTATTAGAAGTGTCTGTGAAAAACGAGATAGCGAATAAATAGAAGCGAACATTCGTCTTCGAAACAGGACACTTGGTTTAGACGGGAACGTAAATCAAACGGACTGCCTCAAATACTCTCGAGCCATGAATGCTTTTATGACAGCGAAACACCCTAGTATGTTCATAAGGACTCGCAGATCTCCTTACCCAAACTGTCACAGAGTAACTCACAGAGGGCTCAAAATCAGAAAACTCATCTCGGTGTCATCTATTTAGTGTTTTATTACAAATTTTTCTTCCTGCCTCTCTATCTCCTCTCCCACAACTATCCAATATTAGTCTTCCGAGTTCAGTAAAGGCTGCTGTATCCTGCTAGGCCCGAGAAGGTCGTTAAATCTGTAAGTAAATAGCTCTCTTCTAACTTGGTCGAACTCTTAAGGTAGCTTTGATGCTGGAATTACTGTTCCATTACACTAATTACAATCCAAGTCGTTTAGGAATCCCTGAAGTTTCACTCTCATTTCTCCTGAGTAACTGTCACATTTAATGTTATACATTTAATCATATCTTTGCTTACCTCTTTTGATCCGACTGGTTTAACATAATCCTTGTTGGCCAAAGTGTTTTGGATTTTACGAGCTCATATTTAACTAAACCACCCGTTAATTTGATTGCCCTGAGATTCAAAGTGATAACTAATGTGATTTGAGAACAAGAGAACGCGGCTGTTTAATTTTAAATTTGATTTCTAAAATACTAATAAGTCTTTACTTCCTCGGCCTCGGTAACTTCATAAGAGTCAAGGATTTCCCAAATGACCATATTGACATAACCAACGACAAACTTCTTGAAAGGCAAATTAAACTTGATTTGGTTGTCTGAAAATTCATATTAGTATCTTAAAGTGCACATTTTATACTGGAACAATTTTAATCTTTTGAGAGTT
Source organism: Hymenolepis diminuta (assembly GCA_900708905.1). Taxonomy (NCBI): domain Eukaryota; kingdom Metazoa; phylum Platyhelminthes; class Cestoda; order Cyclophyllidea; family Hymenolepididae; genus Hymenolepis; species Hymenolepis diminuta. The sequence continues at coordinate 1,524,718 of CAADRB010000024.1, forward strand.
ATTGAGACCACTTTCCTGAATAAACTGTAGCTAAAATATCAAATTTACTCATAGGGGTGTGTTTATCAGTAATTAATTAATTGGTTTATTTTATGAGTTTATTTTCTAAAAAAAATTCGCTCACTGATGAGTGAAATCGGAAATTCCCTTGTAGACGCCGTGGCTACATGCCCCTACGATAATTCATAACATTTCGGAACACTGGGTGTTGTAATTCACTCCCTCTAAATATCTCACATTCCAGGTGGTGATGTCCTATCGTTCATATTAATTGTAAATTCCAGTACGGTTACTTAATAATGATTAGAAAGTCTACAGCCGGCTGGGCTGCATTGATATCGCAAATATTTTACTGTGATATTCCACTACTCACTTCGTTTTGCAGTAGGTGAAAGCTTAAAAACTATGTTAAATGAATAAATAACTCTGAAATCGTATTAATACTTCAAAGTAAAACATCTTTTTCTCCTTAGAAACTCTACTCTGAGATGGCTGAACTGGATGCTTGGTTAGACGATCAAGAACAACGTCTGGAACAAACGACATCCATAACTGCTGCGAACACCTCGATTGCAAGTGTTGAAAAAGCCATAGCCAATCAAGCTGACATTGAAAGGGCTGTGGAAGATGCCCGACAACGGTTTGAAGCAATTAAACGTCAGACTGTCGTGGAAACACTGAAATTCGAAATGCTCAAATTCATGACCAAGCGCGGTGAGTCAGGCAATGTTGGAGATCAGCCCTTCTCCAATGCTAGAATCGCGGAAATTCAACGACGAGAAACTTCGAAGCTTAATCGAAATCGGTAATTCAGCCGGTTTCTTTTTATTGCCTATCAAAGAATGAGGTTATTTTGTAGCTCGATGAAAGTTGTCGTTCGCTAGAAATTAGTTAATTTCTCCGGTTTTTTGGGACCATTCATTATGATTAGGCTATTTCACGCAATATTGTGTGATCATATTTTAGCTTATTTTTGGAAGTCGAAAGAGGAGACACGAGGATTTAAGATTTTATCTCCTTGTTTTATGAGACTCAGCCGTTGTCTTCTCGCCACGGCTTTTATAAATAAACAAAATGTGTTTTCTAGTTAACCTAGATTAGTTTAAAATTAGAAGTAGTAGTAAAACGCCATAAATTCACTTTATCATTATTCAATGTGTATCTTTCTATTCTTCTTGAATAAAATCAAAGATAGCGGGGAGTATGAGGCGAAATAATTCTTTATTGGTCCTATATCCTTTTTAGTCCCATTGACAAATGATGAGGTAGAGCTGAAACAGGAGGGTGTATTGCAATAACAACATTAAAATTAATCGTGGGAGGAGAAGTGTTATTTCATGATTTCGTTCTCAAAGTCCAAGGATTCCTCATAGTTTCAATTGATTTCTCGGCTGAATTCAAGTTTTTGTGACTGCATTTCGGGATCTCCAGACTAATTTCTCAACACAACATGAAGTTTAGAAATCAGTTCTTCGAGTACAACGATGGTGGTGGACCTACTTTAGTTACTTTAGGGGCCAGATAAATTGGCCTTCATACCTCCTTAGGTGAGAGAACAAAATATTATACAGGGTCATTTTGTATGCTGGGAAAGCGGAAAGGAAAGAGGATAAAGGAAGATGATGTAGAAAGTGGATTTAGGAGGGAAGACAAAGGCGTCAATATTGAGCGGAAAAAACGGGGAATGTGAAAATTTATGAAATAATGTACGACAAGGCAACTAACCAACATTTTGAGTAAAGGTATGAGTGTCAGTAGGCCCATAGTATGTAGTCTGAATGCGCAAGTACCACAAACCAGAAGTACATGCTCAACAAACATCAAGAACTGTCAAACGAAAATTAATCCCACGGTTTTACTGATATGGTCCAGAACAGTCTAGGTACATCTCGAATGTGTATTCTTCTCAATTTTCATTTTTAAAAAATAATGATTTATTAGAATTTTATTAACAATGACATTCATTTCCAAAATTTCCTAAAAATGCGCTCACCGACTCTATAATTTTCTACTGCATTGTTCAGTAAATAGTAGTAAGATCTCTCATTTCAGAAATTAAATTCTGTCAGCTTTGACAACTGGGATTTTCTCATTTTCGATTCACGAATCAACTTCAAACAAACTACGATGTCGAATTAAACTGGCAAAGTGAAAAAAAATTGAAATGAATTTATTTTGAATAATGTTTATAAATTATTTTCCTGTTTTCTTTTATCTAAAAGAGTGTAGACTATTCTCTAGTGAATTTGTCTATCATTTCCAGGTGCAAATTGCTCCCATATATATTGCATACCCCAATCATATTTTCTTGTATGCCCCAAGGTTGAGCAATTAATAAAAGCCTCTGACATACAGGAATTTAACATCCAAATAATTGCTTCAAAAGTGTATTTGGTGTCACACTAGGTACTCGCGAAAATGAGTTACAGAAATCGGAAAAATTCCGTCTTCTTAACCATTTCTTTGTATTAAATAAATAAGTACTTCGATTTTTTCCTCTGTCTCCTCGTGATTTCTCAAGCAAGCGAATCATCCAGGGTGAAGTGCAAATTTTGTTTGGGTTGGTATTATCTCACATGTCATTGGAATTCAAAAAAATTATGCGGTCTCTTGGAAGCACTTCCCAAGTTGCTTGATATTTATGATGGACATGACTTGATGGCTTCTATGTGGTCGGGATTTTACTTTTCGAGATATAAAAAACATCTTTGATTTGATTACTCCGGATACACTTAAGTGGATTATGATACCTGAAACTTCTGTTAGTTTAAGAATTGAAGTGTTGCGTGCAACGTATTTGGAACTACACACCTCGAAGATCCATAGAAAATATTTTATACTGGATCACATTCTAGAGTATTGTAAGTGGCGACTCATTGGATATATTTGACGACAGAGGTAGCCACAATCATACTCTGTTGTCTGGGTCTCAAATGGAGTTTACCTAGAAACTGGAGATCTATATACCGCAGTGCTTCCATCTGATCTTTCGTACTTCGTCATTTCTGGATGTAAAAGTCCTTCTCCTGTTAGATTTGATTGAACTGTTTCTTTTTGATATTTGGAATTAAGAAAATATAACTGGATGCAGACATTTGCCCTTAAAAATGGAAACCTAATATAACCCCATTTAAAATGTACTTCCATTCAAGCGGAACAGGCTCAAGTATCTTGATTCTCGATGATACAAAGAGGCACCAATAGTCATAACTCTTTCGATTTTGTGATTGAAAATTATTCTGATCTTTTAAAATTGCTTATGGCGGGATTTTCAATGCATTTGTTTATTCAAACAAAATTTGTTCATGCAAGATAGCCTCCTTTGTGTTAATGTTTTACAATGTCCGAAGTAAAAAAAGGCTCTAAAACTTTCTTTCTGTCAACATTAAGGACATAATATTCCTTTTACGATCGGCAAGCTAATATTCCAGCCAGAAAGAAGGAAAAAGGCAAGTTCCCGTTGTTATAGCGAAAACTTATTACACCTAAAATTCGAATATGTTGGCTAACGTAATTAAAATTAATTCACAAGAACAATTTAAGGTTGTGAGTGTTATTTTTGATAATAATGAGAAGAAAATATAAAATGCATATTAATTTTGTTAATGAAGAAGATTTAATAACTTTGCATATTTATATTTTCTCCTTGACACCTTCGTTAGTGAGCACCTAAATTCAATTAACAGTCCACTAATTTTAAAATAGCCTTCAACTTAACCGATGCATTCAAAGCAGGCCTATATTCAACGCATTTTTATAGGTTTCAGTAGATGATCTTCACATAAAAGTTTTCCTAACCTAAACGCCTAGTTTTTATATCAGGAATTATGATATCAAAATGGGAACTAGTTTTCGAATATAGTCATTAGGAAATTGAAATTTCGTTTATCTTAATTACTGTAAACTCTTATTTTTTATTTTTAGATCTAGATATGCAACGCCGACAGTGAATCCACCCGACCAAAAGACCCAGGAGAATCTTCGAGCAATACTCGGTAACCTCGCTACAATTGAACCAAGTACCGAGCCCACTCAAAAACTCTCTGTACCCACAACACTTGAAATTCCTCCTGCTGTTAGTCAAAATGACTCCTTCGGTATGACCAATGCTCATTTTGTACGTCGAGCAAGTCTGTCTAGTGATATCGACTCACCGGTTAGTGAGAAACCACGGACACCGCCTCAGAAACGTATCAGTCATAATCATAGTCCACCTAGTCAAAAAAGCAACTCGAAGTTCATGGACTTCTTTAAACGAAACAGTTCCTCTCCTAATCCTTCCAGCACTCCCAATAATGGTTCCACATTGACGATAACTTCACACGGTGATGCACCAACGGAGTCATCCAACCGTCTGAGTGTTGGTGGACGAGCCGCCAAGCTCTTCTCAAAGATGAGGATGCATTCGACAGAGGTTAGTGAAACCCACTCGTCCTTGGTTTCACCTACAAGTCCTGAGCCTCAAACAACTCCTAAAGCTGAGCGAGTTAGATTTTTACCTCCTATTTCGCCTAATTCAACATCAACTGCTGCAAGAGATGAAAATAAGCCGGCAAATGTGAAAAATTACATGCACGATAGGGTTCAGAGTGCATATGAAACAAATTTCTCCACTTACGTAAGTTGAATTTATAATCGTATCAAAGAGAAGGTGGTTTCGATCTATTAATTTTTGTTTTTCGAGTCTCTATTCTAAGTTAAGTCCAAATCGAATTTAGTTTGCATTGGAAAATGTCCATGTTCATCAAAATCGAAGAAAATGAATAAAGAATTTTGAGATTCCTGTCCACAGGTCATTTCGGGCCATAATGCATCCGTAAAATTCTGTTGAACTCTGACTTGGAAAAAAAAATAATAATTTTGGCTTCTGGTTTTGCTTTCATAAGTTTTCCTTCGTTGCTGGGTATTTCACAGCTCAGTTCTGAAACATTTGGCAACATACTTCTGGAATTGTTAAGTTGTGCCAATCTCTCTTCCTAGGAAGGAAGATATAGGTTATTAAACTGTTTTCATAAATGAAAATGCTTAATAAACTCCTCAAATCCGTTAAGGTAATACCTCTTTAGCGAAAGGTGTTTTAGAGCTTTCTACCACTAGTTTATTTGACCAGAAATGACCAGTGCGGTTGATCTAATGCGCGTCTATTGAAATTGATCTCACGACTTCTGACTTGTCAAGTGTGCAACTTAAACATTACTCTATTGACACACGCATTAAATTTTGTTGAAAAATCTTCTCAAGTCCATTAGGGGAAGTGTTCACAACGCGTGGTTCGGATAGTTGGATGGTATCCTGGAACCACTCTTATGAAAGCATCACATTCTACCATCTCTCATGTTGATCAGAACTGTTGATTACTAGCACCACTAGATGGGAACCGATAGGCACTGATCTCGTAACTTCTTATCTGGCAGGCAGACGTGCACAATGGCCACTGCGCCACCTGTGCACTATTAGATTTTGTGACCTAATTCTCTTGATATTATATCTTCTGGGCTTAGTACTGGTTCTTATTGAGTGGAAGGGGAGGGGGATCGGGAACACAGAGAGTAATGACTGGTTTTAATTAGGAAATACAAATAGCACAAAGTTTTTAACCTTATTGGGATGCCAATGTGAGGGTTTACCTCCATAAAGGTCACTGCTCACTTAGATAATTATAGCTGGAGTATTTGAATTGACTGAAGACATTCCATTAGAAACATAAAGGACCACCAGGAGAAACGAATTAGTTTGAAAAGTTCGCTTATTTTTCCATCCTATTTCCTGTCTGTTTACAAGTCATGCAATGTAAGTTGATGCTATGCACTTTTGTGTTTGTTTGTTTTACTTAAACGATGTTTGTTATTCGTCAGCATTTGAAAAACACTTTTCAAAAGTATTTCTATTTCCCTATAATAGTTAAAGATATTTTATTTATATACCTTAAGAAAATAATGAAATCATTTTATATAAAAATATTTGTTATTTAGGTTGATTTATTAATAGGTAGTACAGTTGTTAAAATACTTTTTTTTTTTCAAATTTTCACATTTCCTGAGGAATAAAGAAATTGTCCTCTTTAAACACTTCGAGAGGCTTTCCATCGCCTGATTAACAATTTTTCACCAAAATGACGTCAGTAGAAGGCGAAAATTCAAAGTCTTATCAATTAACTTTTTTATTTCTGTCTAGTCAGTTGGCAGTTTTTTTGCAAAAGCCAAAGCATTTGAAAAAAAGGGAATTTCATCCTCTTTCGGAGTATCTTTGGTGTCTGCGGCAAATTCCAGCCGCCTGGCAATTTAATGACACATTTCTATTCTTTTCGCTCGGCTTTTCAGGTATCGAAGGAAGTCATAAATTTTCCACAAACGCTATAGGCAATGCAATGGTATCTAGGGATTGTATTTTCAAAATATTTGTGAGTTAAATTTGATTCTGCCTAGTGAAAATTTTGGTCCTGTTAATTTGAAAATCTTAAGGAACTCATTTGCTTATCGAATTTTGCTTTGAAGTCCGATCTGAACATTTTAATAACCCATTTTCTTTAGATCGAAATATTAGATAAAACCTCCTATTTCACATTTAAAAACGTCACGCAATATTTAATCCATATATAGATATATGTAATGATTTCTTAACCCCTTTTTTTATTCTTTTTCCTGATAGAGTTTTCACAATTCCTTCTCGACATTTGTTTGATATTTTTCTCAATTACCGTTTAAAAATTTTCAGTTTTTTGGTTAACTGGCTTTAGCGTATATTTCCTCTCTTAAATCTCCTAATGACCTTTATTTCAGAGTGTGATAGGCGTTTTGAAACCCTTTGATGCCTCCTGGAGGTAATTCCTGAAGTATTTGCTTACGTAGACAAGTGTTTTCTATCTACAAGTACAAAGACTGACAGCTCTCTTTCGTCAGGCTATAAACTGTCTGCACAAAGTACAGTAATTACCAGAAACCTTGAAATTTCAATAAAATCTTCTTGACGTATTACCAAAAGCCAGGTTCAGGAGCTGTTAGGCATTATGAAAAGAAAAATTAACCACTTGCAAAACAATACCTTAGATGGCAATCAAAATAGAGCCCTAAGTTTTATAAAAAGGCAGAGGTGATTGAACCGTCATCTGTCACTGTGCCATCTTTGAAACTTAATAATATAAAGATCAACACTATTCCATTTTCTGTGTCTATCTATTCAATTCAGTTGATCACTCCACTCATTGAGAATCAAAGAGTATCAAACTCATGATCTCTAACTTGAGAGACAAGTAAGTTGACTGATACAGCACTGACGCAAAGAATGTTATATTTTTTTATTAGCTGCTCTATTATTAGAGGCTTAATATAGAAGAAAGGAGTTATCGGTTTCTATGAATTTCCAAGTTCGTATCTTACGGAAGAGTCTTCCAAACATTTAACTTGGAAAATGAATATGTGTACAGTTTCACCCATTATATTAGCGGAGATTTCTCGAATTTATAAGATTGTTGTATCCTATCTAAATGAATTTGCCTTGAATATACGTTTTCAGTTACTTTTCAGTCTTCCGACTTCGGGTACGCTGGGACCGTTATGGAACAGGTTTTTTGACTATCCCGGGTTCTGTGGATAGTGGACACCTCAGTTGGCAGTAGAAATTTTTGAATGCGTGCCAGAAAAAATGTTCTGATTGAGAAACTCAGCAGATTCAATTATTTAGCGTCAATTAGTGGAATTATTTAACAATTCAAACTTTTAATAATCTTTATTTATATTTAAAATATTCCCACTGAAAGGGAGTTTAAAATTTACTCTTTTTATTCTATTTTATAAATCTTTATTTTCGTAAGCGTTCTATAAGTATCTTCTTGCCGTTCTCCTCTATTTAAAGTACATTTCAAGTGGTATTTGTTCGTACTCTGACATCTGATAAATGTGTGAGCCCAAAGTGTCTAAAATTTGCACCTGCTTATCCTCTTAAATGCTGACAATTTGGTATTTCCGCATTCCACTAGAATTTACTACATCCCTTTCCAACTTCTCTCCGCCTAGTCGAAGGAGAAATTTGATATGATATGGGAATTATGACTCTCTACCTAGCCCGATATATTAATACCTTGCTGAATACGTGAAAAATTATCCCAAACCCACTGCAGGAAGTACCGATTTCGAATTTCCACATCCAGTGGAAATCTAATGCATTTCTTCTGAACCAATCTTTGTGCACTTTAGAAAGGGAATTATATAAAATATAAAGATTTTTACTAAATTACTACCTTGAAGGTGATTGGGCTAAGGACAGGGAGAATATAAGGAGAAATCGCGAATAACATTTTAGATAACATTTTCTTATAAATTATGTTATTTTAATTATACTCAGTTTGTCGGTGGTTGCGCCAATTCCAGAACTCAGAATATTTTTATTTCTGATGCCACTAATTTTAATCCGCTACGCGGTATTCAAAATAATATATTTAAATGATCGGCAACTTCCAAAAGGCGTTTAAAGATACAACAACGATTTCAAGAGTTTCAAGTGTCTTATTTATTTTCAGGATCAACCCTCAAAATCCACAAATCGTACTTCCCTCCATGAGCGTGACGAGTGGAGTCATGGTGATCTATCTTCCGTGGGTAGCGAGAGTTTCACCTTCAAAAAGGGAAGCACTTTAGCTAATGACACTGAGGGGAGTGAAAAACCAGCTATTACAGGACCTCTTGCACGAAAAATCTTGAGTGCACCCAGACATCACCGTGGGTTAATAAAGAAGTGGGTTCCTTCAGCATCTGGTCAAAAGTCTCCTTACAATTGGGCCGTTCTGGAGGGCTGCAGACTCAGTTTTTATGAAAACGAAGGAGGTAAGATTCCATGAAATTTTAAAATCTCTCAGCCATCATTTGGGATAAGTGCTTCTACCTTGAAATTGGAAAATGTCATGGGGCATTTAGGAGTGGACTTTCATGAAGGTCGATAATTTCGTTACTGAATTTGTCGTTAAGCTCACTTAAACTTTTATGGTGAGTTGAAAAGGTCTCTAAGTATTTAACCTTGATAATAATATAATGTGGAGCTTGTTATTCCGTAATGTTTAATTCCCAGTTTGAACGAAGTTTTAGCAACTATAAAGTTTGACAGACTTACTTGAGCTTTCACAACTATTCTTTCATAAAATGATACTTTTAATGACTCAGAAGATATGTAATTGCCATACATTTAATGTGAAATCAGATGATGGAGAAGTAGCTCCTAATAATAAAAGTCAAATAATTAAATTATTGTTTAAATCTTTTGTTAAAATGGGAATTCTTACATAAATTTTAGTCACCACTTTATAACCTGTGACATTGACTCTGAGAAGTTTTACAAGGAATCTGAGCGTGAACCTCAGTAATGATTAACCAATGCTTCGGGCTTGGACAACGAGCTTGGACAATGAATTTCATTGTCAGTCAATGAGTATGTTGAGCAGTTAATTATGTGGAGGCCTTTATTTAGCCAACAACACGTATATACCCGTCCGCGCACTCTTAACCGAAAGGGTGGTCGAATGTGAACGTCTAACTAGACGGACTCTCAATTGATTTAATTTGGTTATAAGTTTTCGAAAACAATTGAATCGGCGAAGTCCTAAGGATCTTTTAAGTAAATTCCTTCCAAAAATTCCTTGGGAGAAGACAAAGAGATGAGACTGAGCACACGATTAAAATCGATGAATACTTAAAAAAAGAAGTTTTTCGGAAATTAAATGATATTCGATAGATGTCATGAGACATAGGTCTTTGTATTCGATTTAAACCGACGCTCACAATTAATGGGAGCTAATTTTGCCACTTTATATCAAAATTTTCATTTATTTTCGTTTTTATTAATTTTCATTTTAATGAGGGTTATTTGACCTTGAAGGTAAACCGAGAGATAATCTACATCATTTAGCAAATTCATTTTCGGATCCACACCCCAGAGCTCCTTCTTACCCTATTTGTCTTCATTTTCAAATAATTTGTTCTTTGTTTCTGTCGCAAGGAAAATTTTCGTGCATTTTTTATTTGATTTCTAATTAAAACTCCCTTCTCGTTTATTATGTGTGATGCAAGTTTTCAAGCATACTCTAGCCGTGAAAATGACAACTGTGGAAATTCAGTTAACACTTGCTACTGGTGATGGAGAGTTTGACGAGAAAGGTTGAGGGTGAAACAGAATGCAAACCCACTTTTTGAGATTAGATAAAGCGACACTTCACTTAATCATTCATTGACTATCTGATTGCATTCAAATATCTCTTCGCAATCGTTTATTTCATGGATCAATTAAAAACTGCCTTACTTCAGAGGGATTTCATTATCTAGAAAGGCCAAATTTTATAAGATAGTTTCTGTGCACAGCCTAGAGGAGTCAATGTGATATCTTCAATACTCAAAACATTAAGAGTGGTAATATTTACAAGGTAATTATTTAGAAAAAAAGAGAGAATGAAAGTGATGTAGTATACACGTTCATACTTATGAGTTTGTTTTAATTATTTACGGTTATACTCTAGGTAGGAAAGTTTTAATATCATATGGGGTTTCATTTATATGAAAAATAATAAGATTGGTTATGTTATTTTGGAGCTTCCGAAGTGAAATTATCTCCGAATTTTTCAAAAGTTATGCCGTTACACCGAGTGCCGCTGTATGATCATCAATAAACGTGAAGTTTTTTCTACTCTTTTCACAGCTCCAACTCTCGGTGGCGCTCCGTTAGCAGTTTTCAATATCCATAATTCCACTGTGATTACTTGTCCACCGAAGACGAGTAAGTCACATAACAATGTCCTTCAACTCAATTTGGAAGATGGCACTGAAATCCTGTTAGCAACTAACACACTGGAGAACTGCAATCAATGGTACAATCACCTCAAATCTGCCTCAAGTAAGTCACTACCACCCGCAATACCTAGATAGGAGTTGAAATGAGTGTTCCAGGGATGGTTAATTAATCGAACTGCTGGTTAACTCTCACGGATTTTATGGCTGGTGGCTACGTAAGTTGGGGAACTGAGAGGTGGATCTTAGTGGGCGGCAGGCAAGATAGAAGGCTCTCGTAACATATAATTATGAGATAAGACGTCGAATTCGCTTGCCTTTTAATTTAAGTATTTAAGTTTTAAAAGGTGAAATGGGTGTACGTTAAGATTTAATTTGTTGGACGATTTATTAAGCGAGAATTTGTAAATCAAACACATGGCGACCATTTCATAAATACCTCACGGAAATATACAATACCAAACGCCGAATTATAACGTGAAGAAATACAGACCAATGAAAGTGAGGTCGAAGATTTTATTCCCGTCTGAGTCGATGCAAAGTATTGGTTACAAGTTTTAATCCTGGGGAATCATCAAACTAAGCGCATAGGTAAAAGGGTCAAATAAGTTATTTAATGGTTGAGGGAATTGAGATGAAGTAGGTAATAAAGCGTGTTGACCGTTTGATTTACTTCTGTGGTCGATCATTCCACCTCAATTTATTTATATTTCCTGACAACCGGGTTTCGATAGATGGGATTACGGGAACTCGCTTAAGGTGAACTCTTTTCGTGACCTTTAGGGAATGAATTAGGGTCATTAAACTCCACTTTTCGTGACAATTGAATATGGTATTATTATTACCCACAGTAATACAAAGAACTAACAACTTTTAATTGTGGAAAGCGACTGAAATCGAACAACATTAGGTCCAACGAATGAGTGGGGAAGAGGATCAAAAAGAAACTGATAGTAACGTGAAAGTGTCAAGGAGTTTTATTTTATTTGATTTTTCGATCCAGATTGAGCAATATTTACTAAATGGATAGCTCATATACCAAAATTCAAATTTCGCGATTCGTCTCTGGATTGGAGAAAATGTTTGTCAATGATGTCCAGTGCTTATTGACCCATCTTTTTAATTCAAAAGAGTCGGTTTCGGTGCTTCCACTCATTTCTCGTCCAATGGTTGAGAAGGCAAATGATCTTACTGCCGAGATGAGATAGCTAGCAATTTTAAATTGGCAGAGCTCCATGAACTGTGTTTACTAAATTTTACTGGATTTTTTTCTAAGGTGTCGCACTTTCGGCACTTTTGTAAATTTATTTAAATAGATTTGCATAATTGTGACTACTTTATTCAAATTCCACAATTTTATTCTCTTGTTCATTTCAACCTTGACAGTGAATTGAATTACAGTTAAATCTGGTTGCTTTCAATAAAGTGAACTTTAATTGAATTGTTAAGGTAGCTTACTTTTAAAGTCATAGTTTTGTGATGAAATGAAAACTTCTTTTGTTACCTGGAAGTGAATTTGAGATGAATACCGAGTTAAATAAGTATACTTTGAGAGATATTTACTGAGGCCCGTTAAGTTTAAACACTATTCTTAGCATCATCTACCCGCAAGAAGAAACTAATTGACAGAGGTTACATAAATAGCCACTCTCATTTGAACACGTCGGTCTATAAGCTCTGAGCACACCCAGGAACCTCGAATTTTAGTTCTAATAATCGGATATTCCACTTTAAACTATATCTCCTGTGATCGGTTGGCAATCCAATGCGTTCATGCTTCAAATGAACGAAGACTCTTGTCGTTTCGTTTTCATTCAGTATTCCTACTCGACCCTTTCCCTGTTTCATTCATCATTGGATTATTTTGCTGCTCTCCGTATTCAAATGCTCCTTCATGATTAGAACTTGAGCAGTTAAGACCACGGTGATAATAATGACAAAATCTTAATGAATTGCGTGCAATTAATGTTTATAACTGCCTTCGGTTTGTATTATATACTTTATGTGTGCGCTCATTTATTGACATTAAAACAAAGCATTTTCTCGAAATTTCTTTGTCAAGTTAGTGATACATATGCGTGCATAATTGTTGATTAATCGTAGAGGTCTTTAGGAAGACTCGCATACATTTTTCTCTACATTTTATTTTAACAGTTATTTTTTATTATTTCAGAAACATCTCCGGATAGTACGTTCGTACGTGATTACAGTAGCTTGAGCCGTTCTTCTGGTTCATGGCGAAGTAGCGGTAGGTCATTTAATTACCTTTATAATAAAATATTAGAAGGGAATGTACTTACAATACACCATCAATTTACTTAAAAGAATTATGGAAGGCAACGCGAGGTGGCATTGTCCCTCAACTAAATCGTAAAATTGCTAGTTTACTGCAAACGATCACGCAGTTAAAGAAGTCTCCATAAAGTTAGCTCGTTTGCTCACTCTCGGATTTATTGACCTACCAGATAAAGCCGTGTCTTAGATGAAAGAGAGCCGTTTTAAGTAGAAGGGCAAGTGGGAATAAGGGAGATAAACGGCATTTCTGTGTGGAAGCAGCTGCTTTATGTGAGTCAATTAATGTCAATTTCTTACCGCTCTCCACCTCGTTCGCATCCTTTCTATCTTTGGGTGGGTTATGTCACTCCTTATCCATACTTAACTTGATATTTTTGAAATAAGTACATACTCTAGGGTGTGTCCGATTAGGTAAACACACTTGGAATGCAGTGCTACGTTGGCAAATAACGTGGCGGCATTAAAGTCCTTTGTCCGGTTTGGCCGATTTCGACAAATGCGATTTATTGATAATAAAATTTGACCCAGGTGTCGGAACTAACAAATTGACAGAGTGTCTTATAATTAAAGGGAAATGCAAGTGAGTTGAAATGAGAGTTAATAGACACAGAATTTGACTTAGAAAGTAATCACCGGGTCAAATTGGTGGTCATGTTAACTGTAAGTTAATTGAAAATCTGATCGGATCAAACAGATGACTTGAGAAAGCATTCCAATTTTAAAAGATCCACGCAAAGAGAGGATTAGGGTACTATCAAATCCGAAAGATGAAAAAAGTGATGAATAAAGGAAAGGTGGTAGTTTCATTAATTTTTTTTCATTTAATTAGATCAGGCAATTGTAAAATCCTTTATCTGATTGGAAGATGAACTACTTGTTTGTGAATCAAAGATATTAGTTATCTTTGTGTAGATTTCATCCCGTTTAATGGAAATATCTTATGAAACCATCTTTATAACAGTCATGTAGATTATTTCATATGTAGATTGAATATTCAAGTGTTTTGAATGATTAATTCCAATTTCTCTTGTAATCACATAAACCTTTAATCACGATTGTTTTAAATGCACTCTTATATTTTAAATATTTCGCCACTATCTCCATCTCTTGCCTAACTTGTGATGGCAAATTTGATAAAGTTAGGAGAAAAACATTTGCAGAAGTTCTTTATTCTACGCTGGTGAATCCATCAAATTCACTTATTCGTTAAAATATTCCATTAATTACTATTTATATCCAATAATATTTCGCATTTGGAAATCGAAAAAAATTGAATTCACATTGTTTTTAATTGTGTCTCTATTAATAATGAGATGTCAGTAAAAAGGGACTTTAACGTATTTGGGAATTTAATTTTCATTTAAAATTCAGGGAAATGTGGTTTGGCTTAACAGGCAACGGTTTTATTGCTAATCTGATAAGAAGAGCAGCCTGAGCATCACTAACTGCCTTTTGCTCATCGTGATATTAACTTTTATTGCATCATCAGCTAGGTCTTAATCATTCACAGGAGAGCAAAGATGTGCACAGGAACTCACTTGATAAATCCTATGTTCATCTAACTCAAGAATTGGAAGTTCCAAATCTGAACCCTTTTATATGCGTATGCCATTTCTCTAACCCATCTTCCCTACTAGTAATTGGCATCTCCTTAGAAGTATTTCAATATGCCCAATTGAATTAGTATTTAGGCATATTGTTGTCTGCATCTTCTAAATGCCCCAGTGACCACTCGCACTCCGCAGAACTCAAGAGTCTGACTTTCACATCCTCGCAAACTGCGCATAATTCCTCTAATATAAGTTGGAATGCTACGTTAAATAGTATAGGGTCCTCTGACACCTCTCTCCGTAGAACATACTTCACTTGAGACCTTTACGTGGAATTTCGGGACGTCTAGGAGTTGTCTAAGAAGCTTTCGGCTTCAGTGCAGATCTAATTAGCACAGTCTTGTTAAAATCGTGAGAACGGATGGTGAATCAAAGACCTTCCTTAAGTCAACAAAGATAAGTACTGTTTCACAATGGTGATTGATAGCATCCAGAATTCCTGTTTTCCTGTTCTTTAGATGTTTCAGTAGGAAATCCATGTTGGATACTTAACAGTCGTTCATTTACATGTAAATGAAGCCTTTTACGGTCCATCGATGCAAATTATTTGCCCATCGTGTCAAGCAAGGAAATGTTTCGATAGTTAGTTGGATCAGTTCTTAATCCCTGATCTTTATTAATAGTGATTACTTCAGCATCCACCCTGAATCGGGTAAGTGGGCACCTAGTGCTTTTGCGCTCCACTTGATAAGTTCACGTCTTAAGCCATTATTTCCAGGACTTTC
Organism: Hymenolepis diminuta; assembly: GCA_900708905.1. Lineage (NCBI taxonomy): Eukaryota > Metazoa > Platyhelminthes > Cestoda > Cyclophyllidea > Hymenolepididae > Hymenolepis > Hymenolepis diminuta. The sequence continues at coordinate 1,540,114 of CAADRB010000024.1, forward strand.
CGAAATTTTCAATTTTCTGTTTGCTCTTTTAGTTCCTTTGGTGTCAGCTTTGTATCTTTAGGCATTTCTATAATGTCTATGGTTGCATCGGATTGTAATGGCCGAGAGCGAAATAGTTAAGAGCAATGTTTATTCAGAGACCCGAGATCAACGACAAGTTTATTTAGCTTCGAATTAGACTGTGTTTGAGAGTTTGCCATCAGAACTTAGCACAAAAAATTTTCTCTGGTTATTTTGTACCATATTTTCGTTTTTATAACACTGGAACGATGTTTCTGACATACTTCATTGGCAGTCATTATTTCAGTATTTATCCTATCACCATATTTCAGGTCGTTGCATTCCAGGTTCACCTGTATGCCTTAAATGAATTCAATTCCCTTATTCTGTTGCCCTTTTTTTCTGATTTATACAGCTATGTAATCTCGGTGTAGCTTCAATCCTGAAATTTTATGTAACTAAGCAATGATCTGAACGCTCGTATACCGAGAAATGTGACTACCTTTTGTGAAGCAAGACGAAAATCAAAGACCACAGCTTGGTCTGTTCTTGGATTGTACCATGCGTGTCATCTTTTATTAGGTCATTTTCTATTGCAAGGCAGACGATAACAAGTTAAAGGTTACTCAGAATGTAGCTCTGAGGACGATACTGGGCCTATATAGAAGAGCGCTGGTAGAAAAAGCTTCGCAGTGAAACCTCGCCGCGCAATCGCAAAACTTTTGCTGAATTCTCGATTACAGAAATCGAGAAAATCTAAAATTTCTCATTCAAGAGGCTGGCTAAAGCATATCAGTGCATATGCGAAGCAAGTGTTCGATTGGATAGAGGATGCGGTTTGGATTCTCTCTTGTGCTTACTAGAACACTAACAACAAATAAAAGGTGTGAGAAAAAGGGAAATAGTCTTCGTTACGCCCGGTATCATTGAATTTTTGCAAACGCGTATGAAATGAGAAGATATTGACGAATAGACTATCACCGAAATGCGGACACACTACGAACTGATGGGCTTTCTTCCCCGGTAGATGGGTGTTTTAAGAGCTAAGTGAAAAGAGGGTAGTTAAAGAATTATATGAATTAGTGCCACTCGGAATTTCAATGTAGTAATGATAAGAAATGATCAAAACATTATTAAATTAAATTAAAATTCAGATAATCTTATTATATCAGATGTAGTTGGGCTTTGATTCTTGATTTACCACCATAAAATAATCTTCTAACATTGCTTAAATTGCTTCAACAGCCTTTTGTTCGGACGCTCCCCATGGTAAAAATTTGTCCAACTTTTGGCTCTTCCGTGAATAATAATTGTGACTTTATCTTTCTGGAATTTCTTTCTGGAAATAGATGACCCGGATATGTTATAATTTTAGGAAGATTACGTACTTTTGTCTGAATCTTATCCAAATTTTCCTCACCCTTGGTGCTGTTTTCTTTCATTTTGACTAGCTTTGCCGTGTTGTTAAATACCGAGGCATTCAGTGACTCTCTAGAGATTTTCTCTTGCAACTCCAATTTCCATACCTCATTTCTGGCAAATTTGTTGAATTAAAGGAAAACTGGATGCAGATATTAAGTCATTATTGTCAATCATGGTTATATTTATAGACTTTTCCTATTTTCTTTCCCAAGGGTCTCGGGGAACCTGGACTCTGCCAAGAAGTGGATCACTAAAACGAAGGGACTCGGAAGAAAGTTCCAAACATGGTACCTGGGGAAGATTGACCCGTCGAAAGAGGGATTCCATCAGTGGGAAGAAGTAAATTTTGTGTCGACCCAAATATACACTCACCGCATCCTCCACCCCATCCCCCCTCCTCGCCCCACTATATTAATTTAATATTTCTCTATCCTCGTTTCCGATTTACTACATTTTGCAGGAATTTTTAATAAGATGATAAATAAATTGCTTCATGATTTCCTTTTTTATTGTCTAAACGCTGCAGATTGTTGAATCCCTTAGGTTATGAGGAATTGCGGTTTTGCCAATATATAGAATTGAAAATATTCTTGTCGGTGCTGGTCGATATGATGGAACATGTCGAAATTTATTTAAAAGAATGAATAGAATTAAATAAGTAAGAGTTATAATGGCGAGTGAAATCGGCTAGAATGCAGCTTGAATTCACAGAGACCTATGAAGAAAAATACAGTACCATAATGTAAGGTATTTCACGAGGAGGTAAAAAGGAAATGGACATAAGCAAAGAGAATCTATGCGTAGGTTGAATAATTAATGGGATTCATAAAATGAGGGAGTGGGGTAATGACTTTCAGACAGCAACAATTGAATTGTCATAACAGTGCAAAAGTTAAAGGTAATTTGAAATACTGATGTACAAGCTTACGATCGCCCGTTTTGTGTAGAGATAAACGGGTTCATAAAGATTGATTAATGTAATTTCAGCCAGCAATCCCAAAATGTCCACAAAATAGCAGTGGAGAGAAGAAGAGAGGTCAAATTTAAATATTTTTGAGCTTTATTGAACAGTGCTAAGCTGCCTCAGAAAAACTGTCCAATGTACAAGGTTACTCATTAGTTCGGAAAATGTCAAATGTTAATTTCAATATAAAGGGGAAGAAATATCAAATAAACACTAATGTCACCAAGGGGAAAATAGTTAATCACTTGCATACACCGGAGTTTCTGGGACACCATGCGTCTTGAAGATGCGGTGGAGACGCTGATAGTTGCTGCGCTATTTGTTGACTACATCGATAATATTTGGGTCCTCCTGGAGTGTGAGTCCACCAATGCAAAACAGACAACGTCATCGATAGGACCAGCAAAATCAACATGATCTCAACTGTATAGTGTCTTCATTGGGGATCAAGTCATCGATTTTCACGTGGAGGACTTCTAGCCGAATTTAACAGCCCTTGATAACCAGTTCTATGTCTGAGCCTACTCCCGGCTAGTATGTCTATCCTCTGGTTAATGTTTTCATTCGATTTATTCCTAGGTGATAAGAGTGAAATTTTCTAAGAATTCTTCGCTTGTGTTCAGCTGCTATTTCACCCGTCTAATTAAACATCAAACAGGAGTCGACAACAGATAATGCTATGAATGAATGAAAAATTTGGACACAGGTCTGTGATTGCATGTTTAAAGTTGCTCACATTCATTCGGAATCAAGATGGCGACCTTCTGAATCAAAATTGAGACCAAAATATTTGATAGATTTAAAGAAGAACTTCATACGAAAATCGATTAATTTTCGCCGAACAGTTCAAAGAGGATGGACACTTTTTCTTCGAATTTGAAATTATCCAGCTCCTTTGGACTAATGTAGCTTCTTAGCTTCTCGTATCTTACCGTCACCAGTTCCCGAAGAAGGAGTCTATTTTCTCCTCAGCAATGTCACCAGGTCTTCTCTGAACACATTCTTGCATTTATCAAACCAATTATTAAAGTTACTATCTGTTTCTAGATCAAGCCGGAATTCAGTGATCTGTAAAATGAGGTTGTCGGGGCAAAATTTGGGGGTGAAATTTTCTGGCTGTCTTGAATCTAGGTTCGGATCCTTCTCAAATTGTTCTATTAGTTTCAGGAAGTTTTCTCGTTGGTATTGGAACAAAATTTCTCTATTTTACAATTGTTTCTTCGAATTTTCTTGCCGTTTTCGAAGAAAATGTCCGCACTTTTTTCAATAATGAGTTCATTTTCAAAAACAAGTCGCCAAATGGTGTAATTCTAGCTAAGAATCCCAAAATTTTCATAAAATAGTATCAGAGGTAGAGTGAAGGTAAATTTAGAGATGCTGAAACTTTATATTGCAATATAAAGTTTGGATAAATAATTTTGTATATAAACCTTATTTCCAATATAAAAAGGAAGAAAAGATCAGATAAAATGTTAATATCGCCGAAGAAAAATATTTAATAATTTGCACGGTTCTATTTTTCCTTGACAAAAATGATGATGAAGTTGGGCTTTTACCTCTTCGCTACTCGGCTCAGAGGGAAATGCGCTGTTATCCCTAAAAGGGTCCTTCAAAATTGCTGGCATTAGGACTTCTGTCAGTAGAGGGGATACGTGATGTATTAATCGCCTTTTTACTTTGCAAGATGTGGTACATCCTAAAATTTGGCATTTGAAGTACTTTCTGATCGTTATGCCTGTAAAATAATGATCCATTTAGTAGCGCAAACGCATTGGTTTCTTTTCTGTTTTTGCTCCACACTTTTGGGGTCAGGGTTTAAATTTTTCGAGAGAGTAATCACTTTCTTAGCTATTTTAAACGCAGAGGATCGGTTATTTCCAGGGCATCTTAACTGATTCATCTCTTTAAGCTTTCCTACAAAATCGTTTCGGTGAATAGAAACAGGATGTCAGGCAATAAAAGCGTAGAGATTTTTCATAGCGATTTAAAGGCGACGTCCTCATCGTTGTTAAGTGACTACGAGACTTATAGACTGGTTCCGCTGCTACCCTCGAGCACGAGTAACGGTATTTTGACTTGTTTAAATCGCGGGATATTTGGTGATTCGCTGGTAAGTGGTTGCTAATAAAAGTATTTAAGATGAATATGTATAAAATAATATAACTGTTAATAATACAGATAAAGTAGGACAAGTTACCTCATTGGCTACTCCATGTGACGAACTAGGCATACATCCAAGTGCCAGACAAGACGGGATTTATTGAAGCGTAATTAATCTCTGTTTCAGTAAATGAATCTTCTCCTCCTTCGAGCTATCTTAAAATAGGATTATGATTTTATGAATGTAAATATTTATATTATTAAATTCTTTGGCATTTTGGGTGACTGAAAGGTAGCCCCCTAATTAAGAAATAATATAAGACGTATAATATATATGTATATATATAACATAGCTGAAATTTTCTCGTATCATCGCCTTGGAATCTCAAATTGACCTACTTCCCCTAATTCAAGACATAAAATGTGCGCTCAAACAAAATACCTAAGTTGACCTCACCCTGCTTTGTAAGGACTAGATCTCGGAAGAGGATTTTGCGGTATCAAGGTGCCATTTCTAGACAAAACTTTCTCTTATAGAAAAATAAAACTTGATTACAAACCAGTTGTCACCCTACGTATGATACATCCTTTGATTTGCCGGCTGATTATCGATTTTCCTGCAATAACTGTCACGTGCATTTTGAGCTTTCATTTGCTGATTAATCAGTTGAACTTTCCTTGTTGAAGGTTGTGATGTTCTTATCGATTTTCTGCCATCCTACATTGGTGGTTACTAAGCAGGAATCGTTTGTCCAAAAGAGCCGCTCAATGTTGCTAACCAGTAAATGCATCTTCCCAATAATTTAAAATATTTTATAATGAAGTAATAAAATAATGTGACTAAAAGATTGCTTAGAACTATTCTATATTATAATTTTATTGTTATTACTTCTGGTAAGACACGTTTTCACGTGTTTTCACGTTTTCAACCAGAGAGCAATAGAGTGGTCCGATAGGTTTCAAGGAAAGGGAATCAAGTAGAAAGAGACCAAATGAGTCTTACACTATGTAATCTTTGAAATCGAGTTCTACAGTTTCATTGCTCAAATTGCGGACATTTTCTCCCGTTTTTCCATGGAATATTAAGTGGCGCTAGCTGTCAAAACAGCGGAATTCATTCAAGACAGATCTAACACGCATATTCATATACATCTGCAAATAAAACTCTCACTTTTATTTGTTTAACGCATTATTTGCAAATTAGATTACCACGATTTTAAAATTTATTCGAATGGTTGTGCTGAAGGCAGGAGCGATACACATCTAAATATTCTCTGTACTGTCCTATTGGAATTACGTCAGTATAAAGAAATCGTTTTATGTTATTTGATATCTCAATAGACCCGCGCTCAACACGGAGAACAGAGTTCATTACAATCCAATGAACCTTTCATCACTGTTCAATGTAAAGGAGCTGATTTTGCCTGGGTACCATAGAGGTCACTATTTTAAGCCTTGTATAATTTCCTTATGTTAACGAAAATAGTGACAAAATGCGAATCCGTATTTGGATATGAAGCTGGGATGCAGCACTAATCTTTGCTAGGGTTTTGTACAACTTCCATGGTAATGGATGGCCGTCGATTGAGATAAATACCCGGATTCCTGGGATTCCGAGGAGGAGGGAGTCACAGGCGAGGATCTCTGAGGGACCTGAATTTAGTTGACTGCATGCCGGAGATCATGCCCATAATTACAAATATAATATATCAACCTATAAATTATCTCTTTTGAACAGGATTGAGGATGGAAATATGTGCTCCATTTGCGTGTTGATTTACCTAGAGAGCTCTTTGAACTATATATACAATTTAATAAAAATAAATTTAAAAGTTATTTTCAGGATTTTCGATTTAATATTATTACTTGAATTGTATATTTAGGTAATATGCAAATAGTTCTTCTTATTTGATATTTCATTTGATAATTTTCATTCCTGTTGAAAGCACTAACAATAAAAATAGCTGAAAGATGGAGTACCCGATGCAAAAACAGAATGGCCTTCAATAATAGTTGTAATGATCTGCCAGACTTTTGAGAGGGCACTTCTACAGCCTGACTTTTAGGATGTAACATTCTTGGCAAGCCCCTCCTAGCAGCGTTTTTAAATGAATAGGCGCAGATCGGATCTTAATCTCTCATTTAGGGTGAAAGAAACATGTTGGAAATAGAATGCGCTCGCTTTCAATACATGAAAGGTAATTTTGCAAGATAATTGATGTTTTCTTAGCTCCCAAGCAAAGGTTGTGTAGGACTTTTATATCAGAAGATATCATGGCTGATACTCCTTTAATTAACAGAATGAAAACATACGCTATTAAAATCTCTAAAAAAAGCAAAACACAACAATTTAGAAATTTTAAGATTTCTAAAAGTTACCAGATCTTTCGTTTGCTAAGTCAGAAAATGGTGGAGATGAAGTGGCCGCCACAAGGAAGAGAAAGGAGCGCTATCAACGCTCTGCTGACTCACTCAACACCTGAGTTTGTCACAAGAGTGCATGGCATGATGGACGAAAATCCTGGGAGGTCAATGTGCAACATCCTGCCAAAGATTTTTAAGTGTCTGAAAGAACAACAAGATATAAGGAATGTTATTCATTAAGACCTTGGATACAACTCTCATAGGCTCCTCTCAGGCGAGGTCAGTTTATATGGACAAAAATAACTCAAGAGAATTGTTTAATGTGTACAAAGCTACAGATTGAAACACCTTTGGTTTTATTCCGACCAAAAAATTCTACCAGGATGAAAAAGTGAACCGAAGAAATGATAGGTGGCTATGTGTGGGCGGACTCCATTGAAGTTCCAACTGCTATTCATATGCACGATGCTTACAGCTTCGGTGTTATGAAGAGCAGTGAAGGGCATATCATGTCTCTTCCATTTTTTCAATTCAGATGCCAATGTCGAGACCCCTCAAGCCATTATTACACCGCCTTGGATGGATAGCATAGCCAATGGAGGAAGAGCATATGTCTTCCAACAAGATCGTCACCAACTCATAAAGGTCTCAAAATCCAGGATTATATGGACGGCCGAGAATTCTCATTATCATGTCACACCAAACGTATGGCTGCCTTCTAATTCATCACATTCCGATCCTTTCGATTATAACGTGTGAGGTGTGGCGTCAATAAGCATCCCCATAATACCAAATCCTCTCTCTCGCTCTCTGATTGAAGCAATAGCCCGAGCAATGGAGCACATCAAAAAAGACCACTTGACCTGATTAAGGAATCCAATCACTTTCGGGCTCGAATTGAGTGGGTGATAGAAGCCGGAGGAAGATATATAGAATAAAAGCTGGGTTAATAGGCATAACGTTTATTTTTTTGTTATAAGAAATTGTAAGTTTCAACAATTAACAGTTCCATTTTCTATTTTTCTGAAAGTGCGTAAGATGTCCTCAGATGCCTTACATACCCTGTATTCATGGTGGTAAACAAAACTTAAGGAGATCTGCTGATATGGAAATTTTGGCTGTCTTATCTCCGCTAGGTTGCTGAATATCATATAAATACCTTGCCTTCTCTACCGCTGAAAAAACTTTTTTTGAGGTGGTGAGTACGACCATCAAGATTAAAAACCCGGTGAATAAGCACGGGACATCACGGACAAGCATTTGCGGCAGTCGTGGGGAAGAATAATGAAATGTGAATTACGGTACGTGAACTTATAAATATTATTTAATTCGAATGCAAAAAAGTGAATGAAATAAGAGTCTTTATTGCCTCAATGTTGCTTCCAACATCATTTGGATGCCCTTTCCCTTTCTGACAATGAAAAGTTGTAAATTGTTCTTTCTTGCTAGGAGTCATGATAGCACTATCTCTGTGCAATTTGTCCTGGACGATTGATTGCTGAAGGTCAGGCCACTGCTTCACAATCTTCATTGGCCATGTTTAGACTGTCACACTTTTGAGATCCGACCAGATGATACGAATGACCGAGGAGTAAAATGACCATCACAAAGAGACAAAGTCTGCGTGTTGCGATGATTGTTTAACAATATTATTTATATCGGTAAAAGTCTTTCACAATGATTGGATGATGAAGGTTGGACCTCTGCCGAATAATTGAAAATACGCTTATCCCGCTTATTTAGACTAACTGACAAATTTTCAAGATCTGACCAAATGATGACTGACGAGCAAGATGACCTCCGGTCTGACTTTATTGACCAAACCAAAGCTCAGACTCCGCAATAATTACTATATACGTCAGTATCTGTAATTATTTGGCTTCAAACATAACTTATTTTGAGACCCAGTTTCATAGCAAAACCAAAAACGGTTGTAAGAATTTCTATTCTATTCATTACCAATTTACTATCCCTCTTATTCTCCTTGATATTAATAAAAAACTGTATTAGCCTCCTTATTTATCAATTAAATATTATAAGAAGAGGCTAATGTTATGAAATTTCGTGGCTAACTGTCATTTTTCCAGACGGATCAATATATAAGATACACACCAAGACACGCCAGAGATGAGTACAAGTTAGTAAGACCTGCAAACTCCATCGATCCAGATGAAATTATACTTATTAAATATTTTTCCCTGAAGAAATTAATATTTATTTTATGTTATTACTCAAAATGACTTTTATCTCATAACGTGTTTATATGAACTATTATAAATTACGTTATAATTGGAGTTGAATTTTCGCTATGACAACGAGAACTTGCGTTTTCCTTCCTCCCGGAAGCTTGAACCTAAATGAAGTTCCATTTTGCTTGCTAAACTATGTTTTCTCTCAAGCTCATTGAATTCCTAACTCTCGAAGCACTGAATTACATTATACATCGTTTCAATCAGAAAGTCCACCATTGATAATGACAAAGAATATAGAACCTTGCCTACCATCCTAAATTGATCTATTAAGATCTCTTTTGCATTTTTTTTGCGTATCAAAATTTCATAAACTGAAGAGATAATAAGTCAAGCGTGAAAACAAATTTGTTTATGAAAGAACTGAAATCAGGCATGAAAACAACACCAAAACGTATCTACTCGACCTTGATGACCTTGAGACGTCTTTTAGGACAAGGAAAACCGCATAGTTGGCATTCGAAGTAGGCTTTGTTTCAATACGCTGAATAATTTATATGCAGAAATCTAATTGTTTAAGCCTCCATTTGTCTAAGGCAGAAGTGAGAAAATAACTGTCTTATTTTTCTGAATGCCTACTATAAATAATTAGCGTTTGTGCCGCTTTGTTCACTTTGTTTACCTTGTAAAATGTGGCAGGGACAGTTGAATTTCACCTTTTAATTAAGAAAATTTTGAGGTATAAAAATAATAAAACAATTGTTTTTGTTTTTTCTTATTTGATAAAGTGCAAAAGCAATGAATTAGAAGGGGAAAATGCATCATTTTCAATGGAAGTTTGTAGGTTGAGGGAGAATAGCGGGGACAAATAACTTAGTCCAATGAGGGTAAAGAGGTAAAAATTAAATTGTTATCGAAGTCCAGACATCTCGAGTCTGGCTATATTTGGACTCGGTGCATTAAGTTTTCCATATTGTTAAAGGCTTGGGCTTGCTTTGTGGGATCATATTGTTCAGTCTTCGTCATTTAGCTCAAGGATTTAATCTGTGGTTGGTCATTCCACTCCGATTTCCTCGTATCTCCTTACAACCTGAACAATCTCCACTCACTACAACTTAAGGAATACGAACTGTTTTAATATAATATATACACGACTCAATGACCTTCATAAACCGGCTTCAAGTAATTTATTTCCACGACTGTTAATGCGCTGTTAGCCGCTACACTATCCATAGAGGTCTTTTCCTCATTAGTGATCCCTTAATTAACTATGTTTAAACTCAGTAATGGAATCTCATCACCCTTTGGATATTATTGGAAGTGGAAGGAGTGAGAGAGACAAGAGAGAGATAGAAGTACAATGGAGAAAGCACTAGAAGCGAGCGTTTGTATCGATAGATTTTGAAGCAGGATTTTCATTATTGTTTACAGGTAAAAACTGAGTCATCAAGGAAAAATGTGAGCACGAATCGTTAATCAAGATTCTCCCACTGAAACGTTTGAAAATTACTCAAATAAAGACAGAAATCTTGAGCGCTATTTCTCATCAGAAAGAATTAAATTACTACTGCTTAAGAAGGGCAAAATTATTCGAAATTTCGGGTAATTATCCAACATCATTTAGGGTATCGCTGTGCTCACTGTGTATCACTGTGTGTGTTTCATAATTTGCCATATATCGAAATCTTGCATGCTAATTGGATTAGTTAAAAATATAACGACGCACTATTTATAACGTTACAAATAGAACCTTTTGGGATTTTCACAAGCCCGCAAGGAACACGTGGCTCCCATCTCAAAAGTGGTATTTTTTACCGATATTTACTGAAAACATCATTAAAACGCAATAACTGATTAATATCTCATCTCAAAAGTGAAATTTCTCCATCTAACTGAAAGCTTCTGCAAGTTGGAAGAATTTTACCATCTTTCTCCGTACTAATTTTTAATTTGTATCATCATGTGCTTAGTTACCATATTCTGAATATTAATGATACAATTTCTTTTGAACTTTATTGATATTTGCCTTTTAAATTACAACATAAATAAAAAATTTGAACGAATTTAATTTGTTTGAATGTTTACCCGATTAAATCTTAACTGCAAGGGACACACTTTCAACCTTCAAAAAGAATGCGGGACAATTAAATTGAATAAATGATAAAATTAATGTGAAAATTAAATCAAATTTTAGTTTAAATGCTTCAAAATATGCTGCTGTCATTATGAATGAATATTCTTTACGAGTTTGTACCAAGGGAACTAACCTCGTCCAGCAAGATGAGTTAAATTGTGTGATTTTTTCATGATTTGACAAATGTATTTATTAATTAAAGAATGATCAAACTGAATATATTTCAATAAATCGATCAATATGTAGTTTTGATTATGTATTAATAATTATTAGTTCATTTTTCAAAATTTTTCTCCATATGCAAGGTACTTTGTTTGAATTACTTTGAAAAATGTAAATTTATTGGAAAAAAATAAAAATTTTTATTCGGAAATATCATTTTCATTAATTTCTTTAATGGGATTTAATTTAGAGTGTCAGGAAAAGTTTCTGACTAACTGTAGAGAACTATCAGCGACTTATTCTAAGGCCAAATGCCAACATACAGAAGTGAGTCAATTCAGAAATATTCACTTCAAATCAATTATGAATTATTTAATCTTACTTTCTACCCTCCGTTGTCTAGGGAGCTGAGAGTACATGAAACACCTTGCGCTTTTGCATAACTAATCCGTACTAAATATCACATAATTAGTATGTTTTAATGTATATAAAATTCCATATTAGGAGAATGACAAGAGCCTGGAGCGAACCTCGAGAGTATATTTTGCCCCCAGATTCGGCGATTTGAAAGTGATGCAGGCTATAAAACTTAGGAAATCAAACCAGGTATTTTGAAATTTTTCGAAAAGCGGGGATAATATGCATTAATAGGGTGAATTAGGTAGGGTTAGGATTAGGAGATTAAATAAAACCCTGATCCCGTGAGGCCTAAAGATAACTCCTCTTGTTTTCATTTGTTTTTCATTGTAAAAGGCGTGTAGATGTAATTCAATTTTGAATTTGTTAAAATATGCGAATGTTTCATAATAGAGACGACGTTTGAAAATTCATCACTGAAATCCATTGTAAACAAAACGACCAACCGAGTTAATAAAGATATATCGTTGTGTATAGTTACATTATTCAAGATTTTCTAACTCTTCAAATATTTTAATTAGAAAATAGAGAAAATTTTGATTTGGATAGATGTCGGGCAAATTGGGCAAAACAATTAATGAAACTCACTCAAAATTTTTCATTGACCAATGAAAGATAATTTATAGGATCCGGATGAAAAGCTTCTGCTAACGTAGGCAAAGTAGCCTAAAATTTGAAAAATGGACTTAGAAAAAGTGAAAATAATGAATGAAGCATGATTTTATCTATTTTGAGAAATATTTATACTTTATTTGAAATAAAAATGAATTATTTTCAACACAAAGACCCCTGATTTCTCCCACATTATGTCTCAGTCGATCATATTTTTCCTTTATGTATCCTCTCTTATTACGCCTCGTGTGCTTAACAATTCGAAAGAAATAAATAATTTGTTTACTTGCTACAAACCAAGTGTAATTATGTTTATTTTTCCGATAGTAAATTTAAAAATAGTCTGAAAGTTGGGGTTTTGTGTAAATATTGCTTTCTCTGCCAATTTTAAATAAATTCAAATGAATCAACTTGGGAATTAAATTAAGTTTTGGGACATTTTGAAATTATGAAGTGAACTTTACCACTTTGAGAAAGTTGACAAATCAATGCTTCCAGAATTCAAATAAAGTGAGAATTTCGATATTCTGAATTCACTTTGCACTCCAATGTGACCCCTCGGTTAATCCTCACTGAACTGTTCTGTTTGTTGTCATGATGAATTTTGTGTCGTCACGTGAAATAGCAAAGAGAAAGTTATTTTTAAAAAAATTGAACATGAATCGGATTTCCTGTAGTACACGTTTAACAATTACGATCTCGCAATAAATGTTCAACAAATTTAAACTTTGTAATTTTATTCCTTTTGTAAAGTGGGGAATGTTAATGAATTTACTTACCTCACAGGTAAAAAAATCATAAAATCAAAACTGATTTGCTGATTTTTTGATATTTCATTGACTTAGGAAATTAGAGAAAAAATGATTCTTAAAATAGTACATAAATGTAATTAAATTAATCTAAAATTAATCGATGTTCATATAAAATAAATAGAAGATAATATCAATTAAGTTGAAATTAAGGCGCCTGAGGTTAAAATTTTAGACGTTTGCTGACGGTCAACAGGAGGTGATCTTTATCTATGCGTCAGCACATCTATCAAATTCAAAGAGAGGAGCAGGTAGTGGTTCGACACAGAAATACACCTTTTGAATATCATATTTGCCATGCATGTACCACTGAACTTTTAGCCGAAATTTGCCACTTACCCAGACGATTGCCTGAATTCTTACTAGTCAACTCCGACTTCCATGTTCTTCAGCAAGCTCCTCCCTGTCCATATTTACTTCCGTCGAATTAGTTCTCAAGAAACTTATTTGCCACTCGCTTTTATGGTCATATTTCTTTCTTTTTATGCACCTTTTTATCACATTACCATTCTTGCGGGATCTTTGCTTTAGGTCCACATCCGGTTGTTTTGATCTGGTCTGCTTCAATTCATAACACTTCATCCCTATGAAGCAACAGCTCGTTTAACTTATATATAGCTTATGTAAAAAGATCTTTACAATTTTATCTGTGGTACCATTTATTTTGATAGGTTCACTAAAAGCCATAAAGTAGGGCACAAAATGTACACTTTTTTAAAGTAAGCTTCTAAAACTTGGCCTTGAAAATCACAAAACGAAGATTGAAACGAATTGTTGTTTCGTAGGAGCAGAAACGCTGTGTTGATTTAAAATTACATGAAGGAGGAAATAAAACAAATGAAGCTTTAAAATGCCAAAAAACAAAATCCACGGATAAAATATGAATGAAAAAGTTTTCACTTTGGGTAAAATTTACGATGCCAAGAGTGGGAAAAAGAGAAATCATTTCAAACAGAAATTAGATTACATTTTCAGCGATTTATTTAGTTAAACGATTAATCTATTCTATCTCTTCTATTGATAAAAAGCGGCTGAATTTTTAATTGGTTAGTGATTCCTAATCCTGCTCTCTGCAATCATTGGACAATAAACCTGGTCCAATTTCCTGCGACGCCAGACTTTATACCACTCAAAAAACTATTTGACGACTTTTTTTGCCAAATGTTATGCATTCACTTAATTATGCAAGGTGATCATTCTTTCACCTCTAAAATGTCAATTTCCCTAGGAGCACTCAGATGACGCAGGCAGAAAAGACATGATTTATAATATGGTGGGTCTGCTGTACGATTGAACCAAAATAAAATTAACTTGAGCTTTTTATGATAACTTATATTAATATTTTTATTAAAATTTGTTCATTTTTTGGATTTTTTATGATAATAAAAACATTACTGATGTGGAATGGTGGGCGTTTTCACACAATCTGACGCACAACAAGGCGATTAGAAAGTCGGCCATCTGTTTTTCAAGCAAAATCTCCGGTTAGTTTTCTGAATATTTTGTATAAAAATAGATGGCGGTTTGTATACCTAATTAGTATCATCGTTCACTAGTTGCTATACCAAGTGATACTGTAGGCTGTAGTTATTGATTTAGTGTACCGAGGGACGTTTTTTTAATATTTTCCGACAAAATTTGATTTTTAAAGAGATGATGCAAATACTCGGACTATTTAAATTATCTAAATGGTGTATTTTTGTAAAAATGGCATAAAATAAACAATTATTTTATCTATTGAACAGGGTTCAGGATTAAAGCCCTACTCTTTCCGACATTACAAAAATAAATGCGGAGGTATTATAGCTGTTAGAATAGCAAAGATTTATGTTAATTCAAAATACACAACCAGTACTCCGGTTTATTAAGAAAAATATTTATTAATATTATTCAAATGGAAGTAATCCCGAAATCTCTTCAAAAACCTTATTGTTTTCACTTATTCTGATTAATCAACTTGCTTGATCCAATCTCAAAATAACCAACAGCGTATCAGAACCTCTGACCTTGACCTTGCGAATAATCGCCTGTTGGCTGCATCTAGTATGTTTATAGTTAGCCAATGCTATTAACTTACCATTACTGAAATGAAAAGAATTTTAAGTGAATTAATTTTTAGGGCATTGCAAAATGTCTTCCCATTCTTTATTTACCTCTGATAGGCCAAAGAAACGGAGGAAAAGTTAAAAAAGCAAATTCTCATAAAAGGCGGATTTTTTAAATCCGCAACCGGTTGGAGGGGACTAACATTGGCGAAGATAAATGGTAATGTGTAGGGCTAAAATTATACCTGACGCAAATTTGGAGATACCAACAGTAGAACAGAGAAGAAAATAACACCCATCAACAAAAGTACATTCTATAAAATTTAATAATGCTCTTCCATAGAAAGCTCAATTTAATACTCTTTAGAATATATTTTCCTGATTATCCCACCAATAGGATCAGCGCGTTTCCACTCTAATCTATTTACGATACGAGAGCACTTAATTTAATAATTAATCCAATAAACAAATAAAATATACAAATAATTATTAATTCAAGTTAATGCTTGTAAAATTTATTAATTTTTAAATGCTTCTACATAGTTAAAAAACGGGCAGAAAAAGAATTTTGTAAATACTGCAAACTTTGTCTAGAGTTAATTTTTTTTCAATGTGCTAACTTCTGATCATGGTATTAGAGTCAAGAGAGAATAATTTCCCGATTTCAAAGTAATTCTGATTTGTTTAATTTTATATTCACCGGGGCTTTTGCACCCTTTAACTTGTTGAAGAGGCGCCCATTTCAAAGAGTTCACTTTTCAAACCTCTGAGATGGTGGATATCCGTGACGTTCAGAACCTTTTGATAAGTTTGTAGAGCCAAACATTTAGTCATGCCAGCTTGATGATCAGCTTTAGTTGGGTCATTTCTACAGAAGAGCTTTCAAGAAGGAGGAGATTGTGAGAGTTGAAATTCTAGGCAGAATTCCATTCGGTTCCCTAATAATTCATTATTCATTCTTATCATACATTCTGTGCTAATATAAATAAGTTCACCAAAATAAATTAAATGAAATAACGGAGGATTTTTGACCAGAAACAAATTTCATGCTTTGTTTACTTGAAAGAATACGAAGGACATGAGCCGTGTGAATAAAAACCTACGATATGGGATATTTATTTTGTTAAATAAAATCCTGAACTGAAACCGAACCGAATCAAACCGAAATACTAGCACAATGATGACTGTGTTCTATTTCAGGAACTTCCTAATATACGCGAGGAGAGAATCCCTACAAAAGCACCTGACAACAGATTTGAATTCGCCGCTCCAAATTGTTTTTCAAGTCAACGTTTTGCAAATAGAACTGTCAAATGTATGCCGTGGAATTCGTTTTTTGCACCTGCATCGATGAAAAATTTGTAATCCTCCTCACCTGTCTATGAAGAACCTGAATGTCCACCTGAAAAATGTATTTTTATTACAAATCATAAAGAATAAAATTTTTCAAAGATATGCATTTAAAATTCTTCACTTCAAGTCCTTGTTCTAATTCCAGTTATCGCCAGTGATCATCAAACACAACTATTTGTCCCCTTTCACCACAACCACAAGTTCTCCCCAACATTGCGACTGAACATTTTAGCTTATTTTTGGAAGCAGACGTCTAATAAATGGCGCAATTTATTAAATCACAAAAAAAATATTTCTTTCATAAAATAAATATCAATGTTTTATTGAATTTAATTGACTTATTAGGCCAAAATATCTGGACGTTATTAGTCTGCACTAAATAAATTCATTTGACCTGAACGCCGGAAGAATTTCTATTAGACAGAGCAATT
Organism: Hymenolepis diminuta; assembly: GCA_900708905.1. Taxonomy (NCBI): domain Eukaryota; kingdom Metazoa; phylum Platyhelminthes; class Cestoda; order Cyclophyllidea; family Hymenolepididae; genus Hymenolepis; species Hymenolepis diminuta. Next base: position 1,557,116 of record CAADRB010000024.1, read on the forward strand.
TACATGCAGTTTTGGGCCAACGTGTTCTTACCTGAGATACCCTTCCGTGCAGCAATTTATTCTGTGTATCCTCATTACATGATTTGTCCTTAATCAACTTTGTTCTCTTATTTGTGGCTTCTATCTTGATTGATCTATTCGTGCCTGGTGACCTCAATTGATGTAGTCGTGTCAACCCTTTCTGAGTCATTCCTATATATATGTTTCACGTAATTAAAACCAGTTACGTATTGTGTAAATGCCCCCTCTCTGATCGTCCGCATCTCTGCTAAAACTGTATTTAAACCGGGAAACTCAGTAGTAGCCACTTTAAATAAACAAAAGTCACTAAGTACTCTAATTTGATATTTATTTCTGCAATCAGAAGGCTCCAATTTAACGTAAATGGAACTTATTCAACAAAAATGACGCAAGGAAAGAGGGGAAAACAGGGAAAACTGTTCCAACAGGGACAGCAGTTTTCAAGTTGATGAGTTGATTGAATATTGAGTTTAATCACAAGCTTACAAGTAATAAAATTTATTTTGATTTGAATTTAATAGGGTATTTCGAAATGCTTTACAGTTGGAATTATAACAAACATATTATTAAATGTGAAGGATATTTTGGAACGGAGCGTGAGAAAAGGCATCTTGTAGCCACATTTTAACAATTAAAAAGCTGACCGAATGGGTTATTAAAACACACACTATATAAACACAAAATATTACGGGCATACGCATTAAATGGATATGTTTGCTGAGCAAATAACCATAATAAAAGAAACCTCGTAATTTTCTGCCTTTTTCTTCGACTTGCAAAAATGCAATCAACTCTTATCTGCCCCAGAGTCGTTCTATAGATCTCCCAGAGCAGGTACAGATGATATTAAGATAATTATATAATATAACGATAATAAATTAATCTCTATGGTTGATGTAGGGAAAAGGGGCTTGGGAAATATTCCCCAAATTCTCGCATATCTAGAAAACTGCAATTCAACATTAAAATTCTGCGTAATGCATTAGCATGGATGGATATTTGTGGGATATATTAAAAGGGGACATAGTAAATGGAGACAAGCATAAAAAAATTAAATTTGATAAAAAAATTAACCAGAAATCACAAAAGATGATCTTTTTTGGTCCGATTGTCCATCAGAAAAAAATTTTAACCAACACGTGGATGAATATTTTGATGGTAGCTTGATGGAAAGTTGTCCTATCTAACGTGGACTTAGACAGTCTAGTTAGAGTAGCAGAATCAAGTTGTTTTCAAATTCACTTCCACATTCTTTTGTTAACTAAAATAAAGAGAGAAAAATTTTCTGTCTTTGATCATCACAAGTGGTTATTCTAATCACTGGATGCGCGCTGATGCTCTTTTTCCTCCATGATCTGGGATTTTGAACATGTGATTGTGTGAAATAGATGAATCTTTTGATGACATTTTTTAAAATCCGTCTAACATTATCGGGAAAGAATCTCCAATCAGCAAGTTGATCCACTGATCGACTAAAAAATCAATCTCTCATAACTCCTCATCGATTTACAATCGGCGGCTTAGCTAATGTAACTGATTGGGAAATTAAATTTACTTTTTATCAAGAAACTTTACATTAGTAAAAAACGAATCATTCACCATGTCAGAACTTTGAGTGTTTGAACAACTTTTGTTTGATATTTAAAATTTTTTGTTGTAAATTTTTTTCTAGAGAGCAATTTTGCCTTCTTTTGCAGTAGAGAAATGAAAAACGTTAATTTTTAAGCCTTTATGTTATGCAGTTGGCCAATTTTACTAATGGATGTGGGCTGATGGAATTTGATCCCGTAATCGATGATAAGGAATATGTGCACGGCACATGATTTGACCATAAAATGGTCCCTCTTCTACCGAAAAGTCATTTTATTTCATTAATTCTTTAAATAGCAACTAAAATCCTCAATCCTCGAGGTATTCTAATTTTCTAAAATCAGTACAAATTCTACCGTTTCACTAATAGCTCTACTTTACAGCTTTGTATTGATAACTGTTAGACCAGATGACCATCATGGTTTCCACTTGACGACGGTTAAATCGTTTCATAAATAACTTTTCAATAATAGAAGTAAAATTACCCAAATTTGTAAATTGCATAAAGTGCATATTCTGCACTTTCTCTAATACCTCGATGTCCATGTTCTGAAAGTTTTCATCCATTGCATATCTCGCATGTAGCTACTCACACAATGTAACTACAAAATTAACTAGGTTTTGTTTGAGGCAAGGGTTGAGTACTCCGGGTTTCAATAATCGTTCCTTATAAAGTATGTAAAATATGAGTGAAACTTCAGCCCTTTTTAGCCGTTTGCACAAAACGGTATTATTTCCAGAGACGGGAAACATTCTATCGATCTAAAAGATACCCTCAAATAATTGACTCATAGATCGTTTCAAGGATGCCAGTTGGACAAAAGGATTCAAGTGAATTACTTGTAGAAGCCCCCGAAAACAGTGACTTCCATTTGTGTTTTCGGATGCGCTCACAATTTTCAATGCGGCGATTGATTACCTGATGCAGGAAAAAGCTCGGACAGGGAAAAATTATAAAATAACGATCTACTTATTGTTAAAAGAATTCAAAAATGTGCATAGTATCAAGAGATATAATAATTTTATGCTACTTGGCTAAAGTTTGAGTAAATATTTTAATTGACAGTCGTTAAATTTAATATTTTTAACAATAATTTTGTTCAAAAGATATTTATTAATCGCACTCAGAAGTAAATATCAATTTATAATAAACAACGCACCCATGTCTTGAAAACCCTATTAGACCTCCTCTCTGGTCGGTGTTGAAATAGTACAAGGACGGAGATAAGCGAGTTGCTTTTAAATTTAGTGTTTTACTGTAATAATCAGACCAGCCGCGATATTTGAAAATTAAATTGGTTTTGAGACAATATAATCTGTCTAGATTTTCCATATTTTGGAGATCTCGGGACTTATTCACGTGTATACTATCAACTTTATTCATATTTTTATCTTTTCTCTTTTATGCGCCATCTGTCGAACTTTAAACTGCTTATCAATTTCTGCAGTTATCTATTACCTGATTTTATGAGCTTTACTCAATTTTTAATAGAAAATTTCTAATTTTTAACGGTAAAATTGTTGCCCCCAACACTCGTTTCTTTAATAAAAATGTTTTCACCGTGTCTGTTGTACTTCAGTATTAAATTAACTTAATTTGCCTATCTGGGAATGAAACTGGTGTCTATCTTCTCGGCAGTGCTCAAATCTTGAGCATGTCCTCCAAAATATTCAAATATTTTGTCAATAAAATGAATCGATTGTTTTCTGATTGATTGGTTAGATACTACTCATTCAGTTAGATCACTCCATGTCAAGGAATAATCAAATATAAAATTAAGAGATACTTTGAAATGTTTGATTTTAATTTGAGCTCTTGTTTATTCAATTTTTTGTATTTTGTGTTCTGTCTCTTGTGTCTATTCTCTCTCCATCCCCTACCCTCTTCCAATTATCAAAGTTTCAAAAATATTAAATTTCATGCAGATTTTGACCTGCAAAGAACATAGAGTGTGGAATCAAACAACGAAAGGGTGCATACCCTACTTATTCTGTTAAATTAAAGAGAGAGGTCCTTGAGGCCTCAGAGTAACTTCTGCGCCCATTTCCATGCCGTTTTTTTCAGCTTTAACTAATAAAATTTTATTCAGAATTTCGTATTCATGGAAATATTTCTTCCACTTTTCGCCAAAATGCCCCGAATTTGGAATGACTACATAAAGTGGACATCCAACATGACGAAAAATAGGAGGGACAAATTTCTTTCTTGCACACCTACATCCGAAGATTAATTTTTTAAGCTTTATTTAATTAATTACTTTTAACTTGCGTTAATGATAGTATTTAAATTTAGTTACTTAGGCTGTAATTGGAGGAAATGTTACAAAATTCCTGTTTATTGATTACCAATAATATTAATTTGAAATGAAGTTACTTACTACTAAAATAAATTAATCGATTATCGGCCTGTTAGACGACTTATTCAAACTCTCATATTGTCTCTTCCCATTTCAGATATCTAGATGATCTTGTATTGTGTTAAAATATAGATCAATTTATTTTGTTTTCAAGAACATCGATTCAAGTTCCCGATTGGTTGGCGAGTAGTCTACAATTTTGCATGACCATCGAGATGTGCTTGAAAACAAATTTGTCATAATTTCATTAATGGGATAAAAAGTCAAATTCAGGGTTGAGTAATTTAAATTTTTAAACAAATAAATCAAGTAATAATACTCTATTTTTTTATTTAATATGATAAAATAGCCGAGGGTACTTCTTATTGCACCACATCATAATTAATATGAAAATAGCATCGATTAATTTGGCAGAATTTCATTGGCTGCAAACTGGCCGGTATTTATGATTCTACATTCCTTACTTATAATATGCTCGAAAAAACTGGATAATTTTTTTAGATTATGAAACTGTTTTACCGCTTTTGAGTCCTACGCATTTTCCAGAACTGATAGACCTGGGGAGGCCTCTTGAAAATGACCTCAAACAGGCCGTCGATATTCTACTGATTCTATTATGTAAACTTTGTCTTGATTTAGGATTAAATGTTATTTTCAAAACAATTATTATAATGTTAATCCATTAATTAATTAATTTCCGTACATTTTGAACTTTCCTGTGGAGATTAAGCGGGAAATGGTCGGCATCTTGGTCAAATTAGGGATACCGAAGAAATCCATTTCAGTTCACTAACTTTAAGACGATTGGGAGAAAATTCAATTAATTTTAGCTTCAGTATTACATATTTCACAAATTTTGCCAATTTTACTCGATTTCAGGAAGAACTCATCTCTCAAATCGTTCAAGACATCAACGGGTATTTGCACCACTCCACTTTCATTACCTCAGAGCACGATTTAAGTTTAAAATTACTTAATTTATTTTAGCAAAAAAGTTTTAAATCAACAGATTTCAACAGTTATATTAAATATGCGAGTATTGTTATGATTTTTCTAAAAATAGGAATTTATTGCTCCTTGTTTTTATTAATTTTGCTCCTTTATGGTCTGTGATATTTAAAAATATTATTTTTGATTTGCAGCTTAGCTGGTAAATAAAGAGTGATCCATTCTGCTTCATAGAGCAAAGCTTTGATTTAGGCTCCATTTTTCAAATTGATTTAAGTTTACCTCAGTGCAAAAAAGCGTACGCCAATTACAGAGTATATCGTCCTGGACTCGGTTTCTAAAAGGCAGATGCAATTTTTGGCTCGGCTCAGGAGAGTAGTTACACCAAATCACACGTAGCTAAACACACGCAGAGGATATGAGTCCTGCTTATCTGGAAGCAGGAGGTGGCTAAGGTGTGATCGATAACGAAATAGTGTAAATTCAAGGAAGAGGGAAGGAATTGGTCATTAGAGTCCTCGGAAGGGGCGGAAAAGTGGGAAACACATTTGAGTGGAATATCTGGAGATCAGGCCGATGCAAATAGGCAGGAACCCAACAGGTAGTTCGAGATTTACAGAATAGAATTGTGCTTGAGTGCAACTATTATACGAGTTAGGTCTAATATATCTTTGTCCGTCAAAGTTGAGCCTAGATGGCTCATTTTTTAGTTAACACCTTCAATTTCTGCCGAAGCTGCATATAGGTAACTTTGGTTGAAAAATTATTTTCTTTTTGTATTTATAAGTGGCCAGGTGTTCGAGGGGTTGATGTTCATCTGCATATATTGGAGTAAAGGTCCTTTATAACATATATTTTATATATTGAACAATTCAGCTCTTAAATATGCACATTACAGAACACATTCCAAAGAGGTCATACATCTCTCTGAAAGCTTCTGGTTCTCCCACAAGTAACCACAACGGTATTTTTGTGCTGTGTACCATACAGTATAAACACTTACGGAAATTCCCAGCCCGCACAATTACAAATAATAACGAAAAGTTGCAGGAGAGTAGCAAAAGGGAGCTTGAATGGAGAAACCGCTTAGAAAAACAAATATTAATTTATTACTTTTAGTGATGCGAAACTCTGATAGGGTTACAATTAAGTGGATATATATGGGAATTTCCATTTCCATTAAGCGATGTCGTTACCGCATTCCTTAAATTGGTGGGAGTTTATTCCTGTTAAACAACACTATTTTAGCGTTCTTTTTATTTTTTTCTCAAGGTCATGCATTTCCTTAAGTAGTTCCTTTAGGGAGGGGAGAGGGTCATCTGTCTTTTCTCAAAGTAACAAAATTTATCACTTACTGCATTATGGGCATTGGAGTAATTTGAATGAAATAGCTATATCTGGAGGAAAAAAGAGGGTAAGTGACAAAATTTGAAGGAAAGTTTGATAGACAATATGTCTAGAGCCAATTCAAAACGTTATATATTTTGCTCAATTGAAAACAATGATTAAATATTTATAAAAAAATTTAAAATGTATGACGTCTGAAAAAATTAAAGGGCATTTTATCAATCGGAACTTATTAATATGAATTAGTCACAGGAAATTGAATATTTCAAACGAAAAAAGGGAATGTTTTAATTATTTACGGCAATTAAATATAATATACTCCTTTATTAAAATATAGATTACATATATGCATTATATTTTCAAAGCAAAATAATTTGTTTTGACTGGTTTTAGTGCAGTGAAGGTGTTTTTGAAGTTAATATCTCTTGTACCTCTCAAAGCATTAAATATAATCGTAAAATCGATAAAAAATTATTCTAACTGAAATATTTTATCTGCATTTTTATTTTAAAATCCCTTCCTGTGTCTCATTTAATTAAAGCATTTATTTTATGTTTTTTGAAATAATTTTCAGTATACAATTAGCAATTATTTAGCTTGTGGGTTTTAAACGCTACCGAGACTGACCAAAAGGATTTCGCCCACGCTAGAACATTCTAGAAAGTGCGCACGTACTACCGATAGTGTATCGACCTCCCAGCCAATCAGCGATCAATATTCGGGGGGCGTAGTGTCAATTGTACACAATTACTAAGCATTCCGCAGTAAAACCCTCTCGACACTATGGCTTCTGTGTTCTCGCTACTTTGAACGTAGTCTAGATAGTTGAACTTGCAAGAGAACATCCGCTGGAAGCAAATGTTCATAAAACATCATTCCTTGTCATTCGGAATAAACAGCAAACATTTAAATTTGCAGAATTTCGTTTAAAGAATAAAGAAACAAAAGAATTTTTTCCGGATTGGAAATATTTTGCATAGCCATTTAGAAGAGTTATTGTTTCCAATATTATAAACTTAACCTTTAGAAATCGGCATAAAAATTGACCAATAAAAAGTTTATTCTGATAAACAGACGCTTTTAATATCGGTTTGTCAATAGAGTAGCAATTGTTTATGAAAATTTTTAAGGCAGCGTCACTATTACAAAATAAAATTCGTCTCCTGCTTATCGGGGAGAGGAATGCAAAGGCGATTATTCTGTTAAACCAATCCCGTTGGCTCATTCCATAAGACAGAGATTTCATTGGTTCATCTCAGGAATGCAGTTCATGCGGTTATATAAATGGCGCGGCGGTTTCGAGTGTCGACTTAGCGAGCAAACACCGCGAGAAAAGGAAACAACTCTGCAGAACAACCATGGCTGCCACCTTTCCTGAAATGACTCGAACTGTATCCTTTGGCCCTATGTCCGACAACACATCTCGTCCACAAAGTCAACGAAGCCATTCTGTTGTGAGCATTGCTCTCTACAACGAAAATGGCGAAGATGATATTGTGGAAATTGATGAAGCTGATGATGTTTTCCAGGATCCTGTAAATTCTCGTCTCTCCTCTTGTGAGTGTAATTATTATTCATATATATTTCATGAAGTTATCAATTTTGCCAGTAGTTTAGCAATCATGTTGATTTTTTTGTAGCTTCAAGTGAAAATGACATGAGATTTCGCAGACAATCAATAGCGGATCGCGTTAACCGACGTCGAAACACGGAATTCGCTTTTGAATTTACCCGAGTAGAAGCTGCTGGCAGAGCCAAGGAATTCCTACGACTCTTAGAGGAGCATTCTCGACTTGTCCATTCTGTTCAATTCTGGTCCACTGCTGGTATGTTCTATTCATATCTCCTTGCTTTTATTTTGGTTGAGTAATAATATATATTTAGCTCTTAAATCGTTACATATCATGTCTAGACGGTTATATGTATTTTATGACTACGATGTTTGATGTCCAGTTAGCTGTATAAACTTACATTTTGATGGAAAGCGTTGGCAGTTGTTAACGTGCGTTCTTTTCACTTTACTTACAGCAGCAATGCAGGATAACGCCAAGCAATTCGCCGTCAAACTTCAATTGGATTCTCAGAACACAGCCCAGACTGAAACGCAATAAGACTTGTGAGGAGATATCCGCGAACATTAACAAGAATTCCACATCTGCATATCGTCTGATCGATTGAAACGCTGTCATCCCGAAAATCTCTCCCCTATTATTACTATGTTTGTACGAAGACTATTTAACTGCTAATAATTTTGTGTTTGCTGAGGCCATTTGTATATAGAGGCGAACATTTTGTATTCATGTCATTAAGAAAACAATGACCTTTTCCTGCTGATCATATTTCTTGTTTTTTAGTCTTTTTTCTATGCTTAATCCTAGAATTTTATGGTAGCGGTAGTTGAGAATTTCTCGTTCCCGCTTAATATTTACATGATTTATTAAAAATATTTCCAGTAAATAACATTTGCTAAGGATAGATTTAGAGTATGTGATAATTTTCCCAAGAAAGAACTCATCTAATTTAACTGAGCTCTGGTGAATTATTGTTTTAATAAAATTAATGACATTTAAAGGTGTCCAAATATTATAAATTATTCATTAATTTGCTTTAATTAAAATTCTTCCAACGAAGTTGTCTGATAAGCTTTGTCATTTTGAGGCGTTTTTTGAAAACGAATCTTCGTTTTACTCAGGTGAAGAGGTGATTTTTTAAAAACTGGCGTGTTGAAAGACGGAATTAAGTCAAATTAAGAGGATTTTAAAAGTACTGAGCAAAAAGCTTCCCGATTTTTGCCCACTTTCTGGAAATTGCTTTTAGTTGCTACTCCAAACCCAATGTGACTTTTAAGGCTGTCAACTCTCAAAGAAATTGTCGATTAATTGCAACTTCGACTTCAGGCTTTTAAGGAGGCAGATCTTGCGGGAGTTGTCACCTCATTTGTGATTGCCTTACTCAGAAACGGACGCGTAGATTTCCCTTCGTGGTACCTGCATTATTAAATAGATATTGGATTCAGAAGCAACGTTATTGATTTACGTCGTGATTTATTAATATACCTTTTAATTATACCGTCAGTTTATTTAAATATCTTCATAACCAATTTACTTGATTACCCATTAAAACTATCCCGTAAGAAATAAGTTGAAGATAGGTAGAATTAATATGTTTTGTTTATTTCAAGTATTTGCACACTGTTCAATACTCAACCCAGACTGGAGAACGGATGTAGATCATTTGTTTATTCTGGATGCTTGCTTGAGTTGAATCATGAAAATTGGGCTTCAACTCATTCGATTATGTCAATTTGAATTGTCATCTTCATGAAAAAATGGACAATTCAGTGCTTTTATAATCCGAGTAAACTGAGATTCCTGATATTCCTTTAGGTACTACTGGACATTCCCCCTCTTCCATCCTCTTACTGGGTAATTCTATTCTTTGCTATATTTACATACCCTCCCATTATTAAAACTTGTATTCCAATAGATAATAATTAAAAATCGATAAACAATAATTTACCAAACAACATTAGTGGTTATTTGTTTATGACTGATCCTAAGAGCGTAAATAAGATGGATGATTAAAGACACACGGATCTATCATTTATTGATTTTAAAATTAATAACTGATTAGGTGCGTAAATATCAAAGATTTGAATATCTGTTCGATTGCATTTTTATAATAATATACTGTAATAACTTATTTACCATTAATGTGGGTCACCGCAAACGGCCTAAGGCACAGTTCCTTCAAAAAGTTAACTAATTGAACAAAAGCAAGTTAGGAGGGGGCGAATTCTTTCAATAAGAAGTCGCAGATAGAATGCATCAACCTCCAAATCGTTTTTTTTAGAACTTTGGTCCGGTAATTTCATTTTTATTACTCCACATTAATACAATAACAAATTTTGCCATTTGTTGAAATTGGTTATCGGAAAATTTAATAAACGGTGAGTGGAAAGGGAATCAAAATATCCCGAGCAACGTGTAGGTATCAAAGAATTTTAATTCATTTGATTACTGAATTGGATTTGTTAAATATTTACGAAATGGAAACCTCATGTCCCAAAATTCAAATTCAACGATTTTTTCCCTGGAATTGTAGTATGTGCTTTTCTACGGTATTCAGTGCTCTTCAATCGGTGTTATTTCTCGAGAGGGGTCAATCTTGGGAATTAATTTCATTTCCTCTTCCGACAATTGATAAGGCAAGTGATTTTATATAATATTCTAACAGCTTTAATACAGCAGAGATGAGAAAACTGCAAATTTCCAGTTAGCAAAGCTCCATAAGCTGTGCTCATTCAAGATGAACTTAAATCATGGTTAGGTATAATATACTTCAGCTCCACATGGTGGAATACAAATAACAAAGACAAGCAGATAAGTGGCTTTAAAGGAGAGATATGAGTAAAGGGTGAATTTATTAAGACGTAAGCAAAGAATGGCACAAACAACTTAGGGTGGCAGTTAATCATAGGTTAGTTAATAAAATTACGGAAAATTTAATGTAAAAATGAGGGGGGGGGGATAATAGAAAGAAAAGGAATCACAAATTACGATCAACAGGGGCGTAGTTGTATTTGATAAGATCAAAAGCAATATTGCAGTATAATGATTCCCTCTTCGGGACACAATCTAAAATGACTTGTATAAGGTTGATATAATAAGCCGCCAAGGTGCGAAACCGGTACAATAAAATATGCCAAGGATCTAGTGATAAGTCCATGGAATATCGCTTCCGTATTTTATTCTCTTATCTGTGCTGATGTCCTCAAGGAAGTAGACACAATTGTGCGTTTCATTCAATTAGCACACTAATTTAGTTGGGAATTCATAACCCGATGGCTTGTAATAAAAATGTTGTTTCTAAAAGAAAATGAGGAAATAAATTCTCAAAATTCCTAAGATTCAATCGGTCTGGACTGTCTGCTGATTCAATTTTTGTAAACCCAGTAACTTGATAATGTCTAGAACTTAATTACTTCCATAATATTCCGGAATAATCGCAGACATATATTCTTAAGGCGTCATTAGTACACTTTAGTCCGTTCGAGAGAAAAAGGATAATAAGACCATTTGCTAAAGCGTATAGACACACTTTATCTACCATCACTCATGTGATAAGACGAAGTGGAAAATGAAATTATTACAGCATTTCTAACATGGGAAAATTTGTGCTTTTCAACGCAAAGCAAGGATTGTGCAAGAGAGTCATTTGGAACCTTCGTTCGAATGCTTGCTGGGACACCTGCCGTATTCTGTCACTAAATGATTCGCCTCAGATTCTGGAGGCTCATCCAAATGGTACCTTCTATTTTAAAATCTACAATTTCGGTCAAAGAAAACGAGACTGGAGCACATGTCTGCCGATCTGTTGTGCCCTAACAGAATCACGAAAGCCAAGGAATGCTTAGGAAAATGCCAATGGGAAGTGCGTCTCTTCAGTAATTTGCAGACATTAGTCAAGCTTATTCACAGATGATAAGTAGAACACAGAGGTGAGAATAAATTGATTGAGTGAAACATTCTAGTTAAAGTGGGCTATTTACTGATACTATAATAATAATAATAATTCAATCGAAGTAAAAATTTGTAAAAGAAGGTAAAGATCGAATTAGCAAAAAAATATTTCCCAATGCACAAATAGGAGAAAATATCATGAACCGGAAGGATCCCATTCAAATACCCAGTTTCGAATTTCTCTTTCCTCTTATGAGCTTAATTACACTGTCCATAATCGAGGTCACTCCGCCAATTTTTTCAACACCTACTTTTTTGATACAATAGTCTACACACAAATTTCCCATGGAATGATGTAAATGCATATTTTCCCTCCTTTTTCCCCCTAAAATTCCTCTCCCTGTCATTGATTTAGTTAATATCAGAACAGTCCCTAAAACTCCACGACCCCTAAGAAAGAAAGATTCTGTGGTAACTAATGAACTATCTTCAAATCTCTATGGTTTTATTGTCTCAAGCGCTTATTTCAAAGATTGGTAAAGATGGTCTGTACAAATAGGCAGATTATTTTTCTGTGATAACAAGCGGAGGATAGTAAAAATCAAGTATCAAGGGAAATAGGATTCCCAGAAGAGGTCAGAAAAAACCAGCATACCAAAGTTCCTGCTTTTGTAAAGTGAGCCACTTTCTGGACTGTTATTTAGATAGGAAGTCGAGTTTCTGTAACTATAATCTATGCGATTGATAGAGATTTCAGGACCGCAGTTGTCTCAGATAAGACAGTAGTGTAGTTACTCCAAGACAATTTACTAACTCTACAAAGGCAATGAATACATATTTGTATAAACGAATCACCTTCACATTTTAGATGTCGTAAATCAGAAAACGCCGGATTGATAACAGTTTTCGTCCCGAATATCTATCATATGCGGCGTTTGCCCGCATATTGGTAAGGATGATGAGCGTTTTAAACCCAACCTTTGAAAATTGTATCTATCGAGACAAAATTACAACCCTACGACCTTGAGGTTCACAAATCGGCCTTCTCTTAGCTTCGTTTGAAGTTTATATTCAATTTACCTATGATTTCCAAATTGTAACCATAAGATCTCTGAACGAATTCCTTTCCAGGACATTCAGAACGTAGAGATCGGCCGCCTAAATTAAGGAGGTGATCTTGCTGTCTCAGGTTATTTATTACCCTAGCTTTTTAATGATAACCAAAAAAAGGTTTTTACTCAAACTGATAATCGATTCGTATTATCTTGTTTGTAATCCGTTCTCGGAATCCTTAAGAAAGACAAAGATCTATAGAGCTGGAATGAAAATCTTCACCACATCGGTAAAGTATGATTTTCCTGACCCCAAGTTTTGAGTGAGGGCTAAGGATCAATACAATCGTAAAGTTAGTATGCACTACGGTGTCTTTATTTCAATCGCCAGAAATGAATTCTCGATGATGGCGAAATTTTCCAAATCTCCATTCCAAAATAAGCTCAAAGGGTAGTCTAAAAACGGTTTCATCATAAGTTCATTGGCTCATACTTAGATAAAGGATAAATGTAGGCTGAAATTAACTAGTGGAGATGCATCCCTCGCGAGCAAATAACCACCACTACCATAAGACAAGAAGCCTGAAGAGGAGGTAGCTAAAAATATTATTATGAGAGGTACGATCTTTAAATAAATAGATACATTATTATTATGAGGGATCGGAAGGAACTCGAGAGTCTTGTAACCAATAGACGGAATAGTTAAGTGTGAAAGAAAACTTCAAAAGCAAGTATTATATAACGCGGGAAATGGCAAAAATTCCGCAAGAAAATTTCGAAAACACATAACGCCGGTAAATGCCTGAAATTCCATAAAGGTTTAGGATAACCGTTTCCGCTTCATATTTGCGGACGAAAATTGCCCATTGTTGAGAGGTGCTTCTTGAGACGAATCATGGTAAAAACACTTCTTTCATTAACACCCTGTCCTTTCCCCGGTATTAGGACATGAGGTACATGAATATTGCTTTCCTTCGGTTTTTTTATTGCTTGGTCGATCAAGTGTGTTGGGGTAGCAAGAACTGAGGTCACCAATTTAGGAGTTAAGAACAATACTTAGCAGCTAACGGTGGACAATTATAGTCCCAAGTCAAGCAGAACAATAAGAACTGAGAGTCGATCAAAGTCTATCTTATAACAGCGGTCAAAATATGAGAGAGTAGTGGAGAACTGAGAGAGATTGGAACGGAAGGAAAAAGTGCAAGAGAAAGGAAAAAATCGAACTTTATTAATAAGTGATAAGCGTGTGTCTGTGCGTTTATAAAAGGGGCTTTATATACTTTCATAGAGAAGGAATAGCATGAACGGATGAGATGGTTCCGGACATCGCTGATCGGAGAAAACGAACCCTAGTAACGCTCACTCAAGGATCATTTAAGTGGACATACGATGGTTCTCTAAGGAAAACCTGAGATCACAGTGGGATTAAGCACTCCAAGGACCACTGTGAAGTAGAGACACTTAGGTCCAAGAGATTAGTGATGACCTAGATTAAAATTTTGAAACGCATAAGAAGTCATTCTTCCTGCGTATTTCATTGTGTTTACATTGGAGTCTGTCTTATTCGGTCATTCAGTGTTTGTCTAAGTTTTCAGAAGGTTCAACGTCATATTATTTTTCTGGTGTAGGACTCCAAATTTGCTAATCATAAGAACAGTTATCATGTATTAACTGTAATAATAATTTTGGACATTTTTCCAGGTTCCTAAAAATGTTGAAGTTCAAAATATTTTATTAGGGACCTACTGAAGGATGATTCTCTACGCATTTCCAGAATTACTATTTATTCGCATTCTCTAATGACAATACTTCGATTTTTCGTCCACACAGCCACAATGATGTCTTTTATGTGTCTATGACGCATAACTCCTATCTTTCACTTCTGAACACGCCCATCGACTTCCGCCTTTCTATAACCGCCCCGTTTCGCCTAAAAAGTAGATACGTACCCATGTTCTCACTCATCCTTACCCAAGTGACTCATATAAAGCTATCTTAGTTTTCCACTCAAAAGATAACGCACGTCTGTCAGTTACCAGTTCCTACCCTCCAGTCATCTCCACTCTTCCTCAGCACGCCCCCCTCTCTACCTCTCTCATTCGCTTCAATCCTCGTTGTGGCTTCTTTGAACATTTTTTGGTCTAATCAACTCCTGGTGTTCTGCTCCACAGTTGTTGTTAGCTCTTACTCAAACAGCTACGAACTAATGTTATTATTGCTGTTGCAACTTGTTAGCTGTGAACCCTTAGTTGTTATCTTAACTTCAACACCATCGTCATTCTTGTGAGGTGTGAGAATTTAAAGTAAATATTATTATTAACTGGACAGAATGATCCTTTATATATTCCAGGAGGTGAATTTGCATTAATACAATGGCATTTTGGCAAATCCCAACAGGTTTTGTGCCTTTGCCCAATGGTTCACACTTTAGTTTTTTAGCAGACGGGAATTTGTTTATTCCCGTCATTGAGTTCTTCATAAATATTTAAAATTCTGAACGTCCCTGAGGATCAAACTCGATTTATGGCTAGAGATAAATCTATACATTGAAAATATACTACTTATTAAGTCAATATATAATAGATATGTAAATGAGAATAGACCTCTTAATATGAATAATTGATTTCATTTTTACCACTGATGAGTTCTCTTTTTGAACTAATAATTTAAACCGTGCGCTTGCTACAATTCAAACAAAAAGATACAAACCTGATTTAACAGTTTGAATAATGTCCACTGTTCGTCCTTAAAATATCCCTTTACTTTAAAGTACATATTATAATGAAAATGTGTATTTTAAAAAAGTGCAAGTAGGCAATCTACTCTACACTCTCCTTATTTATTACCTTTTGTTACATTAAGAAAATAATTCTTAAATGTAAGATTCTTTATTTTCCACCTTCTATTTCCTGCTTCTTTTAATTCCTTTTTATTCGAACGAATTCATTTACATTACGGTTGGAAATGGCGCATGATATAAACCGACCTATCGCTACGGAAGCCTGCGTCTTGTGTTGATATTGTGGTTTGGTTCGTTTTGAATTGTGGTGTCATCGGATCGTGTTTGTAACTAGTGCAATGTCTTAGAGAATCTAACAGTCGGTAATGGTATCCTATGGAGAAGAGGAGATTACAACACCTTTATTTGATCGCCACAACCTTGAAAGTTTAATTTGTTAGAGCATTATTCACAGATAGAGCGTCTCTCTTCCCACCCGCTGAAATATCCCGGATGAAATCAAGTACTAAGAAATGATTCTACAACAGGAATATATTAACAAAAAAGTGATCACTGAAGATTCGATCATAACTCTACAATGTGTTTTAATAAATTTAAATTTTTTGTCGTTTAGAAATCTCCAATGAGAAAAAAATTGATTATTTCAAAAGAGATACTGAAAAATATTTCCTCTGTAGCCTGATTAGACATACGTGTTATAGAAAAGAATGCAAAATACAGTTATTTTTCTCCCTCAAGGTTAGCCATCCTTAAAGCTGTTTTCTCAATAGCTCTTTCTGTGGTATTTCAAAACAATTCGGAATGAATTAACTTCTTTATGTTACCTTTTCACGCAGATCCACTCTAGTATTGAAGTTCGATGGTGGTCATTAGACCATCCCAATTTACTTTGAAAGCATGACAAATAGAACTTCATTGAACAAAGCGAATCTAGACAAATGATTAAGAAATGACACCATGTTTACCACTTCTCTTTACTCACTTAATATTACCTACGATTTCCCTACATTGTCTAGACCGTTCCCTTTTAATCTCTGTTTGCTGCGCCAAATTTTGTCTAGCTTAGGACTAAAGTCGTACACCGTCACCAACACGCACACAGATAATTGTCTAGAGTAAAACAATTATACTTGCTAAGTTCTAAGATGTAATGTGATTAAAATTTATCGTTACTAACCGAGATATAAACAATACCAAACTGATAATAGCCAAAGTCCCATCCAAAGGCGCTTAAAATCGACCTCAGAGTACCTAAATAAAGGTGTCGGAGGATTGAATAAATAACTCTAATAAATAGACATAAGTAAGAGGTCATTGCCAAATAGCTAACCCAGGGTGAGATCAGCCAATGAGTCCTAGATGACGAATCAATTAATTTGAAGATAATGGAGGGGTCATCACCAATTAAATTTACTGAACCAATTAGAAGGTGCAATTTCGATGTGTAAATAAAAGAAAGTAGAACAGGGTGGTATTATAAAAATCGCAAAAGTTAAATTGCTACAAAATTTGCACTTTTTCGATTCCATCCTAAAAATAGTAAGTTTGATAATTTGATTTAGAATTTATTTATCGTTGTCAACTGAGAGATAAAAGATACTTCATTTAGTGATGATACACATATGCACGTTAGGCAACAGGTAGCATTATAAGTGATTGATGAAGATGGTAGAGACGTGCGGAATTATGTGTTAATTCATCGAAAATTTTACTCATCAGTTCTGTTGGTTACCTTCGAGATGCTGACGTTTGAAGTTTGAACATACTTGTAAAACTCATCCCTTGACAAGATTTTTTTCTTTAAATAACAATTAGTTTTACATTAAAGTTCAAATAGAAAAGGAAAGCTTTCATCAGGCTGCATATGAACTTAAAAGTTTCCCATAATTGCTGAAATGTACTCCAGAAACTATAGAAATCAGATAAAATACGTTTTAGTTAGCTTAAAACTTGACATATTCTGTGAATTTGCAATTGAGAGGACAGAAAATCGAGACACACTTTGTACCTATTGAGAAGTTAATAATTATTCAACTGTTATTTCTGGAAGAAAATTTACAATATGGTTAGAGACATCAAGATTTCAGAAGTAGTACTGCTAGATATTGAAAATTCTGTTCTGTAATAATATAACTCGGAAATCAATTTAGGAAAACGTTTCCAACACCCATCTTGGGTAGGGTGTTATTATGGAGCGTTTTGCCACTCTTTTATCACCCGGACTTAACCGGTGGAGTTGATCATTCCGCCTACTGGATGCGTACCAATGGATATTAAATCTGCAAAGACAGATTTGCACTGTACCTAATTTGTGGGAGTGGAAACTGTTCCCACATAGTTAGTGCTTCAGACCAATTGGATGCATCTTCACAATGGTGAATGTCTTCTTCCATCAGTTCTTTCTATTAAATAGGACGATTCGTAAAATACATTAAGTATTTTATTAAAAATTATGATGTCAAAATTATATTTTCTCAAACTTAAATCAGTTCAAGTTTCTTTTTTTAGGCAATTCATATTCCATAATTACATGCAATTATCTGCAGTCCAGGTGCCTTCTTTCTGATTCCCCGTTCACTCCAAATGCCACTTCTACGACCTACTCTCTGACTTTCAAGCATTCTCTGATTATTAGCATAGAACGGCGCGCAATAGTGGGGGCAATCATTCCAGTTGGTCACTGAGCAAATTTCCTATTAGACACTGAGTGCTGTGGAGTAGTTAGAAGGAAGGAATGAGCACATATAAGGCGTCATTATGGGTTGCTTGTCTTTTTCTAAGTGGACAGGGTGGTTATTAAATCCCGCAAGCGAGCGAGTGCGTCGTTAAGAGCAGGGGGTGGAATATTTATAGCTACCTGCCTACCGTCATTTAGCTATATTTAAAAACCCACGCATATATACATGTATATATATATATATATAGGTAGCTGTTTTTTGTAGGAGGTTTTGCCCTCTCTTTACCTTTGCCATTCGTTCATCTAAACCACCCACTCCCACACTTTCTCTCCCTCCTTGGGGAATACTTTTGCAAGCAATTTCAATAAGTACCCTCATTTTTCACATAAATTTATCCATACGGTAAAACGGCGAGACATACTAATTCCGTGCATAATGGTAGAGAGATGTGGATGTGTTGAATGAATTTGCATCCAGACGGTGTAAATTAATTTTTATGAAATTTTAATAACGAGGCATGATAACGTTAATTAAGAGTGGCAAAATCTCCATATTCAAAGATCCTGGGTTCTAAATACTATTCTCTATCGATCAGGTCGAATATGAGCGACAGTAATTGATAAGTGCGCATAAATGCATGTGTTCTACCTTTTTTAAGAAATGTTTTGAATGTCCTTTGTGTCACCTCGGTACTGACTTGACGCATCTCTTAAATATGAGCTGAAAAATTAAATTCTTGCATTACTCACTTAAAATAAAGCCATTCTGAAAAGCTACATTACTTGGAAGTGGAGATTCTGTGGCTATATTTCAGGTTCCTACTAGATGTAACTAGACTATAGCTGACTCAGACCTGGAGTTGTTGAAGATCGAAATATCACCGGGCTGATAACAGCTTTTGTCAAGCTATCAGGAGCATACTGATAGGTATTGTAGACGACCATGACGCAACCTGAGAAATTGCTCATCACGAGACAAAGAAAAGCAACCTTGAGCATTATCGGCTTCCTCTAATTTGCATGTAAAATATTTCCACTTATAGCTCCAGATAGTTTTCCATTGCGCCTTTTTTAGTCAGTCGTCTCTACGATTTATACGCATTCTAGTCGGTTTGAGATCCTTTGGATTAGAGTACACGCATGAGTGACAAACTCCATAACAAGATTTGAATATTTATGGGACTTAGTGGCATTTCGACTCTTGATTGGTTATTTCACTACTTTATTTCTTTGCGATTATTCTGCGCGTTGATGAAAGTTGATTTTTAATTATTCTACATAATTAATTAATAATTCATTTTCTTTAAACATCCAAATATATAATTAATGACTTAGCCTTATTAATATTCCCTAGTCTGATTGATTTGGATTGCTGAAACTTCCACTGATTT
Organism: Hymenolepis diminuta; assembly: GCA_900708905.1. Classification (NCBI taxonomy): domain Eukaryota; kingdom Metazoa; phylum Platyhelminthes; class Cestoda; order Cyclophyllidea; family Hymenolepididae; genus Hymenolepis; species Hymenolepis diminuta. The sequence continues at coordinate 1,576,701 of CAADRB010000024.1, forward strand.
AAACTAAACTGACTTAGTCCGTTCGCAACGAGGATATCAAGCTAAATTCGTTGCTGATTATCCAACTCCGGTAGAAACGTGTCGAAATGGGATAAAGTCATCTAAGTATGGAAGTTTTTTGAAATAATCAACTTTTTTTCTAATTCATACTACACATCCAAACATTAAAATTTTATCATATTTTGAAAAAGAAAATTAAATAAATAACTTATTAGAGCATTATTACCTCCCCAAACTCCCCAAAATAGCCAAAAATCACCAGACTTCAAAAACAGCACAGGATTAAGCAAATTTCCGCAGTTTCCTCAAAATTACACCGAGAAACGACCTACTATTTCAGCCTATTTTAACAATTACATTAAATTTACAAATAGCTAATAACTATATAATTAAACATGCAAAAGTGTTATTTTAATTTCTTTTGGATAAAAATATTCCACTTTCTCCAAAACACGCTTGTCTAGGACGAGCAGTTCTATGCTTCACTTCCCAAAATTCAAATGTCATAATTCTTCACGTGGTCTAATGAGGAAATTCGTGACGATGATGCCCGGTGTTTATTGACCAATTGTCTAATCTCGATGGTTGGTTTTGCCACTCCAACTCATGTCTCTCCTCTAAAGTTTGAAAAGAGCGGAATGGTGTCACATGATATTAAGGAGATTATCTTAGTCTGGCAGACCGTAAATTGCTGCGATTTTATCTTGAAGTGCTTATTTTATTTTATTTTCATTTGAAATATAAAATTTAATTAAGATTTATTTATCTCATATTTTGGTGTGACTTCAATAACAACGTGGGATCAAAATTCGGCACCATAGTAATTTCACTTTTCGGTTTTCGTTCAGTCCGATCATTTTAAATTGCGCTCAATTAAAAACTACTGACAATTAGACGTGTTTTAATTATCAGTTAACTTCCACACCTTTTATTCTTTGCAGTACAGGCATATGAGGAAGTGAAGATGAAAGGGTTCACGAATGAGTAGACCTGTTGAATACCACTGATTACTGATTGGTTTTGAGTAAAGCAAGCCCTTTTATTCAGATCGAGCCCCTCGTTGAAATAAGTGGTGAATGCAGTGGAGTGCACATGACTGCAAATGGGCAGATACGAGCCAGTAGGGAACAGGCAAATTAAGTTGAGAGTCTACTGCATAAGCTGCTGCTGAGATACTAATTTTCTGGTAGGTAGCGTTAAAATTCAGTTTCCCTGCCGATTGGACGATCCAATAATTCCCACAACTTGTTCGAGATTATAATTAAATCAGAAGAAGTGTCTGTTTGAAAACGAACCTGATTCCCATCGATCTGCAAATTTACATAGTTCCAGATTGGCCAGGTATCGATATGGAGGGTAGCTGAGAAACTGTTCGATCTGGAGTATTTTGGTTTAGGTTTAGAGACGCGATTCTTTTTATAAAACGTGGCCGATTTTGACCCTTATTGGTCTAGTCTGTGTTATTAATGGACGATTTTGAGGTTCTGGGGCAGGTCTGTGGGTAACAGCCTCCTTTGTGTCCAACTTTACAGCACTGTTTACACAGATACTGCTTGAAAGGACATTGTTGTGGAAAATACCAACCTCAGCAGCATGGGCTAGGTGATGACGATTTCTGTTTGACAGAAGGACTCGGCTGGGCCAAAAATAGTGCAAATTGTGGCATAGATGCACATTTTTTGTGCCCCAGGTATGGCTAGGTATAGCATTAAAATTAATAAGAACTGAATCACACGTAAGATTTACCAATTTAGTTCCTTCTCTGACCATTTCTTGAAGCTTCACGTTGAGTTTTTCCTGCATTATTTTTAGCACACGAGCTCATTAGTGATAATCAAGGCTTTGCTTAAAGTCCAGATTTGAAAAAAGACACCTGAACTGCTCTTTTGTTAAGTTGCCGAAACTAAATTTGTCGCAATTAAAGTTTACTTCCCTTGGAAAGTCATATAAGTCCTCTATCATGCTTGATAAAAGTTTAAGGCAGTTGAAAAGGAGATTGAGGGGAAGAAGTTCCAGATATAACATTTTTTCATGGCCTGCACAATTTCAGAATGATTGAGTTCATTGAATTCCTGGAGTAAGACGAATTTTGAGTAGCGTTCATATTTGACAGAATCTGCCTCTCTGACGGTGTAACAGACTCCTATTTACCCATCCCATTTGGAAAGGTTCACTCTGAGCACTCATTTGCCTTTATTATACCAAGATTCAAAGAATTTGCAATTTACATGGTCATGAATGAACCCAGGAACGATTTTAGTGACATCTTCAGCAGCAGCAGGATCCGGAATTTCAACAGGTGGAGAAAGTGGTATAGAATGAAGTGAAGTAGCAAAGGACATTGATATAATTAATGGATTCACATTAGAACCGCTGCATACGAGAATGTACGTCTTATTTTGATTTGGTGGTTTGGGTCATTTTGATATGGTGGTGTTATAGGATTGGACTATCAACTAGCGCAATTTCTTAGGGAATCTAAGAATCGGTCACGGTATCATACAGGGAAGAGCAGATCATGGCAAGAACCTTTCCAATTTAGCCGAAAGGGCTTTTGTTTTTGCAGAGAGACTGTTGAACATCTCAAATAATTGCGAAAAATTCTCCGATTGTTGAGGGAAATGTAAAACTATTGATTTTAGCATTTTAAAATACCGACGGGGAGTTTTTTATTGCCACTAGCAACTTGATATAACTCAATTAATCTCACAAAATAGCCAAAACAACCCGGAATTCAACACTAATCAAATTTTCAAAATCTGCTTAAAATTCTCCCAAGCAGTGGCGTATTTTAACAATTATGTAGATTTGTAAATATTTTCTTTAGTGTTAAAGGGGAGCCAAGACCTTATTATTAACCTGCTATATCATATATTCTACTGACCAGACTATAATTTCTGTTCATGAAAAATAGAAATGTTTAAAAATTTATTTATTATTTGAATAATGATACAAAAATAGAATACAAGGACTACTTTTCGAAAATAAAATGCGGAATTGCGCATCTTCGAAAAGAACCAGAACCAGAAATGCACTTCCATGGCTTTGAAGTACTGTTTTTTAACCGGGATCAATTTAGTTGGTACAATGTTTTGAACCTTAAGATTTAGCAATTAGGCAATTAAATATAAAATGCTGAATTTTTGTATGGTAAAATAAAATTTTGACAATACTTAACCGTCTACCTGGATCTAAACAATGAGGTTACCCGATATTTCGAAGTTTTGGAGCTCTGTTGCTCCAAAACTTGCTCTGTTGCAATATGGGACAAGAGCTCTGAGTTCAAACTTTAGAATTCGGTCTCTTAGTGGATTGAACTGAGATGTTTGATTTGAACCTTGAGTAAACACGGCTTACGGAGCTTTGCTAATTTTAAATATTTACTTATCTCTTCTCTGCTATCTAAAACTATAAGTTGGTGGATATCATACAACTATTGGGAGGAAAAAGTGAATTCCGACTGCAAGAGAACATAACTGTCTAAATATAATTTTTCTCAGAAAAAATGCATTAATTTACTCAAACAATATATACAGTTTTGTCAAAATTTCGACGGCTTCATTTAGTAAATATCAGTAGTATCTTTCCGTATGGATAGATTATGTCGACGTTTATGACGTTTGAAAACGGAGCTCATGACAAGTTATGATTAATTTCCGTCACAAGAATCATTCCAGTTAATATACTTCTTAGTGTTACTTCGAAATTGTATATCTAAGTTCGTGGATTAAGACCAAAAGCTATTTCACCGGAGTAATACTCATTTGAATTACAGTTTCCTCGGAGGGGTCAAAATAAGAGTCCCTAAAGGTGTATCTCGGTTCACATTACCCAGAAGATAAGAAATAAAAGCTCATTAATAATTTCTCCTCATGTTTGCACTATATGTCTTTCTTATAGCTCAGTAAATTTGAACCATTCAAAAGTGTAAAAGCGTTGCTTTAAAGCTTCAATATAGGAGATCGAATAAACAATTAAGCAAATAAAATCTGAAATCTTAATCTGTTCTTCATCTCCTTTCACCTCAAGAATAAGCTCAGAAGTTTCTACTTGCTTCGACGTTGTCAGGTTTCAGCACTTACAACCTCCAAAACGGAGCATCATAAGATGCTGCACTGTTGAGGAGATAGAAATAATCGGTAGCATTGTATTTCGTTGTTCCTGTTCAAATTCTCTGAGCTGGGTTCTGGGAGGCGGGAACCAAATTCTGTAGAGGTTCTAACTACGAAATTCGCCAGAGAATTCCTTGTTGTTCAGTTTGTCTTCATCTTACCTCTGTGAAAGCCTTTTCCTAATTCATATTGATATTTAGTGGCTTGATTACAAACATAAGCACGAATTTTATACTCAAAATTTATTGATCGACTAAATGATCCAAATATTAATCGCCTTGATCTCCGAAACCTCCTGAGTGACTTCAAAATGCCTATGAACTCGCCATCCATGAGACTTTATCTAGTAAAATACTCACGAATGATAGATATCACAAGTTTTTCCGTAGCATAAAACATTTGCTGTGTTTTTGAGAAATGTGTGTGCAGATATTTGTAAAATAACTCAAAAATAGCGGATCCGAAAGAGGTAAATTCCGGATTATATATCATTCCAAAGTCCCAAAAATTGCTCCCGTTATTACGCCAAAACGTACACTGAAATATTGCCCCCATTAATTAATTAACTTCGGAACAGTTGTGTTGTTTTAAGTATCTTTGTACGATTTTAAAGGTCATAGTTAGGGAAAAGTAACGTCGATGCTTCAAGAAATTCCCAAAAATATATCTTCTTTACATATTACTCCCATATCGTATTATTAAATCGAGTTTTAATCATTATTCTCTTTTGCCTAGCCAAAGAAACAATAAACAATGACTTCATATATAAAAAGAAAAGAAAATGGAATTAAAGAAAAGACGGAAGTTATTCCCTAGAAGCATACACAAATCTGTACAGACGATTTCGCTGCCAAATTGGAAAAAATCAGTACCAAAAACGGAATTTTTTAAATCCCCGCCATCGATTAATGGGGAGGTTTGATATGTTTAAAAGACCCTCGATGCTCTTATCTACTTGCTGAGGGCTGTGGAAATATTCAAATATGTTACGATTAGTAAAATTTAACCGCTAGAAGATAAGCTTGAGATGACTTGGTAAGACAAACGATTCTAATTAAGTATCGGGTCAATAAGTGCTATATATTTTAATCTAGGAGAAGAATCATGACGTCTGACTCACGATGCAGTAGCTCATATAACTTGCTCAGTTCCTCATTTTACAGAGGTACAACTACTCGGATACTAGGAAGAGGAAGAGGAATTGTACCTCAAACGACTATTTATTATTGAGAAAACAACTTTATTTATGTAGAATTGGATATGGGATAAATGACTGACGGACTAGTTAATCAGAATTGGCAGTGACGGCTTCTTCACAGGTGGCCTTATAAATTCAAATCTGAGCGCATATCAGTACATGAGGAGTGGACTCACAAGTGCACCGAGTGCATTCGTAGGGTAAATGATCGAAAGTACCGAAAATATTCCATTTGGCATCCTACCAGTAATATTGAGAATATATTGCACAAATCAAACCTGCAAATCAAGTTAAGTCAAACTTTATTTTGAACAACTCTTCAGTCCCAACCAATTTATTCCTTATTAAACTTTACTGTCATCAGTTTTCAGGGTATTCACATAATGCGCAAAGGTGTAAACCGGCTTAATTTTGAGTATATGTACAATAACAGTTTTCTCTTCCGGCATCCAAAAAGGAAATCGTCGTAATCTTCTGAAATCTTCGTAATCTTGTGAAACTGCCGCAAATTCATGTTGAGGTTAATCATATGGCATGATTAAGTATTAATGAGCTACATATCCTATTTTCATGTATATTACAACATAGTTACAATTGTGCCAAAAAACTGCAATCACGCAACTATTCAATTTAGTGTATGTCTGGTGGAGTTAAATTATGACGCTATATTCCGCTCCCAAGTTCTGAAAATCGTCCCGGTTATTATATCCAACTGGAATGCAAAAGCACCGCTTTCATAACGTAACTCATTTTCAACTATTATTTTTGGCAAATCGAGACTAGTGATACTGTCGAGGAATAATGTCTTCAATTGACGTAAGACTGACATGCCCTTTATATCGTTTTCTGAGCTACTACAGGTCTTCTGTGTTACAAAATATTTGAATTGTTATGCCAAGGAAGAAGAAAATAAAGTCCGGCTTACTTGATGGGGAAGACCACAATTATTTGTGGCTTGAACTTGGTTTGTTCGGGTGTAAATATTCATCTGAAATTTGAACTGGATTGAGAAACACGATATTAGGAAAACTTGCCTCAATTTGAGCACTTACCTTGAAAACCAAGGTCTAACCGAACCTTTTTGAGTGGAAACTAAGTTTATAGAGACAATTTTTGGCTAAAATCAACTGGAGCAATGCAGGAATCCTAATTTCAGGATTAAAATATCTCATTCACTTATATCAAATCTTCAGGAAATGCTACATTGAAAGCCATCTACTCCCAGTCAAAATTCTTCATTTGATGAACCATTCGTTCATATAGATTGAATGCTAAAAACTACTTGTCTGAAAGGCCAAATCAGTATAAACATATGTGAACGCCCATTGTATTTTAATGTCTGATTAGTAACTATCTGAAGTTTCACAGATGGTGACGGTTTGTAAAACATTGACTTCTCTGATGGCGGGGGTGCATCGCTTTCTTATCTGAGAACATTGGCGAAAAAATGTGCGTTTCACCATCCCCTCGCACAAATTTCTTTGAGATAGAGCTTTACGCTTTGATGGATATCTCAGTTGTAATAGACCGGTCATACCACAAAGAGGTTTAAGTGTAGGTGAACTAAGGTGCGTTCGTAAAATTTGCGTGGTTGGCAGAAATCACAGACATTAATAAAAAATTATTCTTTTATCTCACATAATTGCTGATTTTAAACACTGAAAACCTGCAAATTGTTAGCAAATATTTCGAAAAGTAGCGGCGTTAGAAGAGTTAAAATTTGATGCCATATTTCACTCTCAAGTTCCACAAATTGCTTCAGTTATTGCGTCCGAAAGGAATGCAGGAGCATCATTTCCATAATTTAGTTACCTTTCAGCTGTTGTTTTGACCAATCCCAGACTGGTGTTTATGTCCAGCAATAACTTCTTAAGTTGACGCACGTTTTTCTTGTCCTTTAAATCGTTTATTGAAATGCGATCTGCCATAAAGATAGAATTTGCTTTAACCGAGAACTTAATATCTGTGGACGGATACACCGGAATGGTTGATTACACACTTTAGGCTAAAAAGCTAGTAAGTTGTTGCATCTCCAGGATTTACTCCCAGCCGCTTTTGCTTTAACCTCCATTTGTCAGTAATGTTTATGTTATACCTCCGAGCCACAAAATTGCTCATTAATGTTAATTTTTTTCTGAAAGTTTGCCGTTTTTGAGAACCTCTTTGGAGGTCCAACAAATTTACTCAAATGGCCACTCTATTGACTATAACCAAGTTAGTACAATCCTAACATCCCACCCTCCTTTGAGAGAAATGACTGAAAAACATTAAGAATATTATGTTCGCTAACTTCTATTAAAGTGGAAAGGGTTCAGTTAAATAAAGAAAGGAGGAATTGAGTAGCAGAAGACAAAAATCAGTCTGCTTCATCTGAAGTTCGGATTAAGCAATTTGTTCATTTCTTATATAATTTAATTCCAAATATCTACACTTTAGAATATAATTTTAATTGCCCTAATATTTCATGTCCACAATTTTCAGAGCTCAGGAGCTCTTAATTAAATGCGGAGTTCGATCATAAAATTTCGGAAAATTTATCCCTCTCGGTTGTGTCACTCCAAAAATTTTTCTATTATTTCCCTTCCTTGGTGTTTATTTAGTTTCTTACTAATCTATTTTATTTTTCACTGGTGTGTTTACTATTTTATTAATTATGTGATGGTAATATGTTCTCAGTTAATTAAAATTTGTATTTTCACTTCCTTTACCGTTAATTAGTGCCTTTTAACTGACTCACTGTTTACGATTATATCAAAATCATTCCTAATAAAACTTTGTTTTACTATCGGTTTTTTATTTAATATAAAATTGCTATGAGGATCTCAGTAAGCAGATAACGAACGCTGTCGATGACTTTAGAAGAGACAAATTTATCGAGATGCTATAGAACGTGGGTCTAGTGGCGAAGGCATCTGATTTTCCCTTAGCAATTCTTCAGGCTGTACCTTCTACTTTCTGCCACTCTTCACTACGACACCTGAATAGAAAAAGAAGACAGGACTGTGGTGATTAGAGTGCATTGGAAGAGGACCAGGACGCTCGCGAAGCATCGATAGTGCAGGCAGCGGACAGCAAACTAGGAAATTTTGTGCTTACAGAAGGGGTAACATAGAGATGCAAGGTTTCAGATCGCCGTTAATTACAGAAAGCTAGGATACATCAGTGATCCCTCAAGAGTCACTTAAGCGGTTTAACCTTGCCAGTTAAAATAAACTCCCACGATGGTTCCGTGCAGAGAACCGTAGTTGAAGCGTGCTCCAACTCCAAATATTTACAAATCGGCGACTAGAGAGGAAAATTTATTTCAGGAATAATTTCATTAATTGAACAACTACAATTTGATAACTAATCACTCCATTTTGCTGATCGGTAAAAAATTTTAAATGAATATATTTATTAAAAAAATTCCTCATATGCTGAGATTTTAATATTTTGGGAAAAAGTAGCTAGGACTAAAGTTAAATAAATTTCTTTATGTCCGGAGTTTATTCCGCACTTCGAATTCGTTCACTCAAATTATTCCACTTATAGGATCATTTCACTGTTTGAGCTATTTAGATTCTCCTCCACTTTTCATCAAGATATTAAAAGATGCAAATTTTATATATTCGCATTAAATTTTGTACTAATTTTTTTAAAAGGTGTGTCGTTTAATGTTTGCATTCTTAAAATGCGTTTTTACAGTCATATCAATTTGAATTACAGTAATGAATGACCTTGAAAATTATTCAGTGATATATAAATAGCTATGTTTTGTTCTGTTTGTTGGTTGGTTGGTAATAATGTGCGTCGGAACGTAAAAGGAAACGCCTTTCCTTCTTTCAACGTCTGGGTGGAGTTCTAACCTTCCCTGCAATAAGAGATATTAATAATCTGAATCAACTCTCAAGGAGAACACAAGGGCAAGGACCATTGCTTTCGAAATCAGTCACGTTCTATAATTGTGACTTTTCCTCTCTGCACGTAAACATAAACAAACAAAAAGTACTCAAATACAAAAATCGATACATCCTATACTTTAGATAAATTGTCAAAGAACTTTTAATTGGATTTATCACGGTCTAGTGACTCTGCTTTTAAAACACCCTTGCTAATCTCCTCCACCGGTTCCTAGCTGTAGGAAGATAAGAATGAATCAAGGTGACATGAAGAACGACTCATTTTAGTCAAATGGTCAAGAAACTCTGCACGACCTGGAAATAAGCATTAGATCACTAGACTATTACGCACTGAAGTATAAACCTCATGAGAAATTGATAATTTATTGCATCAAAAATTCAAAAATCTGGATCTTGCTGCCCAAACTTTGTTATTGACTTCTATCACAGTCCAACCCCTTCTTCAATTTTCCTTTATAGCTTTTCTCGAGTCCCAGTACTTTTATAAGAGTATTTTCTCATTATTACCCACAGTAACTGTTCCGTTTTTAACAGTGGAAAGCATTTAGCATCGAAAAACGGTGAATTTAACAAATGATAAAGGGGGGCAGGTCAAAAATGGTACAGAGGGCAACGTCAAGGCATCAATGAGTCTTATTTAATTTGATTTTCAGACTTGAATTGTACAATATTTACTAAATGGGTAGCTCATGTTCCAAAATTCAAATTTCACGATCAGCCTTCTGGATTGCAGTAGGCGCTTTCATCAGCAGAATGTATGAAACTTCAAAATATTTTGTCCAAGGCCAGGTTTCATTTTAATAGTCCTTCACTTTAATTATTGATGCGAAGTCAACAAACTCAGTTTATAGCCGTAGGGTTGTTGTTTTGCCACAGGATGACCATTTCCCACAGTCTGTGCCTAAGTCCCTCATCATCCTTATTCTGACAGCTTGAATACATTATCGATAAAGACCGTTACTCGTCTGGTGATGTTTCGAACAGCGAGTGATAACAAAATAAAGATGGTTTGTACGTACAGGATGCGTAAGGTAGCTAAGGTCACGCATATTTTTTTTAACTTTAAACTAACCTGATAATAATTAATTCATTTCTTAATATCAGAAGATCACGTGTCAGATATTATTATAACTGGTGAAATGAAGAAACGCACTCTAATTGTGTCTGCGAGAGTAAAACACAGCAATTTAGAAATTGCAAGATTTCTAATAGTCACTGGATCTTTCGTTTGCAAAATTAGAAAGGAGATGCTGAATGAAAACAATGGAGATGAGTTGGCCGTCACGAGGAAGAGAAAAGGGCATTATCAACGCTCTGCTGACTCACTCAACACCTGAGTTTGTCACAAGAGTGCATGGCATGATGGACGAAAATCCTGGGAGGTCAATACGCAACATCCTGCCAAAGATTTTTAAGTATCTGAAAGAGCAACAAAATACTAGCGATATTCTTCGCCAAGACCTTGGATACAAATCTCATACGTTCTTCCCAAGCGAGGTCAGCTTATGTGGACAAGAACAACTCAAGAGAATCGTTTAATGTGTGTGAAGCCACTCTTAAAACAGATTGAAATACCTAGAAGAATGTAAGTCTTTGGTTTTAATACCACTTAAAAACGTCCATCAAGACGAAAAAGTCAGTCGAAGAAATGATAGGTGGGCGTGTGTGGGAGGACCCCATTAAAATTCCGAATTTTATGGGCACGAAGGTTCGGTGTTATGAAGATCAATGAGGGTAAAAACTGGAATTTCTAGCATAGAAACAGTATTGAAAGAATATTACTTTGCAAAATTCATCCCACACGAAAAAAAGCACTTTTTGGCATCGCAACGCGGAAAGGGCAAATGTTGGGTAGAAATATACAACTAAGCCAATACATCACTTCTCTTTATCTCATTTTCCTTTCTTACTTTTCGATGGTTCAAAAAATTCAAATCTAGTATCTGCAATGCAGATCCTTGAGTGAGTTTATTTCTTCATTGTTCAAAGTTTATTAAATAGCCAATGTGTTAGAATGACTGCTTATGACTTGTGGATCCATTCGCCTTTTCCAATAAGTAAGCCCAAATAGTCAATTTTAAGTAATTTGCTTTCCAGAATATTCGAGTTCGGTTTGCTGAATACTCGAATTAGTACAGTTAGCATTGTTAGTTGAACAGCTTATCGTTAAATTACATTAACATTTTCATATCATATCGTCGGTTTCTGTTGGGTTCAATTGATTTTTATGAGTATAAGATTAATGCTTTCAGATTCAAGTATATTGATCTCACTCGGTCGGCGGTTTGATGGCTGGTATTCATCAAATTTTGTTGACTCTATCAATCAAAAGCGCAATTATAGTGCTAAAATTGGTTAGGAGAAGATTGCACCTTTGTTGTTACTAACAAGGACAAAAACCCTGGTATACTGTTGGCGTTCCAAGCGTAACTGACCTTTACGTTTAAAAGTGGCGCAGTTTTCAACGTGTATGTCTGTCAAGTCAGAGGTCATGATGCCAATAACTATCGATGAACATCCATTGGTGTGGGAGACCAACCGCCCTGGTTAATTGCGGTCAACAGGTAAGGTGGAAAATGTAAGTTTCTCGTAAGAGCGGCTCCAGGATACCTTCCATCTATCCAAGTGAGGTGCTGCAAACACCCTTTTAATGAGCATAGAAAGTTTATTTTGCCATTAAACACACTACTAATTAATTTTTCAACCAGCCTCAACTGAAAACTTTTTGTTTTTAGTTAATTACGCCAGCGCCACAATAATTTGATAAACATCTGAACAAAGATGAATGATAAAATCTAAATCAAAGCATGAGATTTGTTTCCCTGGTATTATTTTAAGCGAGTTTCAATGTTTAAAATGACGAACTGGCAGATCAGGTTTGTATAGGTACACCATTTTAAAACTCACCTTTCTCTCTCTCTTCACGTAAAATCTGTGTCGTAGTGCCTTTTAGGGGTAAAATGGACAAAGAAATTAAGTTTACAAATCAAATTGTGTGCATCTAACGACGAAAAGGCTCAAAATGCTTGCAATTAATAGATCTAATATTTATTTCGCCGGCTAATCATGCACAAAGCTAGTGGTAGTCAGGGAATATTTCATGCAAGGAGGAGATATATTATTCCGAGGCCATAATAGAGGGCTCTTGTTTTCAGGGATTTTTCAAAGGTATAATCGACTCTAGCCTAACGATTGACGCTCCTCAACTCCTGTGTAATTATGCCTTCGTCTCTTAATGTTGCCACGTTAAGGGGCGAGACTGTCCGACATAAGGTAATTTTAGAAATGGGTGTGATCAAAAATAATATGTTACAGTGTCTATTTTATTTGCACACAGGGGGATGAAATACTCACAGCATTATTAAAATATAGAAATGTGCTTAAATAATTTTTTAATATAGCGCAAAATTATACATATTCAGTATCTCGGTGCTTATTGGTTCGATTTCAATGCATAACAATATTGATTTTTCATTCACGCCTCTCTGTAACAAATTTCAAATTTCAAAGCCTCTTTTCCATTCCCAACTTTTAAAAAGGTAGAGGAGAAACTATGGAGATTAGTGACACGTTTAGAGGACTCATTTGGATGGGAGACAAAGGGATTAGACTCCAAGATATTTACATTTCGAGCATGATTATCATTGCAAAATCGAGAAAAAAAGTGCGTTGATAGGCGCTAGTTTGTTCTGTTTGTCTTGCCAGAGTTTGAAAAGTGGGATTAATGAAAAATAATTCACCGTTTCAAAAATTTCCCGAGGCAGTTTTTTCTATGACAAACAATGACAGTAAAGTTACGTAACATATTTCGCAGACTATCCCATTTCCAATGGAAGTCGGATTTGATCAAATGTTGTAATGAACCGTCTATTCTATGACGAAATAATTTATTTGAATATCAAAGCTTTCTGACGGACTACAATACCTTCTCACTAATTCAAGATCGATCAGTCAGGGAAACAAAGCCTTCAAGATATCTCAGCAACTATCTTGTTTAATGAATAAGTGATATTTGAACAGAATTTTGGACAATTTTGTGTATTTTTTAAATATTTTCAAAATTTATTTTATTTTTAAACAAAAAATATTAATTAATTAAATAATCAATCGATTTTTTGTTAATATTTGAAAAGCGTTCAAACAATTTTTTTCTATATTTCGTCTTTAACACAATGAAAGGAAAAAATTCAGAAAAAACAGAAATTTTATCTTTATTTCTATTATTTTTAAATAATAGAAGATTTTTTAATAATTTTTAAATTACGATCATGTTTCCTAACCTGTAAACCCAGTTATTCATATATACAATTCAATCACTCTTCTATTTCAGAGCAGAAACAGAATTTATTAAATATTTTAACTAACATATGTTTTTTTCTTTATTTAAAAAGAGGCTTTTTTCCAAAATTCAAATAAAATTTGCTAAGCTCATCCAAATTTCAAGTGAAATTTAATTACTTTTAAATAATGAATAAAGTAAATGAATAGCAGAAATAATGCATTTTCGAAACTTTCGAAACATTCAATCAACCCCAACAATCTTTCGATCTGGCATAATTGTGGCGAAAAGTTAGTAAAAATCGTCGTCTAACACTTTTTTATTTGTTCCACAGAATAAATTATTAAATTAACCAATTTCCTGTGATTTTTGTCAATCAAGATAGATATTCCACAGGACCTTTCTCGGTGAATTAAGTTGTTGTAGGCGACAAAGACCCCATGATGGCATTTATCTGCGATGCTAAAGACCGGGATTGTGAAAATTCTCCCATTAGAAGAACAGTTCCGATTTCCTCAGTATTATATTCCCCTCCATTGAAACATTATACATAATCATAAGAAACATTTCAAAGTAATGCCAAACTTCTGAAATATGATCACCTCTGTGACCTTGAATAATTAACAACAGAAAACATGAAATTAAATGAATAAAAATAGTATTTATTCTTATCTTTCAAGCATATCTATGTTTATGAACACAAGGTCACCTGTGAGATATGATTTCAACAAGGAATACACGGCCTTCAATATTATTTTTAATTTGGGGGGGGGAGAAGTAAATTACAGTACCTAATTCTTAAAGGTGAAATGTTTACACAACTCCATTCACCTTCGGGATTCCTTTGTCTCTGCGTACTTCATTCAATGGAATTCAGAAAACATTAAGTTGGAGCTCATTCTTAAAGACAGAGCAGATAGCTCACAGATAGCGAAGGTTTTCACTTAGTTACGTTTTTAATCTCGCAATCAAATTAACCTGATTGAAAGTCTATACCGAGTTGACCAAGTCCCATCTCTCGAAGTACTGATTAGACGATTATAATAAATTTCATTAGCCTAATACATGTAAACAGAGATATAAATGAAAAAAAATAGACATTAAAGACTGATTATTAATTAAATGAAACACTCTCTGCAGAAATTTATCCCTATTTAGCCTAAAGTTCTTTTTCTTCCTTCCTCCAGTTTGAAAGAGAGCGTCATCTAGGACACTTTCTCTAAATTTAAGACATCGTATTTATTTTTTGTTTTAGTTTTATTAACTAAGTTTTTGAAGGTTTCAAAAAGTACTTTTATCATTCAAATTACTTTTTTTTCCGTCAATTTTTTGCAAATTTCAAGATAATTTTGTATCCCCTTACTTGTGCCCATACGGATGATGGTTGTATACTAAAATAAACCTTAATACAGTGGAATAAATAAGAGTTTCTTTTGTCTTATTGATACAAAAACCATTGATGCAATCCTTCATGGAATAGATTGTTTGAATTATTTCGGCCTTGTGATTAAACGAAAATGGACTCTAATACCCTAAAAAAAAAGAAAAAAGAAAAATATTAAGCAGAGTAGAATAAATGTAAAAAAAGAGAGGACACTTTAGAGAAAGTGTACTAATTGATTTATAAAATAAATTTCTTTGAACTGACCGTTTAGACCATCGACCTACTTTATTCCCCCTTGGAATCAACAAGAACCGACCTTCATGATTACTTCTGCGTCTTCATCGGGAGCAAATGGGTCAGGTAAAATTAATCAATATTAGTACTGCCAAACAGAAAATATAGTTATAAAAATTATAAAGCTGAATAATTTCATGGTTTTCCATTCAACTATAAAGACACTACTCGTCTTAAAATTAGTGATTGACTATTCCACTCTCCAGTCCAAGAATTTAAAACTGATACCCTCTTCAGTAGTGTTAAGGCATACTTCAATTAGCACTGATATCTAAGAACCAGCATTGACATGAAATCGATCCCTCCGGATAGTAAAATATATAATGTGAAGTTGATCAAGCATATCAAGAAATACTTGTCCCTTGGCTCAAATGAAGGAAGCTGATCGATACAAACAAAACTTTTATTTAACAGACTTTCAAGAATTCATCGGATATAACCTCTTCTAATAGAAAGCTCATTGGTGTTTCATTCATTAAATATGCAGGCATTTTTATTTGTTTTTAATTTTTATTATTCAACGATGTGATCTTGGTGTTGTTTTAACCTTGATACTTCTTTAATTAATGCAGTGTAGAATATTCAATGATACCTTTTTGAGCATTTCATCCGGTTTTATTGCTTTTCTTTTTTCAAAAAAAAGCAATCTCCTTCAAAGGACACAGTTAAATTTTAATTAAGTTTCCTTATTTAGTGGTTTTAATCTCTATTCCTCTCTCCACAATATTTTCAGATTTGGATATCGATGGAGCAAAAACAGATTGGTTACTATTTAGGTACCCCTTTCATTACATTAGGTACAATATTATTTGGGTAGAATATAAGATGACCGGAAAGATTTGCCTATTATAATTTCTTTCACCATAATTGAATGATTTCCTGTAATTTTGTTGCCATGGGAAATAAAGTACAATACTGCCGAGGAAGTATGCATGTATGCTTTTTTCCTTGAAACATATGAGATATGTACTTTCAAATGCCTTAAGATAAGTGGAGAAAAGACATTAAGCAAGTTTATTCCATTTCGAACATTGACGCCTCACGAAAGTAACTAAGTGTTCATTTTAGAAGTAATTAAAGAAACATTATTTATATAAATTGCCCATGTATTGAATGGATCGAAAAATGTGAGATCGTGGATAAAGAAGCAGCTGTAGAAATCGAGGTAGAAGCGGAGAGACCAGGGTGTTCATCCTGAGAGAGAGAGGGAGAGCAAAATATCAAAATATGTTTTAAAAAATATCAATTTTCAAAAAATGGAGACCGGAATCAGTGAACTGGAAATCCTTTTTAATTCGCAAACGAAAGCTTTCATGGTTTTGAGATTCCTGAGGAAAGATTATGGGATTTATGAAATAAGATAGACAATTTAAAAGAGTATCAACATTTATGCGGATTTAGAGAGGATTTCGCCATGAAATTTCCAAATGGTATGTTTATCAGACAATATTTTTGTAGCTTCCATAGTATTTTTTTTGCTTCTACGGAGGAAATTGGGTCTCTTCACTCAAAGTGTATGGTGATCAATGAAGTACAATACTTCGCAAGATTCTGTTGAGACCAATTAGGTCAATTTTCTGGAAACAAAATTCTCTCGGTTCTCTAGCTCAGTGATACGGGCCAATAACGAACAAGACCAACACATGGCTTCGGACATCCCTCTGGTAGTACTAGTTGTAATTATCTGCCGAGGACTCACAGGCGACTGTGAAAGCCTTGTTTAAATGAACGAATTATACACGTTCCTCACCGGTAAACAAATGCGACGCCACCCCGATGTACTCGGCGACACACCTCAACCCATCCCCCTCCCCCCTGTCTGATCCTCTCCGACTAAACCCTGCATACTATTAGCAAGTCCTCTCTCCATCCTGTTCAAGTAATGAATTTTGTTAGAAGATAGAAGGTATATCCTGCAGGACAGCCAGTGGAAATCCAAATACCTCAGCTGCTAGTGACCCTTATTAACCTAAAGTGAACATGACAAGATGCTTGTACACCTTGGTGGTCAGAGGATGGTCACCTTAATTCCCATCAAATGACTGATATGGGAAATCATTAACGTTAACAGAAGTTAGGAGGAGACGGCTAAACTTCAGCACCTCTTACGAAGAAAATTAATGATGGTGAAATGAAAAAATAACAATTGAATTCAATAACTTTTTTATATTAATACATGATATGATAATTTAATTTTCAGAAGTCAGTTACTTAATATATAAATGAAACGGCAAATAGAACTGACGCTTGTGATCTCAAATTTCGTTCATTGTCTGTTCATTTTTACAACAGAATTTGAGCGCTGGAATTTTGGGGGAAATTTCCAACCAGCTCATCTATTCAAATGGTCAGATAGGACAATATTCCTTCTATTAATATTTCAAATCAATCCTTAGTTTAATATTTGCCTCTCAATAACGCGAAGCCTATAATTACCCCTACTCAACCCAAAAGCTCAGTTAAAACGTTAATTGCACTCCTATAAGATTTCTCGTAAAGTTAAATTGCTTGACAAGGTGATTAAGCTGAATAATTCTGAAAGAACAAAACTAAACGGTTAATTGCTCAAGATCACCATAGTTTCTAATTAATTAAACAAAGTTTCTCGACTTCCATATTTACACTTAATTCATGATTTTAAATGATGGAAAATTGATTTTCGAATCGATAATTTGTAAAGTTTAAACATTTTATAAGTTGGCTAGTACAAATGGAAGAATTTTTTGTAAGTAATTAAATTACCACAATAGCGGCTATAAATATCCGAATATTTTGTTTGAAAGGGTCCTTTTTCAAATAGGAGATTTCAAAACATCCATCAGATGGGCACGGTCATACGCATTGGACAATATCACTTAGAGATTGAGTTTATTTACAAAGGTTCTGCCCTTAATGGAAGTATGTATTTGACATATAAATAGAAATCCATTACGTTATTGTCATTTGAATGTGAAATAAATACATTCCTGCAGAACGGGAATTTTCTTTCTCCTATTTTCGGCAACCAGTCGCGCTATGCAATATGATGTTAGCTACCTTTTTTTGTAAATATCCGTTATTTTTTTTCTAATATCTTGATACAAAATAACTTACAGATAAGGTATTTACACTAACAGGCTTTTTAAATTCCTTTCCAAGCGTCCAGAATAGGGCTGTCTTAAAAAGGTCTACTGAATTCCTGATGTTGTATCCAAATACCCCTTCTCTCCGGCGGAGGTGTAAAAGAGCCTTCCAATTGGGAATTTGTGCAAAAACACACCTGTTGCCAGGTTTAGTTACTAGTAGATTCCCCAAATGGCGTATTTTCTTCTCTTAGTCTGTTTAAAAACAAATTATTTTTTTAAATTAATTTGACTAAATAATTCAATCTGATTTCAATTATAATTTCATAAAAACCTAACTAAATTTAATAATTCCGGCCTAGGAGGACTGTAAAGTAAACTAGCATAAGAAGATTTGTTTAAGTGAATTACCCGAACAGGGTAATGATTAATGAGAAGCAACCATTGGAAGAGGTGGTAATTCTGAAGTACCAGGGGATATTTTCTGATTTTCCTCAAAATATATTACCTGTGCATCTTTAAAGGCCCCACGATTATGGTTATTTTGAGCTCGAGATTATAAAACTGGTTTTATTTTTTTTTCTCCTCTATTATTGAGGAAAAAATGTAGATCTGGTTCAAATTTTATAATCTAGGGAACAGGAAGTATTTTGAACCACTGCTATAGGATCATTGTTTTTGCTACGGTTACTGAGGTAGAATAGATCAACGGAGGAGAAATTCCAGACCATAAACTTACTTTCGTGTACTATTAATAGCCTCTGTAGTGGTTTCATACGAGCTATAAATAAAACTATCGTGCGATATTGTCACGTAATGTCAATTCAAAGTTGTAAATGCGGTTGAGAATGAAGTTTCATTTAATTCTATGGAGGGGCAATAAGAATATTAATGATAGTTAATTAATTTATACAAAAAAGTTTTATTTAAGATACGGGTTAGACGGGTGGGAGAAAAAAGATTATTTGGAGGTCTTAGTCCTGAAGTAAATATCTTCTTTTACGTCAATTCAGTTCTTAACGCTTCACGCTTTGAGATATATGAGAGCGTCTGGTTAGATATTTAAAAATTTGAGAGTTTTTTGCATTATTACTTCCGTAACAAGGCATGTCACAATACTTTCAAATTCATTCGGGGTAGAACAAGTCTCCATTCAAATTGACCGAGGAAAGTGATTGCATGGCGACGCAGCGCCCTTCTTTAAAATTACAAGGCTCTTAGTCGGTATAAGCTATCGAGATTTTTCCCAATGCCAATAATAGTAATGTGGTACTAGCTTATGCTATTCCAACGACGAAGGACGAATCAGAGTGACCTTAAATAATTACCAAAATTTAGCGAACAGTGGCACTGTATTCGCTCTTAACTCCTTCTACCTTTCTGAAACTCCTAGACTTCTTTGTCTTTTATTTAGGCCAAATCATACTCTTCAAAGAGTATGCATAGCATCCATTCCGACAATCGACGTGCCATAGCCATATTCCTGGTGAGACTATTACAGGAAAGTAATCTCTTTTCAATGACTCCCATTAGTACTTGGCCACTTCTTTTTTAAATATCACTTTTCTTTAGAGCGTTCACCTTTTCTTCTCTTGGATTTTACTTTTTGTTTATGAACATTCTTCCTTTATTTATTAACTGTAATTAAAATAGCCCTGTCATAACTTGTGAAGTGATTTGCAAACAAATTGAAAAATAAGTCGTTTTAATGCCGATTTTTATTTATTTTATAGAAAATATTCTCGCATTGAAGTCGAGTCGCATGAACTGATTTGAGAAAAATTCACAGAGAATGCGCTAGGTTCTACTGAGTCATATTTAATTGAAACAACCAATTCAGCAAGTCATTTAGGTCTTTGTCTAAATGGTAATTATCAGGTTGCAACACATTTTCTGCCCATTTTTTAAATTTGAATAAAAGTGAAAATTTTGTCAAAAATTCACTTATTTCGTGTTCAACTAGTCACCATTTTTATGAATTACATCTTCTCATCCTGCCATGCGCTTTCTCATTCCTTCTTCATAGAATTTAGCCAGTTTGGACTCAAAGCAAGAAACTAGCTTCTTCATCTCGGCTTCTTCTCTTGAAGTAAGTCTTTTTCCCATTACATGATTCTGTAAGCTCCTGAAAAGATAAAAATTGGTTGATACAAGATCGGGAGATCAGATGGGGGATGCATGACTTCCCAGCCAAATTTTTCAACGAGATTTCTGGTTGTTCTTGAAGTGTGAGGTCTGGCATTGTCATGGTGCGGAATTGCTCCTTTTTGATTCATCAAAGAAGGCCGTTTTCCCTGTTGTTAACTGCTTTTAAACAAATTACCTGCCGACAGTAAACTTCAAATGTTATTGTTTGATTGTCACCCCCTAGTTCATTATAAAACGTTTCCTTCAAATCCCACCATACACACAAAAGAATTTTTGTCGGGTGCAGTCCACTTCTCGGTTTGGAAGTGAAATTGGCTTTGAACCACGACTTAGGCACTGTCTTTTACGCTTAACATTGTTGTAAAGGTTCCACCACATCTCGTCGCTGTCAGTTGTGATTGGGTGTAAAAAAGGTGCGTGAAGTTCAGTTTACGAGAACACAGTGAAACACAACAGGTCACACGCTGTTGCTTGTTGAATTCTGACAAATCGTGTGGAAAGCATTTCCCAGCTTTTGAGACTTTCCCAGCCAAGTCTTTTCATTTCCCTATGCATGGTCATATAGCGACTTACGTTTAAGGTTTTGCTCAGTTCTCTACTAATGCAGGTTGGATTTTCATCAATGGCAACTTCCAATTGCTCAGAATTGAGTTTTTGAGCATCCCACTCTCGGTTCGTCTTTCGGACTGAAGTCATCCATTTTGAAATTACCTTCTGCACCACCTTCTACAGGCCTTTTCATTCACAACATCATTTCCATAAGTGTCTTTGAGTGTTTTTGCTGCTGAGTTTGCCGTATTTCCTTCATGAAATTCAAACAGAAAATATGCCTCGTATGTTCTTTATTTGGAGTGTACATTAGAACTAGGAATGGTTATTAACAACGAAAATTTCACACAATCAGGAAGAAGAAATAATATTTTATTAATTGCCATCAATAAGCATACAACATTAAGGAGCTAAATTGAAGTATTATGCCCTAAATACATCGCTCAAAAATTGGACAGAACTTCTGTTACAATTTGATACTATATGTAAAAAATATATATTTTAAGGCGATTTTCTTAGTAAATTAATAAAATTAAAATATTTATAAGCAAATCAAAAAATACCGCAATCGATTGGAAAAGTTATCGCAAATTTAAATCAAAATCCAGACCCCGCTGCAGAATTTTTTGCCTGACTCAAACGCAGTTAACTGCTTCTTGGATTCCAGAAGGCTTTGATATGTGGGAGCAACACTCCATCATAACAAGCCTGTTAATTTAACGTACCTTCTGGACAACCACATCCAATGCATAAAGCAAATTCTGGAACGTTAGGTTATAATTTACCTGAAATTTGGCACTCTTACATTGAGCGGAAACTGAAAATTCTTCTTGACTAGACTAACATACTTTCAAAGGAAACTTAATTTATCAAATGCGGACAACTATATTCAATACAGAAGAGTTTTTAACGACCATTGAGCAACAAACCACTCACATAAACTCCTTTTCAACCAGGTTAGAGTTTGGTAAAAATTGCAAAAGTTCACTACTTAAAAAATTTCATAAAATTTTACTTTTAGTCTTCATCAAGAAGAAGCAATCAAATTTGCGTCATGTTTAATCGCAAGCTGTAAGTATTGCATTATTCCAACTAACCGGCGTCTAATTCGGATAGGCACTCAAATCTTCGTGATCACATGGATATACATACTACTCCCATGGAATATTGGTATGGCTTTATTCGTGAAATATCGACATCTGTATGGCCACCTATTAACTGACGCTCTGTCCATTTACTCAAGAGAAAATCTTCAGTTACTCAATCTCCGGGAAGAGATGATCTCCGCAGGATCGAAATTTCCAAATTTACTCCCCACTTTTACATATAAGAACTGGGAATAATCATTAGAGTCACATTTTTTTAATTAAAAGTTAACTTTTCACCCCAATTTACTAAATAATTTGCTGCAGTCCAGTCTGCCCAGTCCGACCAGCGTCATTTCTGGATGACTTTTCCAGTCACAAATTGTAAGGCTTAACCAATTTTCAGGAAGAGCAGCACTTAATCGCTAAATTCCCATCTGGGAAAATTTTAACACCATTCTCCAAAACTGGGTAAAGTCCCATTTCTAATATAATTTGTCTTTGATATCCGCATGTTTAGGTAGTTCAAAAGAGCTTATTATGAATGGTTTTGGGATATACTCTAGTAGACCAGATGGGAGCACTTCCGCTCCAATGGGCCATAATATTTATATACCGCCGCGTTTACGACTTCCTGTTTCTCGCTGAACAATTTTGTGAGATAAAAAGAACTTGGTTCGAAAATTTATAAGTTAGCGAGCTAGAAGGTCCTCGACCTCAAGAGCCAACTCAAGAGGCTAAGAATAGCCAAAGGAATCAGTGATTACTCCTCTTAATAAGTATTCACTAGATTCATAAATCTCATATTTAACAACTTAAAGATAGTAATAGATAATTAGTTAAATAAAAAATTAATTCCAGTAACTTTTAGTTGTGAATAGGTTGGATTACTTTCAATCATTTATGCTGTCAGAAAGTATCAAATAGTGAGTTAATCTGGATTTTGAAAAGCAGTAAATTTCCCGCTCCCCTTTTGGTCCTTAATGTCTTCATGCTCATAGCACAAATTTTGAATAAATAAACAAAAAATGAAACTGAAATTGAGTAAGTATTAAATTTTAATAAATATTGAGTTATAATTTACTGATATTTTTTATTTTTGCTTTAGGTATAGTGATGAAGCATAAATTTGAACTCTGAAGGTCAAAAGAAATAGGCGTGATCGATTTACTATAAAATTGTACTTTTCATTCTCTGATTCGAATAATTGGGATCAGTTTTCTACAGGCTAAAGTTCAATGGGAATATTCATTTATTCAATTAAGTAATAACAATTATATATGTCACGTCCTTTTTCATGATGAATGTTTATATACAGATTCTGATACATATATTAGCTTTTTAAACACCAAATGGAATTTTGAAATCCCCAATTTCCTTCAAAAGTACATCAGCATAATTGTTCAGTTATAAATAGGTGGTCGCGATAATGGTAGTCTAGGTAATAATTATGAAAAAATTCAAATACTTTGCAAGAGATTATCAAAAAAATAGGAGAAATTTTGACAAAAATTACGAATTTTAATCGAATAAAAGACATTTGAGAGCAGGTTAGCACCAAAGATGGGAAAAATTTTAACTCCGGTAGAGAATTCCCATTCCTTCAGTGGTGTATGAAATGTTATAAGAGGTCTAATATCCTATTTGTGAAACTTTAATACCCTTTTTCTATATAATAATATTTAATTAGCAAAGGTCATGTTTTCTAAATTCAATTTATTGCCTTTTCCGTCATTGGCTAACGTTGACATGTCCTTGTGCATCTGCTCACAAGTGGATAAAGTTATAAGGGCTCCACTTTTGTACTAATTTATCTTGAACATCTTCAGGATATGTGGAAATTTCATTTCCATGGAAGAAGAGGTTTCAAGACAATTGAGAACAATTGTATTGTATTGTATTGATTTTCTCTTGTAGCTTCACGGACGCGTGTTTAAGGTTTCGGCCCTAAGTTGTCTGATGCTAAAGGAAAGCTAACACTTGTCATAGAACGAGTTTAATGAACGAGTGTTTGCATTATTCCCACCTTCATTTTTGTCGAGTGATTGACCGGTGAGTAGCTAACATTTTCAGCCTTAAAACCCGTTGAAACTTTCAATTTAGCATGGCTCACTGAGGTACATTTACTCACGGTGAACCAGTATTATTATTCACATTATATGTTGCGATAATAGCACGCACCAGCGATAGGAGTGCAGCCAAAATCGGTTAATTTTGAAGGGACTGAAGAGATACTTAAGGTATTAAGTAGTCTAACTTCATCTGATTTAGGGATGCGATTATGCAATATTTACTCAGTGAATTTTTCCCGTTTCAAAATCAATTTTGATTGCTTGTAATGTCGAATGGTGAGCGAATTCAGCGCTTATTAAGGGGTCGGTTGATTACAATGGTTGGTCATGACACCTCAATTAATTTTTTTCCCAAAATTTTGAGAAAGTGAAATGATTTGACCTGATATTGAACAGCTTACGTGATTCTTACAAAGCACAGCTGAGGTACCTTAAGTATTCAACTTAGGAGAATTAAATAGAAAGCGGTGTTAACTCACGGCGAACTATGTAGGTCATTATAAGTTACCATTTTTCATATCAACTTTTCAAATAAAGACGAATTTGTGTACAATACCAAAGTGCATTCCTGTTGGTTTTATTTTTAGGGGAGAAAATCAACGCCCTCTTTGCACATCGTCATTTGTGGACTGAACTTGAACAAATCTCCTGCTTTTGACATTCCATGTACATTTCCGTGAGTGGTTGTTCAAAACTCTCCCTAATTTGGAATGGTATTTTGGCATTTAAGTTCTAAAAATAATCTCAACACCGAATTAGTCGAACATGAAAAGTTATTTTATTTTAAGGGAGATTACTTTTCCATTTTGCTCTTGCTCGACTGGAATTTTTAGGTTAACAAATCATCTTGGTTTTGTGTGACTTAATGAAGATCTTATGGAAGTTGCGGTGATTTTACTACGCCAATATGTACTTGTGAATGGAATAGAATCTTTCAATTTTTAAAGTTTTATCGCTTTCCTCCAACGGAGGGAATGCAATCGATAATATTTCATCCTCTTACGCTATTATTTTTGAAATATTGTTTTATGGTTTCATTAGTCTCTAACTTTTTTTAATATTACACTAATTGCCTGGAGAACTACTCAAATTCTTACGGGGAGTCCCCTCTGTTAATAAACTGGATGTATTAAAATATCGAGACATCGAATTGCCTACGCAGTCTCTGTGACTTTCGCCTCTACAACAGATAGCAATTTTTTGGAAATATGAAGCAGTGAAATGGAACAAGTGATCAAAAAAGTGGAAAGATGGAGGTAAGTTAATTTTGACGCCTTGAATTTATTCTATAACTCCACTGAACCATGCTCTCATTGGACAATTTAAATTAAGTCTTGCTTTTGAGTCAAAAATTTTATCTTTTATTCAATATCAATTCGCAACTTTCTCCTCTCTGAAAAAATGTAATAAAAATTTTTTCGCATTGTTTTTTCTAGGCCAGTTCATGTTTACTCCATTTTAAATGGCCGCAAAGATTTTTTAACATTATTTACACGATTTTAACGTAAAATCTACTTAAAATTACAAATGTATTTAGTAATTAACGGCAAGGATTTTAAGTGGAGAGTGGATGGCGAAAAAGTTGTCCCTTCATTATGCACACCGGATTCGTGGAAGAAGGCTGGCAAAAAAGATGAGGTGTGCCAAAAGTCATTTTCGGAGAAACACTCATTATTCCATGATTTTCCTCCTCATAGTAGAAAATGCCTTGGAATAAACTAAATTTTAAACAACCAATCAAAATTAAATCATTTTGAATTTATATAAAATAATTTTTGATGACTGAATTCTATTGGGAGTTTCAATGCATCCAGAAATATGCCTGAGTCAAGAGAGGCTGATAAGTAAATAAGTAATAATTACTTGCTTAGACTTGAACCAAGAGGTCACAAAGAAAATGGAATTTTATTGCTATTTTAAAGAGGTTATATTTATCGATTTCATTTGGATTTCATTTTAGAGGTTATTAAGTTGAGCCAGGGTCATATTTTTACCTCTTGCTGGTGACTCCAACAGAATAACCAGACAAATTTTTCGAGTACGAAAACCGAAAATTGATTCATTAAGGGACGATTCTGCCTTGTAGATGCTGAAATCAAGGCACTAAGAGTTCCGAACGCATTTAAATTTTTTCAACTTAGCGGATTAGTTTAAGTTCCGTATATTCAAAATATTAAATTTCAGGATCCAATTGCTAGATTCCACTGTATTCAAATTTTATCGACCTTTTGATTTCATTGATCCACTAACCATGCAATCCGAGAAAATTCATTTATTTAGATGAATAAAAAGACGGCTGATGTATGCTATGATGTTTTTGACATAAAAGGGTTTGTTTGGAGTGATATCCCACTTTCACTATTGCATTTACTGAGGGAAAGAAAGTGAAAGATTACCGCATAAACTTATTTGAGATTGGAGACGATTCATGACTGGAATATTTGCAATTTTTCTCTTCACTTAACGATGAATTCTCCAAATGAGTTACACATACCGGTTCTCAAGGGCTATGGCTTGAATTTTTCTGTGTTTTCGAAATCTCACTCCTGACAAACCAGTTTACATCTGCCCAATAGTTGAAGAGCGCGTGTACAAGGTTTTAACGATTTCAGTAGATTGGGTGGAGGGGCTACTAATATTTGGAGATTTAATAAATTATTAAACTAAATAAATTTCGAATTACGACTGGAACAACCACTAATCGTACTCGACCTTCACGATTTTGTAACCCTTCTATTTACTATGCTTCATATTTGAAGGATAATTCATTTAAAAGTGCAGACAGTGGTTTTCATCACATGCACACATCGGTTATTTTTGGAGATTCTACCCTATGCATTTTGGAGCAGCGATGAAGGTCAAGTTTTCCTCGATCATTGGGTTCGACAAATGTTCTTTTAAATAAAATTGAGAATTCGGATTCCCCTTAAACAAATACAGTTGGTAACAAAGAAGTCTGTGGACTCGTGGACTCGTTTATGATAAGATCTTCCGTACCTTGTCTTTTACATCACAGTTATTAACGCATTTAATTTCGATCTGGACATGTATTTTTCTTTATCGATCCATTATAAAATTTAACTATAACAATGGGCGTCCTTTTTGAACATTTAAGCCTCTCGAGGTCTTTATGGGAGTGAAATTTTGAGTCACCGTTTGAATGTTGATTGATTGATTGATTTAATTTTCATATTCCTCCGGAAAGTCTTTACTCCCAAAGGTGCTCATATTGGCCCACTGTTTTATTTGCCATGAATTATGTATGCAAAATATTATTGATGGCGTAGTTAGGGATGCTTGCCACAGGGTGAGTTATCTGGCGACGACTTCATACTCTGGAATATTCTAGAATAATATCAAAAATGGCGTGATTTTGTTTTTCCTGTCCTTTCCTTTAAAATGCTTTATTTAAAATTGTAAGTTTTTTATTATTTATTATTTATTAAATAACTCAAATAATAATTATTACTCTTATTATGAATCATATTAGAAAACAAAAACCTATATTAGACTCCCCGCCAATAATTTGCCATGTAGGATTTCTACACCGCTACATCTATTGCTGGATCTTCATTGCTAAAATGTTTTCTTCTCTTTCGACTGATATTTTAATTAAATTTATGCTTTATTTTAACTCCGGTAGATCATATCAATGAAAATTTTCCCGATCAATAATTTGAGCCTAATGGATTTTATATGAGATGAGAAGTAATAGGTATTTTTATTAACATTCAGGAGTAAACTTCAGCGTGCTCTGCCACGTTAATATCCTGACTTTACCTAATCCCTCCTGAAAATCGAACATTGAAACATTAATACATATTGGATTGGAATATACTTATTATATAAACCCGCCAATGAATCGTATTTAAAAATCAAAAAACGAAAAATAATTTTTTTCGGACTTTATTTTCAACTTCTTCATCCCTTATTGGACTATTTTATGGTCCGCCGGGTTCAAATTCTTTCCCATGGGTAATAGTATATCTCGATCATCGTATTTCTTTCCAAATGAATGACTTAAAAGTTGCTAATTAGGTTATCAATCCTTTATAATTCATAATATTTATATATTAATGAATAAATAATATTTAAACTATTTGAAACATTTGAATAAAATAAGTCAAGTGTTGTGCGATGTATTAAAACACCATTTGTCCATCGGGTAGATCACGACTAAAACAGTGCACCGCAATTCTCGTATATTTCAGTCATGAACATTTCAGCAGAATGCAATAAAACTGAATGCCCAACCATCCTTGACAATTAGAGATGGGGTCCAAGGTCGTTTGTCTCTATCTCCGAGGACGTGCTTCGGAAGGTTGGAACTTTGTTGGTAAATGATATATGTATTTCGTATGTGATGTTGACATCTAAAAGCTTCAAATAAATCAATATTATAAGAATCGAACTGTCCAAAAGCCAAAAAGTTTAATTATTTATTTTATCTTTAACAATTTAATTCATTAAATCGTCAAAATACTTAAATTTGGCTACAATTTTATAAAAAAACAGAGAGCTAAAACAAATTTTTGAGTGATTCAGACCTTTTTCCTGCAAGAACGAAGATGACTGTGGTAAACTGAGTGTTCTGGTCTGAAATATTCACAATCTGGAGGAAGTTATAATAAATGAAGTGACTCACCATAACGGGACTTCGGCCAAGTCCACTACGTCTAGACTGATTAAGTTAATTTCTTTTCCTCGGCCAATGGGTGGCGAACGAAAGTATTAAGACGGACTGATTTAATTAATTGACTAACTAAAATTCGGAATATCATGGACGAGAATTTCTTCTGCAATCCATAGAACGAATCACGAAATTTGAATTTTAAAACGTGAACTATCCAATTAATAAATAATTTACAATACGAGACAAAAAATTCAAATAAAGTTGAAGTCGTTTGATATCCTGAAATTCTTATCAAATAATTTTCGACTCCTTCATCCGCATTTCTTTTTGTTCTTCAAATTATACCTCTATCATAAAAATTTAAACAAAAGTTCATTTTTCACGATAGATTTGAAATAGCTCAAATTTTGATCTCCTTCTTCTAATATGAATCAAAAAGTATTACGTAGCTGATGTCATTAAGAAGTACTATGCATTATGTAATTCAATAAATTTAGGGAATTATTAGTAAAATATAATGATATGGCTGGAATTTGATTGTATGTGGAGTAAAGTGTAGTTTGTCAGTTCGGATGTTATTTGTTTTAATGTGATTACTCGATTGGTTGCCAATAGAAAACTATGCACTAGAATTATAAACAGGATTAATGTAACCCCCAATGGAGCGCATTTCAATAAATTCACTCCTGTGATTACCGGGAATTCGCTTCCAAAAATGCGTCTGTGAAGTCTCAGAACACTCACATTCCTGAAATAGGAAATTACCTCATGAATATTCGTCAATGAAATTGTGACATATTTCAAAGAGTAGGATGTGGAAAATTTATCCCAACCATTGATAGATAAATTTGAAGAATAAGCGAAAATAAATTAAAACAAAAGTTCATGTTTTAAATTATAAAATAAGATTTATCTGAGTATAAGCTCTAATAATTTTTAAAAAATTACTGAAAGGTCTCAACTTTGAGTTCTTTGTAATTAATCCTTTAGTCTATTTTGTTAAATTCAAAAAATTAAAACTGTTTTTTTTTATAATTTAGACAACTAATCAAGTGCCTTAAAACTTGACATCAGGAATTTGCATAAAAGTGCTCTCAGATATTTAATAATGAAACCAACTCTCACTACTTAGTCGACTTAAACAAAAAATTTGAGCATTATTTTGCATTATAAACAAGACGGAATGAAATTGTTGCCCGTGTAATATAAATTTGTGTTGAATTCGAAATGTCTGGCCATCATGGACGGTATTTTTATCACCTGGCAATGGCCCGATGGTCTGATATCGTTTGGTGTCGCATGGTGAAAAAGTTCGTGTTTTTCCTGTACTATTCATCAAAAAGTTGATTTGAATATTTGAGGCAACATCTGATAAATATTTTTCACATGCAACGGGAAACTCCAGAAAATTCGTATATATACATGTACATAGCTGTTGAATGGTAGAATTTGAAATGAATTATGAAAATCTCTGAATGGCATTAAAATTGTGACTTCTTTATAAAAGAGTCGGGAATAAAATAAAACGAAGATTCGGGTCACTTGGACCTAACTCTTGCAGGAGCAATATGAGTGACGGTAAATTAACGGTTTACTAGAGTATATCATCGTTTTGGTAGAAATAAAATTTAAAGCAGTGATGCGATCAAGTTTCCCCTAGAACTGGGACCACAATGCTTTGATGAACAAAGACCCGAAAGATGGATAGATTTGGACCGATTCAATGAGCAGTAAAAGAGAGTTTACTCATGCTGAAGATGCGTTTTGTAAGTTGTTATAATTTAATATCCAGTGGTTTTAGCTTTATTTGCACTCCAAAACGGCCAACAAATCCCGGAAGTCAATAGCAACGGGGAATTAAACAATTGACATCAATTTATTCGTAATTCTGAAAGGCAAGTATGTAAATGCTGTGAATAATTATTAAAAAATAGTAATTTATTTGTTCTTGGACAAATTTTTTCATTTCTATCCAAATCGTTCCGACGAAAGTTGTTCACCCAGTAACTGGATGTCTATTCCACCTGGAACCTTTTCAAAAGTCTTCTGAAGTGTCCGAAGATGTTTCATCGGAGTTATGGGATTCCGGGACAGAAGGACAAAATATCTGTCTAAGTCTATTTTCACTGGTCGTGGTTTTAGTCCACAGATTATAGCTCTTTACCGAGATCGAAAATGTTTGACATACCCAGATTTTGAAATTTCCATGAGGACCTGCCTGGTGCATAAAAAATAGAGAATTAAGGCTCTTTTCCACTGTCTCCTCCCCTTGTGAAAAGAGAAGTTGCCCTTCCACATCACCGAAGTGAGAAGTTAAAATGGGCGGTATTAAGACAACGGCAAGAGTCTTCAAATAGAGAAGATGAGAACCGAGTGACGTTGGCATGCCATGATTGGCGAATACCTTGCAAGGGCTGTTAATAATGGTACGGTTGTGGTTGACTTAATGGACATAAGCATAGGCTACATTGAATATGAATCCACAAGGATAAGATGAGAAATTCCCTGGATATATCTCTCAAGATTGCAATCAATGTGACACCACGGACCTTTAGTTGGAGAGAACATAAATAGGTCCTGATAATAAGAGATTGAGTCCGTTTGATCAGTCTGACCTACATTTTATTCAACTATGCTTAATACTGTTCTATCTGAGTGAGAAAAAGGTTTAACAAGTTCCATGAGTTTATCATCCACCTGTACCGATCTTTTGGGATGGCCAACGAACTTGTGATTACACTGATCAGTATATTTTTGGGGCTTCATCTTGATGAACGATTTATGAATTCTGGAGGGAGCAAGGGTATAACTAACTTCTCTGTGTCTCTTTAGGCGGCATATTTAATACACTTCTTGCTCAGAAGAATAGTGCTTCCGTAAGTGCCATCCACAGAATTAAAGACGCGTCGATTAAAGTGCCTTGCCATCAATCAGATAGTATTTTGAGAATGTTTATTGACGTCGGCCCTGTCGGTTCGGAGGGAGTTCATGCCGGAACGATTCTAAGGATGAAATATTCTATAGAGTGCTTAAGATTTGTTATTTCATATCCCCATTGGTTGCTTGAATATGAATAGCAGTAGGAAACATCATAGAAGACAATGATACAACTGGAGACAGAGGGAGATTTTTATTAAAAGTACGTTTTCAATCCCTTTACTAAACTTTCAGAAATTAACGACCCATAATTTTAGTAAATTTTAACAAAAAATGCAAATTTGACGAAAAATTAACAATTAATCAGCAATTTGACAAAAATTCACACATTAAGAAATGATGATAAAAAATTTTTTTCAATTAGTCTTTGTTTGTTGTCGGTATTGAGTCCAACAACATTGTTAGGTCTCACTATAAATATCATTTGATGTAATGAGATTGCTCAAATATTCGCCGGGAGCATGCCTGAGAATTGTAAACAAGGTCTGTGCAACCCGAATCAAGAGTTATTCAGAAAGTTTTAGTTCTGCGAAAACTGGAAATTTTAATTCCATCATTTCGTTTACGTGACCTTGAAATAGTCTTAGTCACTAACCAATGAAAATGCGGCCTCACTCTCCTAATCATACCAGAGATCTCTTAATATCTTTAATTAAAATTCATATATTAATATTTTATTCTTTGTGTAATTCAATTATGTTCTAAAGTGAGTTGGGAAGTGGTAATCTAACCGCTCTTGGATGAAAATAAGATGCTTTAAGTTGACATGACCAGAACTGGTCAACATATTCTGAGCATCAAGTATCTAATCTCAACCGGAAATCTTAAAAGTATAAAATTTTGCAGAAATAGCTTGGACAATTAAGCTTAATTTTAAATACCCCTTTGGACAGTTTGCTCTTCTCTTTCTTCACATGGTCTCTCATTATTAATGACAGTACTTACAGTTTAAACAGAGCTAATAAATTAAACAAATTATTTTTCATTTTACTAATTTTATCAAAACTGTCGCATTTTTGTATTTCTAATTAATAACACAAATAAGAAATAAAATAATGGTGGGTATTTTAGGTGATTTTCATTAGTCCTGTGGATCAATTTACAAAGTTGGTTACGAAGGCAACATGTTAGCAGGTAAACAATGAATCATGAGAAATAAATGACCTCCATGATCGCAATTTAATTATTGAGAATATTTTACTTTATTGCATTTCATCAATTCATAATCTATAACGATCATATGGTATGTAAAGTTCTCGACTATCCTTGAGGGGGAAATATGTGATGCATACCGACAGATTCATATCTCTGTCCTAACTGTCAGTTATCCCACAACGAGTAAAAGACTTAAAATCTGCCAATCGCTATATTGTGCCTCATTTCGTTTATTGCTCTAAATCCGGATTGGCCCCACTCATTACTGAAACTTTTCGCTTTCTTCATACTTCCTCCTCCTTCTCCTAACCCCATTCCCTTTCACTCATTTTCAATTGCCCAGTGTACCTTATGCCTGATCCTCTCGCGCAGGGAAGGCTTTGATATCTTGTTAGATTAAGAAACAAAGTTCCAGAAGGAGGTTTCTAGCTTTATTTGGTATGACTCCTACATTAGCTTTACTATGGAATTTTAAGCTACCATAAATGCCGTATTTCTGGATTGTATCATTTCTCCAACATTCAAAATTCCAATTATTCATACCGCCAATAGAATCCATAAAAAGGGAGTTTTCTAAATTTTATTTCCTACCATAAATTAAAGACATTCGTATCAATTTCAATATGCTGATATTTAAAAAGTTTAAATTAGTGAAAAAAAAACGGTTAATTTTTTTCGTATTTTGACTTGAAAGGTTTCTTTAGAATAGAATTAAACAATGCCGAGTTATCGTGTACTCTTAGAAAGTAATTGCGGTTTTTCAGAACTAGTCATCACAAAACTGATATTTCATCTTGTTGTCAAAGTAATTGCTTCTTACCTTCAAACTAAGGACACAACTTGACAACTGGAACAATGGGAGTTTTCAGCCTAATAGTTATTACCGCAATACCTCTTGTGTCTATTAATGTGCAAAAACCAACTGCCTACGAATGTAAATTCCGATCAAATGGTCTCTGTCTTCTTGCCTTGGAAACCAAGATCGTCAACATAAAAACTCAGTTACACTGATAATTCTATTCTTTCACAAACGTAGATGGTGATCGTGAACCTCCAACACAGTTCTAAGCTTTACAATTCCTTAGCTAAAGCGAGTCTGGGCTAATAATGTCAACTTTTTAGGAGACTCAAATAATCAAAAATGTAGAAAAAGGAAAAAAATTAATTTTGTGTATTAAATAAATTTTTACACCAATATTGAGATGAAAATTGGTGGAGCGTAATTTTATTCTGTGAAAGGAACATAAAGAGGCAAAGAATTTACCCACATTTAAACTACGGTTCGTTAATGCTGAATACACAGAAACAAGGTCATTTTCAACTCATTCTGTTAAATTAATTTTTCGAAATGGTTTTTTTTAATTATGCAGAATTAAAGTAGCACTAATCTAAGTAAAGCCACTCCTGTCATCCGACTGGGATATCCGCTCGTAGAATAAATGAGCCTTTTAAAGGCTGATAGGATGGAAAAGCCTTCCCCGGATGGGGGGGGGGGAGGAATGAATAGGGTATCTTATACATACAAAGAGACTCCTGAATTAGAGTGAGCAGGCACTATGGAATACATGCAGTTAAATATATTAATAAAATCAAATTAATATTACATTCAGCTTTGAATAAGGACATCTATTTTTGTCTTGTCGCCTCCAACTGCACAACTTTTCAGTCCTTATGCACTCCTCACTCTTGGCATTCACATATTATTTATTAAACATCAGAGTGAAAGACATTTCCTCATTTATTATAAAATATGCTAAGCAAATCTCTGTTTTTTTATTATTCTACCTCCCTTATTAATGCGCAAGTGTCTATTTACATTCCCCATTTAGATAGATGGTAGAGTAAAAAAGAGGATATTTTAAATACAAAAATTCTTTGATTATTAATGCAGTTATAATTATCAAAAGAGTCGGAAACAATATTTCTGTCTTTCTGAGAATTGCAATTCTCATATCCTAACTCCTTTGTGGTAGCTATGTTGGATCTGTAGAATAAATGAGAGCGCATAAAATTTAGTAACTTACAAAATGGAAAGGAGTAGTTTGCTTTGTTCGACTATTTCTTGTAAAGTGTGTTTCCAAAGCGGTGTTATGTTCCAAAATGACCAAAATTTCAAAAAAATTAATGCGCGAAAATTTTGATTGTTTAATTCACTTCTGATTGGTTGATTTAAAGTGCATAATTTAACAATTATGTGAAGGCAACCCAAATCGATAAGGAATGATTAAGTGGAATGAAACATGATCATAATATTATAAGAACCTTTATTTAATCGATTTTTAGATACGGATTTAATAGTCTCTTCGCATTTCAAACTTTGAATCTCCTTTTTCGTCTCCTGAATGGGTGTGCGAATTACTGCTCGTGATATGCAATACTTATTAGCCGACTTCTGAGTTACAATGCTCAATCTCTCCACTTCATTTTTTCCTTCCACGGTTAAGAAAAAAGAGGGATCTTGAAAAATATTTGAATTATACGTTATTTTAAAATAGTGAAGTTGAGACAGCCAAAACTTGTAAAAATCATGAATTAACGTTAAAATTATTAAGGACAAATGCACTCAAAGATTTAATCAAAATATGCAAACAAAAAATCTCCATTTTTGTCTCTGTCTGCGCAGTGTTTTATTTAATACGATATCAGATTTTTAATGCACTGAAAGTCATCTCCTACTCACTAAAGAGAAAAAAGGAGAGGCCATTTAATTCATCCTTTCCTTCATTAAGTTATAAACCTGTAGCTGCCTTCTTTGTTTGAAGAGGAAAGTAAACGGGGAGGGATCTCTTCATTAAAACAAAATCCTCCGATGAGTATCGTGACAATATGACTATGCCTTAATTTTGACCTGGCGTCTTTATCATTGCTTTCATTAACTAAAGTTAACGTAGTTGAAATATTTGAGAGTTCTCAGGGTCAATCAATCATTATTTATTTTTAACGAAATAAATAAGTAGGAAATTTCTAAGGTCGACACAATCAGTTTCCTTCTACTTTGTGATTTGCAGTAATATGTATTCAACAAGCAGGGTTGAATGGAAAATTGCTCAAGAGGCGTATGGAAACAAATTCCTAAACTCCCTAATTTGAACCCTCGCTTCAACACATTCTCGTTTTATTACTTATTTAATAAATGAAATTTGACTATATATTACATATTCATGGTGACTAATAAAAAAATAATCTTTTAATCATAAAGAAATTAAAAGAAAGTTAACTCTAATTTTAAATATGCATAAATAATCTATAATTATATTACTTCTTACTGCTCAGCGTTTCAGTCACCATAAACCCGTTTCTATTTATTCTTTCGTGTTATTAATTAAGTACTAGGATTTAATAATTAAATGAAAACTCTCTCCTTCATTATGAAGTATGCAAAGAGGAGAAGAGGAGAGTGATTCTCTCTTTCCTCTACCTCTTTATAATGTGTATTTCTTTAATAATGAGGTTTGGCAAATAGAAATCTTCTGATTTAAACAAAAGTCCTTGCATGTTAACCTAATGACATGAAATGGATTTAGTTTGTGCATATTCACTAAGGAAGAAATATAATAATTTTGCAATTCCAGTTTAAAAATACACATCTGATATTTAATACACCTCTTTTGGTGACCTCCAGTTTTGTAATACGGTGCCTAAAACCTCTAATTTCAGTAATGTGATTAATAAAATTTAAAATATTGCTCCCAATTCTAAACTTTTGAATGCATAATTAATTCTTTATTTTGAGTAGGCTGAATTTTTTCATTTTTTTCTCTATTTTTCTATCATTGATTTTTAATTTAATGCAAATTGAGTACAGAGAGAGCGTCTGGGGAAGTGGGACATAACCAGAACCAGCCGCTTTGCAGTACGAAATATCTCATAAACAAATCTGAGGCTAACGTAAGTATTCACTGGCAATACGTGTATATTGTGATAATTTACAGAATTACAGTTAAGATATCTCCATCACAGCCAGTGACCGCTAAAATCCGCAGTGATTAAAGAAATTGTATGAAAAACAACTTTATATCTTGCCATACCTTGCCATATCTTGAAGGATGACTCTATATATTTCCAGAATTGTTCTTTTTCTATGACAATGCTTCAGTTTTTCGTCCACGCAGCCGCAGTGACGTCTTTCATGTCCCTATGACGCAAACTCACTATCTGTCATGTCTAAATGCACCTATCGAGTTCTTCCCTTCTATCATTGCCCCGTTTCACTTTAAAGTAAACTCTCCTCATGTTCTCGCTCGGCCTTACTCAAGTGACTCATATTAAACTATCTTTGTTTTTCTACTCAAAACATAACCCACGCCTGTCGGTTACTAGCTCCTACGCCTCCCCCTCATCTTCTCTATTCCACAGCGCTCTCCCCTCTTTCTCTTAATCGCTTCAATCCTCGCTGTGGCTTCCTTAAATACATTTTGGTCTGATTAACTCTTGGTGTTCTTCTCCACAACGCAATTATTTATAGATTATAATTTGGGAAGAATATAAATAAATTGTAAATGTGAACTTCAAGTTAAATTATTTTTAAAAACAACTGTTTGATAGAATCAAAGCTGTTTCACTCTTTAGTAAGGTGGAATTTTGATGGCATAATACCGCAATTATTGTGCTACTTAGGTGTTTTAATTACCGATACATCTGTTGGTGTAATTGCCAACAGTAAATGAAAGAAAAAGAACGCCGAGGAATGCGTTGACCAGGTTGTATTGAACAAAGCTCAGTACAGAGTCTCAAGGAAAAATAGGGAACTGGAGGATTGAACAACGAGAGATGCGCCTGGCGAGCTAGGGTTCCCTGGGGTGTCTGTGTGTCTCATGGAAGGCTGTTTATAACCGACACTTCGAGTGAGGACACGCATAAGGATATGGTTGTATGCGCGCTTTAGTTGGTCGGGACGATTGTAGGAAAAGGAAGGGCCAGTGCAGACAAGACTGGCTAATAGCAGGGCCGACCATGCGGTGTCTGCTACTATTGTCCGAGGTATGCTTATCTTTTCCGATCGATGAGACATAGGCCAGCTGAGGACACACGATGTTTGTTTAAGGAGTGTTTGGGTCACGGGAATGGTTAAAGGCTTACAGAGATTACTTATGAGGACAAGATAATCAAATTTGGTAATGATTAGGAATGGTGTAAGATAAAATATTTCGGAGAAGAGGGATTCATCCTTCACATCTCAAACATTAACCTTAGTGATTTATGCTGACTTTGCATTTAATAGAAAAATTTTAAGTTAATTTCTTTTGAACCATACGATTTCCACCTACACTTCAATCTGTCTAGACTTTTAATGATAACAAGGGAGATTTTTTCAGCATGCTTCATTTGTTTCTATGCCAACAAGTAACTCCTTGTAAGAACACACCCCCGCTTCTGTCTGTTTTCTTCTGTCTAACTAAATCTAAATTTTGTCCCTCTCGTCAGGTGGAAAAAACGAGGGGCTTCTCTGTGCCCCCAAGTATTCAATAAATGAGGAAGTCGATTGAAGTCCGACTTGACAGAGTTAATGTGATGATTCGTTAATTGAATCTTCACAGTAATTGCTGGTCTAGCCGGTTCGCTTCCGCGCCATTGGCTCTAAAGGAAATCAATATCAAACAGACCAGAATTCTATAAAAATCGATTTTGATTATCACTGCCACTTTTGTCACCTCTTCTGAATTGTATCGGTAGCTCAAGATCCGCATTATCTGCAACTGAGACGTGACATTTTTTATTAAACTTCTTATTGAGTTGACCAACCATCCATTTCTCTCTTGAAATAATATTATACCATTATACTTTGAGATCTTAACTTTACTGTTATTGATAATGGTTCGTAATTGTTCTTTGAATGCTTTATATGTTCTAGATTTCGTCCAGAATGATAAACAAAACAAATCTTTTAGCGGCTTTGAAAAATGACCTCTCCTAAGACGTTTAACTTAACATTCTCACTTAATGTAATAACTATCATCTTTGACCAACTTCCTTCAACCTAAACTCCGAAGAAAAGAGATGACCAAAATGCTTTAAAAGCCGTATTGAAGCACTATTTGTACGTTATCAGCTTACTTGAAAATTTTTGGAGTGTAATTTACTCTCTTTTGTTAATCAAATCAATTAGATAATGCAATTACTGTATTCACGTGACTTTTTCTCTTTTTCTTTTATAGCTTCTCAGTTGCTTTTTATTAAAGCTACGACCACTCAAACTCAAAGAGGAGAAAAAAGAAAACTTATACCCCACATGACGGTTTTTCTATTAACGGAATGACCTAACTTTTATTGGCTTCAAAAGACGATTGGTGATTGGCTGCTTGGTTTGCCAATGATTTCTCTACCGGTGGTCTTAGATATCCAGGTGTTAGCGTGGAAATTCAATGACCGATTATCCGATGCCTGAGAAATGAAGATTCCGAGTTCCTCTCGAATGCAACGAAAATATTCTTCTAGGCTTTCTAAAAGTTTTGAGCCTCTTTGTTTAAACTTTGATGTTTTTGATAAATAAACATTGTATCATTAGACGTAATTTGACCGTTTTCTTACAAGAAACAAGGTTTCTTTAAGTAGACATTCCACAAAGAGTAACAGGTGGTAAGGCAGATAGTCAAAAAATGTTCATTATAATTTTAGTTTTGGCGCCGATTTTTAATAGGAGAGGGGCTAATAATAGCACGATAGACATTAATTACTGGATTTTATAAAACAGATATTCCAGTCGAGACTGGAGCAGTAATCAAGTGCACAACAGTATCACGAATTTTGGAATTCTTCCACATAAGATAAAGATGGTGAGGTTCCAAGGATGGATAATCCAGTAATAATGGTCATTCATCGCAGCATTTGAAAACTAGATCAGGCATTTTTAAATATCTACCTTCTACCAATACGGATGTAACTTAACACATTTCAAATTTAATTTCAACAGGATGATGGTTAAGAACACTTGAACGGAATCATGTTGTTATTATCGCGATTTTAGTATAAGTCATTTCTAGATGGTGATACATCTTCAGATCTTAGAATTCGACGGATTATTCTAGTTCTTGATCGTTAGAAATAAAAAAAGGTTAATGGTGCTCCCTCAAGTTACCATACTTTTATATATATGTAGAAGTGTGAGAGAAATATGTAAACTTTGAGTAACCTTATCGTAGTTATGATGTCCCCTCCTCCCCTACATCACATGCCCTTTAATTTACAGAATCTGGCCTATTCACTATTTTTAGATCCACTACTTGGTTCGGGTTATTAATCAAAGAGAAATGTTACCGGTTCTCGTGATCAGATTGTATTACTTTCCAAAACGAAATCTGAGTTTTGAATTGCCTAACTTAGTATCAACTTTTCAAGATGAGTCATCTTAATGGATTCGAATGCAAAATCTCGTCCAATATCCAATGGCGTTTTAAAAGCGCTTTGGCATCTGGCACTAAGTGGGTGATCTTGGATGTCCACTTCAATCTGGGTTTGATATGGAAGGTTGTTTGAATTATTTCTTCGTTTGTATTTTGGAGATGAAGCAATCACAGCAATTCATAGAAATAAATATTTTTCAAGGAAAATATTTTGACGGCAAAAAAGGGGCTAAGTGTGAATGGTGATTTAATAGGTAATAGCAACAAGAGACAGCAAGAACCCCGAATGCAATGAAAAGGTTTGTACGAGGAGATTTAAATCGCTTATTGTAAATAATTACTGCCGGAAGGAGTTGGATGAAAATTGTGGCTGGCTGGTGGGAGCTTACAATAAATGTTGGGAATGTAGAAGCTGAATGTAGGATTTGATGTAAGGTATTTATAGCTATAAAATCGAATTAGTCAGTTGAAGTAGGTTAGGAGAGAGTGGTTGACTTATAAATGGACCTTCTGAGATAGTTTAGGGTGATTTAATATCACACTGGTACTGAATTTAATTAATTTTACAATAGTACAAAATGGTAAACAAGAAAGTACACTCTCCTAAAGTGATTATTTTCTACTAGATTAAAGATTTTTAATTGGAACTTCGAAGATTAGCTGAAACTCGGAGATTAATTTCGCTTTGAGCAGGCTTACTCTATTTTGAAACAAGGAAACCGGATAGGCATAAAATGAATATTTTATTTGTCAGTTAATGTGGCTTTTAAACAATTTTTAAAATTAATAAACAACCTAACCGGGATGCTTATATTAAAATTCTGTAAGACCCCTCAAAGTTTAAGAACGTTCCTTCTCTGGAAGATGAAAGAAGTTATTCAGTTATTTATTTAACTATTTTATTAGTTATTATTATTAATTATTAATTATTATTTGCACTATTTCGGAATCTCATTTCGCTTGTTTTCAAAGGGAAAATCAAGTACAAAGAGAGAGTAGGAGGAAATAAATTGAGGAAATGAGAGGAAAATAATTTGAAAATTTGAAACCATATTGTGAACAAATAATTCTGATACATATTTTCTGTGTCTCCCTTTTATTTTGGATCTTAATTAAGAGGGCGTTGGAGATTTTTCAGTTAAAACCGGTAAATTTTTCAAAATTACTATTTAAACATTGTAATCCTTCAATAAATTTGAAAAGTAATTTTGGCCAGAATTTTTAATCGAAATCTGAAATTCGGCAAGGGGAAAAATTTTCATCCTAGATCAGATAAAGATGAAAGCTGATGTGGTAATAAGGTTTTAGGTTCTAAATACCCCAAGGCATTATCCTAAATTTGCAATTCTGCCTATAAGAACTCTTACTGTTATCAGTATTTCCAACTTAACTACGATTTCGCGGGGTTTATCAGATAAGTTTAAACAAGGAATAATAAATTTTATAAATACCAACTTCTCAAGCCCACTTGGAGGTGTTCACAGCCCTTGACTTGGGTGAAGCCACACTTACAAGAAACTCACATTCTACCACCTTTCTTGTTGACCGGAGTTAGTCACCTCACACCACTGGATGGATATTGATCTCTTGACCTCTCACTTGGCAGACGTGCGTGTTCACCACTGTGCCACCGGCGCAAATTAAATGAATGACTCTTTAGTTACCACTTTCAAAAGGCTACAATTAAGCTAAATCAGAGTGAAATCCTCCCTATTTTTTCAAAGAATGGGACGGAATGTATCTTGTATCGTAATTTCATTATCTATAACTTTTCAACATTAATTTCAAAGCTAGAAAAAAATGAAAAAGTTTTTTTCTCGATTGAGAAAACTTTAAGAATCAGATAAACAAGCTCGTAGTTGAAGAGACTACTGAATTTGTACTAAGTTGTTGAAATTTTCTCACTATGACTCTAAAGAGTGCGATTCTATTTACTTATAATTGGTGGATCCCAGAGATATTTACGTAGACTCCAAAGAAAAATTGAGGAATGATGTTCCAACAGTGGAAAGAAAGCTTATTTAGAAACTTAGATGTTGTAGTGATATAATGAATAAATGATTTTGGTTTGAGACACATGTCAGCACCTAATTTTTGTTTAAATTCATGTAGGACTTTCAAAGAGGAAACAAAAATTATTCACTGAGCTAAACAATTGAGAATTTTGAGGTAACTATAGGTGCCTATTAAATATTCAGAAAACTGCTGCCCGGTTATTTATAGTAAGACCTACGAAAAATATTTCCTTGGTTGAAAAATTCTCATGATGTAGAAAAAAACAGTATTTTTGACTTTGAATTTTGCAATAAAATTTAAAATTTAAGCGTAATTAATCCCAAATGGGATCAAGGTCACTTTTCCAACGCATTTTAAATTGTAATCGAACTCATTAATCTGCTATTCAAAATGGCATTAAAAGAGTAAATTTAAAATGTAAATTTTCTGTTTATAGGAAATTTATGATGCCCCGAAGATAGTGTTAATCAGCGGAAATGCTATGAGATAATGAGTGGGCCATGACAACTTCAAGTTGAGCAAAATGATCCCCTTTTTCTTTCCTCACTCCGCGGTTTTGCAGTGGTGTTAATTAATACTTAATAAAGCACAAATTTTTCAACACTTCATCGCTATTCTCAAAATAAACATGGTTCTGGGGCACAAAGTAAATGAGTCTTTGTAAGGGGCAATAATTTTGAGGAAAATCCTATTGATGGACAAAAAACCTTCAAGAAAATTAAGGTTCATGAAAAGGTTGAATCAAAGTTATGTTTTGTACAGGGAAAGGGAACATCAGCTGAAGGGATTTGGGGCTTTGGCTTCTTTGTACTAATCATCTTCAATGGTTCAGATATATTACAGTAGTTATGACAGTGGCGGGTACAAATTTCTTACCATCTCTGGTAATTTCTACAATGCCAAAGCCAAACCAGCTTCAAAAAATGGTAGATTGCTCAATTCTTGACACAAATTTTTTGAGAGCTCATCCACAGAAATAAAGATCCCTCCTCTAAACATTATGATCGAAATGCCTCCCGATGTTTCCAACACATCTAAAATTACCATTTCGCAATCTCTGATTGTACCTGTCTCTCCCAATATGCTTCCAACTGCAACTCTATTTCAGGCGGCCAATGATGACATGAAGTTTCACCCCTCGTTTACAATTCCTGATGCCCTCAAATTTTGTACGAAGAAATTACGTGAAATATTTTGATATTTCAAATTGATATAAATTTTAGTGGGCATGTTAATAAAATATAAATTGCAGATGCGGAGTCATTATTTCATACTCTGAATCTACTAACACTTGGAACCTTTTCCGGTATTAAGCAGGAGTTTTAAAACATTCAATATTTGTATGTTCCGCTTCTCTTTCATATACCATGGTCAAAATATTGCTATTCTCTTCTTAAAATAATTGATCATAAATGAAAAAGTGTTTGATTTGATTTTTGCAGATACAATCCAATCCGGAAAATGAGTTTTCTGATCCGTTAATGGTTGAAAAGGACATAATAGTTTTAATAACAGAATATCCAATCGATTATAGAGGTGGTTGTCCCGGAGGAAGTGAAAGATGCAAAAAATTTTACATTTTCTCAAAATTATAAACATTTATTTTATATTTTCTTCCTATTTTATTATTGAAAGTTACCTTTATAATGCATATGAGCCTGAATCCTAGAAAATCAACAAATTCCATCTCAAAATTGTATCCTGACAATCTTGTTTTACAGATCAGTGAATTCCCTCATGATCCAGAATTGGATTTCACTCTGAATAGCTGATTTGGTAAATGCAGGGATCTTGCTGGCATCTCTGAGGAGAAAAGAATTAGCCTCCTCCAGCGATTGAAGACCAGGGAATACATGAAGCTAAAAGACTACATTACTCCATAGGAACTAGATGAACCCGTATTTGAGGAAGCAGTACCTATCCTCTACGGACTGTTTGGTAAAAATTCATCGGAGTTTAGCAAGTGCTTCAAATGTCTACAATTGACTAAGAGGCCTGATTATGTTATTTGGATAAATGAAAACTTTAAAACATCAGGCTTCACATCTATTTCAAAAGATCTCTTTTGGTATGCGGCATTCCCGCTATGCGGATGTCCGTGTAAGAATTCTTAACATG
This sequence comes from Hymenolepis diminuta, assembly GCA_900708905.1. NCBI lineage: Eukaryota > Metazoa > Platyhelminthes > Cestoda > Cyclophyllidea > Hymenolepididae > Hymenolepis > Hymenolepis diminuta. The sequence continues at coordinate 1,620,982 of CAADRB010000024.1, forward strand.
ATTGAATAAAATCATGACATCACCTTACGGGAACTAGGCGATGGATTTCGGAGAACGGACACTGTTATAGATGGCACGGCTATGATCTTGCAGAACACCAGTGAACATAACTATCCCGGAAGACTTGCACAACCGTCTGGGAAGAAGAAGTGACAGAAAATATTTCAAACGAAAACACCCAACACTGCATTGATGATGCGTCAAAATGCACTATTGTCGAGATTGCCCTTTAATAAATCACATTTTTAATGCCTGCGAATAGAAAGTACATAAAGAAGCGAAATGTCGGAGTGATACGATAGACAATCAAAAAAAGGGCTTCTGGAAAGCCTACTGAATCTTTAATTCTTTCAATGTGCCAGATAAATCCATGAAAATAGCAGTTCTAATGGCGACATTAGGTCACCTTGAAGATTAATGGTAAGGAGGTCAAGTTACAATTAGACACTGCCTAACATCACTTTGGTCTTAAGAAAAACGTGAAGAACCTTAAGCTGTCCAATGCTGAAACCGACAAACCATGTGACCCAAGACGCATTTGGCGACGCCTTGAAATTTGAAGGTGAATCTGACTGTTAAGCTTATTATGATAGTCAGAAAGTGACTGCAATATGCTTCGTAACAAATCAACCTGATCTGGATCTTCTTTTCACGATTGGGTGGACGAATTAAACCCACTGAAGCAAATCACTGACTTCCTTGCCAAAGAATCATCTGCGACTCAGGTGACAGAACCGTAAACCAGCTCAAAGAAGATCAGGAAGGGAAATAAAAATTACAAAAAATTAAGACGGATATGAGAAGTGAGTTCGATATTGGAACGACTGAAAGTTAATAAAACATAAACGATTTCCTTCATTTTTCAGCATATCTCTGGAAAAGGATGTATGCTGCATTCTTGCTGACCCTATCCGGAATATTCCTGTCATGGTGGCGGAAATAAACCACGCTCCAGCGAAAGACTCAGTCATCAGAAAAGCTATGAAAACGAAGTGGTCATCCTCATTATTAATAGGGGACTTGTGGCACCTATTCCACCGTCATACGGCACTATTCATTGTCAAATTCTGTTTGATGTTTAACGGGAGAGTTTTCACACCGCATGCACTCAAGCAAAGAGTTCTCCGACAATTTCACTCTGGTCAGTCAAGAATAAATCGAATGAAAACGTTAGTTAGAGGATAGACATACTGGGTGAGAATGGACACAAACATGTAACTACTTGTCAAAAGCTATCTAAATGCTGTTTGATGTCCACCACGAGAAAATACGACGCTTTAGTCCCCATTGAAGACACGATGGAGTAGAGTGCTTGTTGATTTTGCTGGTCCTATCCATGGCCTTGATACCTAGTATTAGTGAACTAACACTCCAAGTTTTCAGAAGTAATATCGAAAAATACTACAGCAACCATCAGTGCCTTGACAGCGTTTTCACGACGCATGGTTTTCCAGGAACTAGTGTCAGACAATAGAACACAGTTGTGTCCGTCCCAGTTCAAAGAATACTGCTGACAAAGAACTATCACATCTATACGCTCCCAATTAAACCGACAGGTAGAACAATTTGACGGCACGTTCAAAAGGGTCTTGCTGACAACAAAAGGGGGAGAAAGCGACAAGAGAAGCTATTTGTAAATTCCTACTGACCTGCAGAGCGACTTTCCGTCTGATCCTGGATGGTAAAATGCAAACAGAACTAGTAATGGGTAGAACGGTTCGAACTATCAGTCGTGCTATGGTACCGAAGAACAAAACCAATATGCTAACGAAAGTTACAAGAGAGGGGCGTTCGTTGTCGGTGGACTCGTGATTGTTCGTAATTTCCGAGTTGGTCACTCCTGGAGGGCTGAAAACGTGGTCAAACGACAGGGAAAATGCCTCTCTGAAATCCAGGTAAATTGGATCAGGCATAGAAATCAACGGAGGCCACGTATTGCTGTAAACAAATCAACGCTAGCATCAACTCACTTTGCCTTCCGTTAGACATTTTCAGACTTCCAGCAAGTGAATCGGACAAGACCCGAATCGAGACTCCAGGAAAGCGGATACGCCGCTTCAAAAGAATTCGTTGAAAAACCAGAAAGCCTCGAATGAATTCCAAGTTGAAGTCATACGAGGAAGAAGCACTGTTCAATAAAACTCTAAAATGTTTAAAATTGACTCCTCCTCTTCTTTCCACTGCTATTTTGTGGACATTTTGGGAGTACTAGCCGGAATTGTATTAGTAGTCACGTCATGTTGAAAGTCGAGTGGAATTTACTGATAAGTTCAAATACCCACTTAAGGCAGAATTGTTTATATCGGTGTGCTTCACGTGTCAATAATGGGTTTTCGCTATTAATGTCAGAATCCGTCCACATTTATCCCACTTTAAATATTTAATACCCTTTTGGGAGATCAGATCTTCCGATTATTGATAGGGTCACTTAAATATATTAACTATGAAAGTACTGTAACTATATGATAAATTAAAATTTCTAATGTACTCCAGCTCTTCACTTATTTTCAAATGATCGCTTCAAATCAAAGAAATGAGAGAAAAATCATCTTTTCTTTTTTAAGATGAGGAACTTTCTAGATTTGTTGCAGATGCGCATTAATTATTTGCGAAACTAAATTTAGTAAGAGCTCAAATAATTATTTCTTCAGCCGAAAGTCAAATAGAAAATTCAAACCTGATCAACCCCAACTGAGAAGCAGTGCACAACTGGCGGAAAAAAGTTAATTGTAAGAATGGCTAATCGAATGTGCATCAGAAGGAAGTCCACAGGTCTCAAATCTTGCGTACTAACTTACCCATTATCTGGGTTTTCACGCTCGAGTCTGGGAATGCAATCTCGCCACGACTGCAATAATTGTCCAACCAGTTATTCCATGCGTTTGATGCCTATCAGTAGGCACCCAACGTGTGGAACAGACGAACACACTGGTCAAGTCCGGTTAATAAAGGAGTGCCGGATTTCAAAGTTATCACCAGATGTATTCGAGTTGAGTGGTGGAAAACGGAGTGGAGTGATGTGGAATCCTTATATGAATTGGGGTTTTTTCCCTCCTACTTTCTTCCGATTTTGAGCAAATATAAATCTGGAGGATGTTTAGCAGCAAAGAAGATTATACTCTTCCCTGGAAGCGGGCAGAGAGAGAAGACAACAACCCAATAATCACTTAGCTGAAATATATTGGCATAGTAGCAGAGAAAACTTTCATAAATGGCAACAGCTAATGAACGAAGACTGATGAAAAGTTCAGACATCCTGAAGAAGGAGTCTCAAGTAAAACTCCATATTTAGGATGTGAAAATTTGAAAAATCGATCAGCAAATTAACAAAACATTTTATGATGAGTATGAATTTAGGAGCTGTTCTTTGATCTACCTTGCTATTTTCATATTCATTTCACTAGAACCAGATGACATCTTTTGAAGTTCACTGAAATTAATTTCCACTTTATTTATTGCCAGGGTAAAAATGTTGTCTTTATGAAAATTAATTACAGAGAGAGCAACGTCGAGGTATCAAAGAGTCTTTCTTCATTTGATCTCCGGAGTCGAGTTTTGCAATGTTTACTAAATGGGTAGTTCACGCTCCATAGTTCGACCCCTAGATTGTAGCCAATGCTTGTCTGCGATGTTCGGTGCTTATTGATCGATATTTTTATTCAAGGAAGGTTGATCTTGCCGCTTCAATTCATTTTTTCTTCTAACAGCTGGTATTCTGTCGTTTACAGCCTTAGCAGAGCAAAGATAAGATGGCAGAGCTCCGTAAGCTGTGTTCCACTCAAAGTGAACTCGATTTTAGATTGAGTTATCTCAATAGAAAGAAATATGAATTTGTATTTTATATTTTCTTCCCGTTATTATTGAAATAGAAATTTATCCATAGAGTTTTTGTGAACTAATATGAATTAAAATATACCATACATTGTTCGAATTGACCTGTAATAGGTTTTCGCTATAACAACGAGAACTTTTGTTTTCCTCCTTCTAGGGCGTGTAGATCATAACATTTATGATTCCCTTATTATTACATAAAATTAAATTTAAATTAAGATCTTTCCAAATTTTACACTAACTTCTTTAAACTCTCTCGCCTTAAAACAACTCCGCTATTACCAACAAGTTATAAGAGACATTATTTAAATATCATGATCAACTACTCAATTTAACCAACCGGTCAATGAGCTCTGGACATCGCAGACAATGACTCACTGAGAAATCTAATGAACAAATTTTGCCATCTGAACCCTGCAATAGTAGAACTTGTCCGGAGTTTGAGTGAAGTATAAAAGGTTTTTAATGATTTGATTCCCCTCCTCGGCCCTAATCACCGTGTATCCTTTTTGCTTATTTAAACAATCCATTTAATTTAAAATTATGATGTTTTCTTTGCAGCAGAGCATAATAATAAAATATAATAATAATTGTATGCAAAGAGATATCTTTTATTATATTCCTGTATCCCCTCTTAACTGCCTCGAAATAGTCCGTGAATCGGTGAAAAGTTGCCAGACCATTAGATTGTGAGTGCTTGCTCTTTAATTCCTAGAGATATATTATTTGCCGACACAATCTTGTAAATCTGAAATATCAAAGCTATACCAAATTCCTTCTGCACTATACGTAATGAGTCACCTGAACGCATTGAAATGTTGATTTGATTCGGGAACTACGTCGTATTATCACCCCTAAACACAATTTATCAAAGCCAGAAAAAGGTAGGAATGTGAGGAATTCCATACGGCCTTGAGGCAAAAGCATCATCAATTTTGCGTTTTCATGTCTAAATGTCAAGTAAGGGGAAGAGAAAGGCGTGTTTTATAAAATTTCTCTCGACCTTGTCTTGTTTCTTGCCCTCATAAAAGATACTTTACCGACAGTGACTGCATTGGTATGGCATTTAATCTTTTGTGTTCGGAACCAATAGAGGTAATTTATTAAATATTAATAAAATCACAACTTATTTAGTCGCGTCTTCTAATTTTGTAGCTTTCCTTAACGTTTGGTATTAATGAGAGCACCAAGCCCAGTGTTTTAAAGGAAATTGTGACTATCAAACCGGTTAGGGGTCTATTATATGCTCTGTGACCTTGAGTTTTACAAATTGGTTCTTTGCATAGATCTGAATATATCACCATCTTTGCGTTACAACAACTTGTTTTCCGAAAGCTTGGGACGTTCTTGAGCATTTAAGCATCCGAAGACCTCTTCGATCACCCCATTTTATGCATAGTCCAGAAGTGAGCTAGACCTGATCGAGCGTTAAATAGCTAAGTGATGATTAAAAGATACGCTTTTATTCATTCAAACACATTCTCTGAGGGAATATCTATTACCTTATGGTAAATTAAGATGTACGTAATCAGGCTTCGCACAATCAGTCCTTTATTTCATTGATGTATCTCCCTTCTCAGACGGGGAAGGTGGAACAAAGAACGAGTGAACGAGAATGAGAACCAGGCGTCTGGGTAGAATTTGTTTAAACCGGCGTGCAAATTAACAGAGCCATTCAAAAGTAAAATTATCTTTTATAAACCCTAAGATTAGCGCGTTGTTCAAAATAAATTTAACATAAATACTGACTGATTAGAAACCTTCTATTCATAGACAGATCATAGTCCCTTGAATTAATATTCATCAATAGGACTTTCTTCAGTTATTCACTATCAAGCCATCTTGCGTTCATAACTGCTTATTAAGGGTCTATTTATAACTGTGCTATATACTCAAACATGTTTCTGATCTTTGCGTCGGTGGTCACTTATTATAACATTCTGGAGTCATGGAAATTTCAAATTTAAATTAAATTTATTTTCACCGGATCATAATAACACTTACTTTTATTAATTGAGTTAAAGCATCAAAGTCGCATCCCCGGCTTCTCTTATCTCTTGTTAATACCAAAGGGATACAATTGAAAAATGAACTCATTTTGCAAAGTAAACCCCAACAGTCCATTCACATCTGAGCATTTCATTATCCTCCAAAATAATATAACTTTGTGTTTTCTTTTTGTTAATAATATGATATAGTCCTAGTAATATCCTTTTTATTTTATAACCTTATAAGAAAGTTTATATCGAAATGTCGTTTCAATTCATTTTGAAATGTGATGAAATGTTGACTATATCTCCACTATTTGTCTATTCCCCATTTTAACATAATGGTCTCTAAAGTGCATTCATTTCGCCGTTAAAAGGATTAAAACATATAAATTATATTATATGTTCTAGTTGCATGAATGGCAGAGGCTGTTGCGCCAAGTTCTGGTGTGACGACCTTGAAGAAGTGTCAAAGTAGTAAATAAAGGAAACAAAACCCCAATTTTAATTTAATACTCTTTTGGAGTACTTCACAAAGGTTCTCTTGCTGATAAACCAAACATTTGCGTCTCAGTAGATCGATAATATTAGTAAACTCTTCATAGGATACATTTGACTTTGTAGGAGAGTTAAACAAGTTTTTCAAGCCGTGTTCACGAAATCGTATCAGAAATTCTCTTACAAGTACAAAGATTTTTCCAACAGCAATGATCAGTAGACAGTCACCTTTATGGGGATCAAAATGACGACAACAACAACAGCGACGAGAATTTAGGAGTGAGAAATGGATGGGGAATGTGAGAGAGAATAAAGCACCTGGATGGTATTGACGAAATATAAGCAAATTAACTAAGTCCTGGTGGGATTGTAATGGATCAACGAGTTTTCCTCTAAAAAATTCTTTTATGGGGTCCTTATTTGCAGGCTGAATACAACATGCCCATTCATGAATTGATAGCTCAATTCAAGAAGCGCTGACCTCACAGAGTACTCCTTTCCACTGCGTTCTTATATGGCTTCCTTCCTTTAACAAGATTGATTTATTCCTCACAGTGCCTCCTCTTTTTTCCTATTTATACACTAATATTTTACTGTAAAATGATACGCGGAGGTACAAAGTGTGTACTTCTCTCATCCAGCTCTGGTTCCTCTGAGGGCTTGAGTTGTAGGAAGATAAGCAGCGTTAGTGTAAATTAATGATCGGTAAGCAAGTGTGCTTTGAGAACAAGCAGTAATCTCATGGATTATACTCGGCACTTAAATAAAGTAATAAATTCAAAGATCTCGCGCGACGAGACGGAACTGAATTCTGAATAAGTTTGTGGTCACAGTAATTTTAAGATGTATGTTGAATGTAGATTCTTCAAATCTGAGCATAGCCATTATCCCATATTTGACGAGTATTTTTACCCTATTCAAAAACTGTAAGAAATTGGTTACTTGTTGAGTTAAAGTGTCCAACTTATTTCAACAACCAGTAAATTGAGGAGTCCACACGAACTGCTCACAATTTGTACTAGTCAGTTAAGTGGGCTCGAACCATTCAATTAAGCTCCTTTCCTACTTTTCTCGACTCATTTAAGTAAGATTTTAAACTGTTCGTGATTGTAACTGTTGTTCGTCAACCGTTTGTGCATGATTGTGCTACTAACCTGGAAAATGATGATCACTGACTGTTATAAGTGTATGACTATAGTGTTTTTTAATATTCTTCGCCTGTTATTACTCAGTAAATAATTATAAATTTAACATTAAATTAAGGACATATTAATAAATATAATAAATTTTCACCGACGAATTTAAAATTGGCAACCTTTGAATTCATGAATTCGCTCCATGCATCTCAGTGTGCTTGACACCATATTTCGTCGTATTGTATACATAACACTCTGATCTTTGATTCTAGCTTGGAAATCACCAACGTAAAATAGAAAAACAACTAAGTTATTACTCTTGCCTGATTAGCAAAATGTATTTCCGAATAGAGAATGTCCGTATACTATAGGAATGGAGAAGGCGACAATTTTGTGGACAGTCGGCCAAAAAATTGACTCAAAATTGCTTGCGGTTAAACCTAGGTACAATCACTAATTAACTATCGATTATTATGGTGAATAATCCGAGTAGCTCCATCCATTCAAGCTATCTTCCAAGATGTAGGCAAGTTCCGCCTCCTTCTTCGGTCACTTTCATCTTTCCTCTAGTATACCTGATCTTGATGGGTCACCAGGTTAAAGGTGTCTATTGGTAAATAAATTAATAAATCCCTCGTATTCAAACTTCCGTTTTTTTAAGATAAATAATGCCAAAATAATGAACCCTAATATGTCAGCCAAACGTCTCATTTTATTTTGATAGAGATCCAGTCATTGGAGTCGATGAATATGCACCTTCTGTGAGTAGTATACACCTTTTTATATAGTAGTATATTCCTTGTTAATGCCTACAAATTTGTTACCTCCAAAATAAGCTAAGAGTGTATCAGTTCAAGATATGTTCTTTGTGAGTTTTCTACGGAGTTCAGGATATCTGTTGTATTATTTACCTTGCCTCTGAAAACACACCTAACATTTAAAGAGTTGAAGTTGGAGTTGAGATTGAAGGATGACTCTCTACGCATTTTCCAAAATTACTGCTTAGTCACATAGTGAAAATACGTCGATTTTTCGTCTATATGACCTTATGACCCAAACCCCTATCTGTCATGTCTTGGCGAGGTTATTGGTTCTCCTTTTTTCTATAACTGTCACATCTTCACTCAGACCTTCGCACAAGTCCTTGCCCAAGTGACTCATATAAATTGTCTTTGTATTCCATACATACGGAAAACATATCCTTGTCATTTACCGCCTCCTACGCTTCCCTCTCATCTTCTCTCTCCCTCAGCTCTCTCTTACTCTGTTGAATTCTCTTCGTGGTTCATCCAGTACACTTTGGTACCCTTTGTGTTTTACTTTTTGGAACTTTTATCTGCTGCCGTTAGCTACTAGCTATAGTCTGGTTCTAATCCAGTAGTTCCTACAATTCAGCAACCTCTAAATTGATGACGAATCGGTTCCTGTTACCTCAATAATATCTGCCACAAGATATTAAGTTGCTGGCATTTCTTACATTCGTATAAGTTTTTTGGTCTTTTGTACACAGTCGTTCAGAAAACTTATTACCATACCTTAGTGAGAGCGATCCTTATCATTTTGACCGCTATCAGTAATCGCCTTGCTCCTAACAATTAGAATTTTCAAAAAAGAAGATAATACCAATATTTGATAATGGAAACTACCGAGAGTGATGAAGCTCATCAACCCTCCTCTAATTTATTTTAATACTATCAATCTCCTCAACGTATCTTCACCGCAATTGGGGATTATATCCAGTTTCTTGAGTGCAATCGCACTCTCATCATCTTTGTCGTGAGAGCCATAGATTATACGAACTGTAAGTCTGTTAATTAGTTATCTATGCTTTATTTCGTTCTAATATATAGTAATTGACGAATAGGTATATGAGGTACTGAGATTCAAATTACCTATTGGTTACTTTCGCGTCGGCTATTATCTTTTAGCATATCTTATAATGTGGGTAAAGAATGCTTTATACATCTCACGTTCAAGAAGAATTCGGGATGCGAATTCAGGAATCGGAAATTAAAATTTGCCCAAGAAGTTAGCTCATTTCCTAACCATATTACGTATAATTAACTTCCTCCTGTTAACCAAATCCTCTGACCTGAAAATCGTTTTTATTGAAAGATTTAATATTTCAGATGTCTGAGCAGAATTTATAAAGCTTTTGCTCCCGGGAATGAAGCATCACAACTTACTGAGTAACTAATCAATACCTAAACTCAAGTTGTATATAAATAAGAAACTTCCTTTAGAGAGCGACGATACCATCCTCATTTCCCGTCTTCCATAGTATAACACCAAATGAACAGATTGGAGTGCATTAGTATAGACATAACCTGAAATAATAACCTTTTCAAACTCCTGAAGGTTTGCTCGCTTAGATATTACTAGCATTTACTTTCATTATCTCAATCAAATTAAATTAACTCATGATTGCAGCTCAATCTCCTTCAATTAGGAGTCACGCAATGTAATAATTCGGAATCTGGATGGTGTTTTTAGTTTCTAGGATACTAATCAGTCAAGGGACAACGTGCCACATCTTTTAACGAGTAGATTATGAAATTGAACTGTTTAATTCATTCACTAGATAGGTGATTATAATGGTCTTATATTACTCTCACTTTTAAATAGATACTACTGATCGTTTATTAGTAGCATTATTTGTTTAAGGTAGGAGGACACATTCGATCAAAATATTAAATACTTAATTCTCACAAGAACCCTATGAAAAATGCCTCCATGGAAGAATGTAAGAAGAAGCTTCTTATTATTCTCATAAAAAATTTACAAGTTTCAATCAGGAAACGGGGTTTAAGCAGGTGAAATAACAAAATAATCCAATAAGGGATGGAATAGAGGAGAACGTAAGAAGAGGTAGGTGCTGAGGTTTGTGTTATCAGTAGCCTCACTTTATCGGGATCTTGAGAGTGACGAACAGCTCAACTTCTCTCTGAATCCAAATGTTTTAAAGATCGATTTTCCTGCTGCAGGATGCTTGTTGGCAAATTGATTTATTTGAATTTTTGGCATTTCCTTACGTCCATGAACGGGCGGATGAAACAAGCAAGTCATCTTAAACACAGCAGAGCTCATTAAAGAATTTACTCAAATTGAATTCTTACAATAATCAAAGCCCCTCAGTAGTCTAACTTACCATTTCATGGTTAAATTTCGTTTTTATCTTTCGGAGTTATATTTACTGAATGTTTGGTCGCAGAGATTTTAAAGTTAAGGGTTTGATTTAGTAGGAATTTGGTATTACTATATTTGGTATTGCTATATTACTGAAACTTACTAAGATCAATTCGATTTATTCTTGTTTATTTAAAACTAATATTTCCTGAACGAAAAACTTTGTGCTATCATCCAAGTATCCTGCATTATTAAATTTTTGCATTTCCCCATGATTCGACCTGTTATCACGTGGCCTATGACATTCCCGATGTACCGTCTCCTTTGTTAATTATTTCTGGAGATTCGATTAAATCTGGAGTCTTTTCGTTTGCACTGCATATGTGACAAAGAAGTTCGTATAATTGGAGTACTTGAAGTTATGAGTAACGCTGAATAGTGAAAGCAAATTATTCATCATGCAGAACGCCGTTATTTTGCCCCTCTCTATCTTTTAAAACCAGAATAACTTTATTGGGCGGGTGAACAATATGAGTGTTTGAGTACGCCTAGAAACCTTCCTGTAGGTATTTTACTCACACACCAGAAATCCTTGTCGTTTTGTCTTTGATAGTTCAAAATTTCTTCATTAAGTTCACCTTGAGTGAACTCTAATGAGTTCTACTGCTTTTGTTTGTATTATTTTGCTATTTTGGCCGTCTGGATAGAAATGCAATTTATCAACTCTGGATAGCTTGAATGCGATTTCACTAAGAGAAATCCAGGGGATAAATCCTGTCTTTTGAAATTCTAAGTACCTCTAGTAAAATGTACATATTCTGAATCACTTTAAAGTCACATGAGTCACCTTCCTTATGCTTTTTCTACCACAGCTGATGTTACAACAATGTCTTCCACTATCTCAGAAATTCGTACATTTAAAAGTAGAAAAAGGATTCATCATTAAACTTTACTATTTTATATGACTAAGTACTGACATCTATCTCGTTTGATTGTTGTATTGACTTTGTTGAGAGGTATGAAAATGTATGAAGGTAAATGTAATAAAAATGTTCCCTGAGTTTCGCATCAACAAAGACGTTTTCGTACCGTAAATTATTGAATTAAACATAGAGATCGACTTCCTTCCTGTCCACGCTAGTAGGATTTCGGCGTGCCAAATTAGCTCCACTTAGATACAGTTCGACATAAACGTATGCATAACGTAAAGACGATTTCAGTTGATACTTTACGTTTTATCTGCAGAACGGACAGGTTTGGAGCTTATTAAGTATTCAGTGGGAATATTTGTCTGTAGCTAAGGTGAGACTTTTACATCTAAAAAATGAGAAACACGCAAATTCTAATTGATTTATTTATCTAGAAAATTTTCAAAAAGCAATTTCTTACAAAGCGACAGTTAAAATGCAGCAATAAACTTTTTTGTTCCTATATTAATTAAATATATTAACGGCAATGTAGATTTCGGCAAAATAGATGTGCAGCTTAGATTGATTATCAATTCAGTATCCATAACTCCATCTCCAGTTGTATGTTCGAAGTTATTTTGGAAAGTAACTTGTAATGCTTTTCGTTCCGCTTCCTCTTCTCCTCTCTCATTCATTTTCAGTTGTCCCACAAACATCTGTTTACCTCACCCTTTGGTCCTTTCACCCGTAAAAGTCTGTTGTTTCCTATTAGCCTTAAGAAGGTCATTAGTTTTAAGAGAACATACGTAGCTCAATTTGGTCTGGCTCCAAAGGTAGCCTTATTTAAGATTAGACCAACTTTAAACTCTCAGATAAGTTCTATTTTGACCATAAACCGATGCAAATTAAAAGCTCTAATAGACCTGAAACCATTTAACATCTAAGTTGTTTAGGTATCCGAAAGAGTTATTAATATAATGCATCAGGATGGTTATATTACGACTTAGTTAAATACCTTTGGTAGATATTATCGCAAACATCGAATGGGTAAGGGGTCATAAGTGTTCTCGAACAAAAACTATTTTTCCGGGCCACACGCAGATGAAGAGACTTGAACAATTAATATGCCAAAAATGCAGCACTGAGTGCTCAAACTATTATGGAAAAGTGTACTGCATCGATAGAGTTCAAGGGGTTAAAAATCAGAGATAATTATGCAATGAACGATATATTTACACTTTAGATAATTTCCGACTAACTTGAGATTAAAATTTTCTTCCCCATAAATGGTCGTTCCCCTTATACTAGCTTTAAGAATTTGAATTGTAATCTTGTTTGGGACTAACAAATTGGATAATTTATTCATTAAATTACTAATTTGCCGGAAGAGATACAGTACGAGTCCAAATACGTTTTGCTCTCTGACTACTACTCGAACGGTCGTGAGCCTTGCTAACTTAAAAATCTTCATGTTGGTTAAAACATGTATGTAGAGAAGAAAATAAGCATTTAACCACTCTTATTTTTTGCGCTATCAGGTGTGTACTTTCAAATACCTATTCCAAATTCAAGGCGACTCCACGAAAAGAAGAGGAAATTTTCGGCCGAATTTTTCTTCAAACTCTGTATTTATTTTGCGGTTGGAAAATGGAAATGTATTCAACTGTGTTTTTTAGAATTAATTCCAATGACAATATTGAAGTCTAGGAAGTAACTAGACAACTTATCACACTCCAGTTCTCTTTTTAAATTCTTCGAAATATAATGGAACAAATTAGTTTACGAGGTCATAGATATCCTTCTTAGCATTTAATTTAGGACCTCAGTGTTCTATTTTCTTTAAGTTCCAGTATTTAATAAGAGATAAAATTATCGAAGAAGCGCTTTCTATAAATAAATTATTCCCAAATACACTAAAACAGAGCCCACTGGTAATTCATACAATCAGAAAATTTCCCGATTTTTTGCAAAATTTTGTTTTATCAACTCGATTGCAAATGTTTGAGCAAACAAGAAGTATGAAATGATAAGTTAAACACAATAAACGAAATAAACGAAACATTGGTATTGTTGATTGTTGATTCTTACTCTGTAAAATTTATTACATGTAATTTTCGCCACCATGGTATTAATTATATCCTCTCTCTTTTTTTAATATTTTCCTTCTTGAACCATGCACGTAAATATCCTGAGAGAAATGTATCTGCACCCGGAAGTTCATAATCTCCAAGGATTAAGGTAAGTTAATTTGCCCGGAATCAAATATGTACTATATTGTATTCATTCATATGGTCAAATGACAACCTCAGATAATATCAAGGAGAAAATGTAAGCATGTAAATTATTAATTTTTTCCTTGCCGATGGTAATATTTCGTTTTGTGTTTCCTCCTCTTTTATATCGAAAATAACGTTTAATTGTGGAATTGTTTTTCCAATCTAATGGATAACCTTGTACATTTAACAGTTTTTCTGGGCGAATGAATATCATTCAATATAGCTCTAACATGTTGAGATCTGAATTCTCTTCTCTGTTGCTATATTTTGTGGATATTTTGAGATTTTTAACTGGAATTGCATTAGATAAAAATTAAAACGTGGAAGGACAATATGGAATTGAGAGTAGAATCACCCACATTGTCTGGAGACGAATAAATATAAGAAACTTTTTGATTTACATAAGAACCTATCTGAATTCAAAGTTTAACAGCGGCCTCATTAACGCTTTTACCTATTACATTTTTCATTCTTGAATATCGCTCTGTAATACTGATACTGTTTTAGGATCTCTGTAGGATACTCTAACCAACTCTTAGATTCCTTAAGCCATCACACTAGTTACAAATACGACCAGACAACACCACAATACAAAACGATCTAGACCACTATATCGAATTACAGCGCACGTTTGGGAATCGGTAGATCAATGTACATTATAATGTAAGTAAGTTCGTTCGAATAAAAGGGAATTAAAAGGTCGAAATAATATGAGAATTATTTTGGAGGAAATATTATTTTCTTATATGTAACATCGATGTAACTCATGACTTAAAGCTATGCTTCTTTAACCACTTCAATCTCCTGCAGAAGCCGAAGTTATTGGCTGGATCAGATAACCCAAAAGATCCAAAGAAAGAAACCAAGTGTGTAGAATGCCCATTTGAGTTTATATACGGTTCATTTCGCGCTTATAGGAGGATGAAAGGGAGTGACCTTTGAAAGCACGAGGATGCTTTTGGTTACATGTAGAATAAGTGAGCTCAAACTTGAAAAAGGTAATTTAACAAGGTTAGCTAAAATCCTCGAGTTCCAACTCTTCCGAACTCATGGTTCTATTCGTTAGGAAGACACTATAAAAAGTACGAACAATATGAAAAATCCTCCCAAATATCGAGAATAAAATAAATGTAATCAATCGACTTAACCAAAAGAATTAAGATATCACATTTTTATCCAATTTCTTCCTTATTATCTATTTCGACTTTATAAAAAATACCAATAAGAGACCTTTCTACCTTCCACACTTGCTCATTTTTTTTCTTTCCAAAGATATATACAAATAAATAAGCACATTCTGTCGTTTCAAAAATAAAATTCTTATTTCATTCATCCTAATTTCCAAATAATCTTATATTTGTTTAATAATTCGTAGGAGTATGCGTAAGAATCTGAAATTTTGTTTTATGCATATCATAGAAAATAGATAAAACACAGATAATTTATTGTAAATTTGTCTCCCTGTGATTATGTATAAATCTTTTATAAACATCAGCAAAGTAAATGAATCAGATGATATTGTCTGAATTTAAGCAATGAATAGTAAAATATCAAAAATTAATTTTCTAAATATCCGTTGAAATAAAATGAAAGAAATCACAAGACAATTTTTATGAGACGCGGAATTCATTCTTCGCGACGTAATTTATCCTCAGCTGAAATTTAAAAGTATGTAAATCGTTGAAGTATTGCATATTGAAGGCAAATCAGTCACAGATAAACTCAATTGAAGTTGAAACTTTCAGGAAATATTAAATGCTCATATTATTATTAATGTAGGGTAACTGAATCATATATAGTATATATGTCATTTTTATTAAATAAGTTAATGAACTATTCAAAATTACTCTGATGGTTTAACCAATCGGGAATAATGAAGTAATACTCAGGGCGCTATGAATGAAATAATCGAAACACTGATAACATTAGTATTTAAATTTATTATTGGAAAATAATTTCCGGCAAGTCCTCAACAAAACTCTTTCATCCTAAAATCTTAGTCTAGTATCTAACCTGTTTCCAATAACATCCCTCTATCTTAATTTTGCTAAGAGACATATATATATATATATATATCTAAAATACATCAAAACTTTTCATCTCTCACTAATTTGGATTAGAGAAATAAAACTTTCATCAGATCAGCGGCCGAGATTACAAAAATACACAGACAAAACGTGTTTAACTTTGTGTTAATTCAAAAATTGACCGCAAATAAATTAAAACTGATATATTAGTTAATAACAGGCTAAATACGTCATTTTTCGCAAATAATGTGCCCCAATTGGGATTTGATGTGTTGCTGTATTTAAGTGTTTCACTTAAGGTATTGCTCAAGTTGTAGTTAACTCTTTTTGAGATTTGGAAAACCGTAAAATTTATGCAAAAATAAAATTTATATGTGTTTAAATCTCTGTGATGTAAGCTCTCAATAAGCCAATATAAGCACCCGAGAAGCATGCCATCCAAAACGTTAAATAATTTACTCGTATAATGCATTAAAATGATAAAATATTAGGTAAGTATACTGCATATACAAAAGCACTAATTTAAGTAATTATCATGATATCCTGGTAGATTTGAAATACCACTGCGCGATAGCTCGATATCTCTTATCAGTCTAATTACGTTATAGTTTATAAGCTAGTATATGTCTACGAGAATTTCATGACTGAAATACATTTAAATTGATCGAGCATGCTTATGCATAAAAGGTCTTCTCTTATTAATTACATGTATTAATGATGTGATAAATCAAGATAACAAACAATCTGTTAAGTATGATAAAATAGTAAAAAATTTCCTTTAATGTTAATTTTTATCATAATGGTCAAAGCTTTTAACTCTTATTTTCGCCAGTCGATTTTGTTTAAGCATTTGAACTAACCTGCGCATGCAGTGCTTTACGGTCATGCTTGAATGGTGAGTTGCTAAACGTGATGAGTCAGGAATCTCTTTGATAACCAGTGAAAAGAGTTTTATTTGCTGATTGTGCCAAGATTTAACCGCAACTCCGTCTTTTAGATGTCTGCTTAAGATGACGTGGTCTTCAACCTTAGTGAGGTTAGTTTTCATTCTTGTTTGCCTTGGACACATTCACTTAACGGCTCCTTCGTGAGATGTGTGGCCGTTAAGTGAAGCTGGCATATTAGTGCATGGTTTATGCCATGTCGCCGCCAATGTGTCTAGTATATACAGCGACGGTCTTTGTGATTAGTCCTCGTCTTAACATTCCTAATCGTGAACAGTCAAATTGGCAGTGAAATCACGACAAGCCGTTAAGAACGATATTCCTATATCTGTTTTTTTTTGTTAAGTATTATTAACATTTTTTTTTCAGTTTTAGTATTGGAGTCCGAGGAGTTCTACGTCTTGCTGATGGAATGCAATAATCAGGTAAGTAGTGCAGGTTGTGTTGATACCACAAAATTACCGGCGTAGACACCGGTTAGCTCCATCGAAAGATGTGTGGCTGTCTAGTGTTTGGGTAAAGAGCGCGATAGCCATGCTATCGTGTTGCCAGTGCGCCGAAAATTAACAGTGACAGTCTTCGTGATTAGTCCTCGTCTTAACATTCCTAATCGTGAACAGTCAAATTGGCAGTGAAATCACGAAAAGCCGTTAAAATCGATATTTTTTACAAGCTTCTTAATCTTGAACATTTTTTGTGTCTTTTAGGTGAGTACGCCAGGAATTTCGGACGACGTGATAAATAAAATGTTTTTTTCTATAATCAATAAACTATTCTAGACAAGGCTGACCGTTCAATTAATCCTATATTTGTTTTCATGATCAGTTTTGTATAGTAGTGGTTTGCATGGTATACTGTTTTGCTAACAAGGTCATACAGTTCTTTTCTGGAATACTTGTTCGTGTTAGTAGTTAGACATGTGAAGGTGTTTTGTGATAAAATATTTTTAGGTGGGGCTGCATTTAGCCTAAAAGTTGATTGAAGTCTTGTCATGAAACTGGTGGCAGATCTGGTGCGTGTATTTTTAAATCAATCAATAGTCACGTGAGTCTTCGGGCGTTGGGTTTTAAGCTTAATAGTCTGCTGTTTTATGTTCCGGTAATAGGATGATTATTCCGTTTGTAAACGTTGGAGGGGCTTCGGAAGTCTGGTGGGGGTCTTTGTGGAAATCTAAATTTCATGTTTGGATTTGTTCCATGTCTTACAAATGTGGTGCCTGAAGCTGTTTGTCTCGTCTTTGATGAAAATTAGCTGTTAACGGTCTGAATAAGCGTTCGGGTGTTGGCGAGCGACGTAGATCTCCGTTGGATTAATGAAATGGCACACTCGGGACGGAACGATCCAAGACTCGATCGACTTTCTCTTCATGCATTGAAACAGTACAGTGGTAATCTTCATCTTCCGGGTAATGAGTGAACACAGTCAAAATTTTCCGCTTCCAAGTCCATTTAGTATGACGCTTTCTGGCGGGGAGGCGGCATCATACCAAAGAATGGATCCTTGTGCCTTTACTTAGGTCATCGCTAATTTTATAGACCTAATTATCTCGACCTCACATTGGCGCTTGAAGTTTTTGACCTTACGGTAACCTCAAATTCTACGTAGACAATCGTTGCATGTCCTCAGGGGGTTTGTTTTAAATAGCAGGACGAGCTAATTAACCGGTCCTTGAATGGACGCTGCCAGTGTTGTTTCGCCTACCAGCGATGTCCAGTGCTATTCCATCCGTTTCTGTGACGCCACATAAACCCACTCTTTTATACGCTCATGAATTGGGGGGAGGGGAGGGAGCAAATACGCGCTTGTCATTTACCGGCTTCTCTTGAATCCTCGTCGCGGTTTGCTTAATAGGCTTTGGGATGCACGATTCTTGTGTTCTACTTTTTGAATTCTCGTCGGCCATTACTAGCTGCTAGGCCCTTAGTTATTACTCTTTCAAATTGGTGACCTTGTGAGCATTCACTCTTCTGGTCAGCAATAGCTTCTACTCCAAAAACAAGGTCTCTCTAGTGAGAAGTCCACATCCTACTATCTTAATTTTGTTAGACAGATCTAACCAGCTAGGTTTGCCGTTCTGCTCACTCGTTTTGCACTTACTTCGCACTGACGAGCACGTTTATCACTTCGCAAACGATAAAATTTACATCCAAGATATCAATCAGCAGCAGTAAATCCGAAATTCCGGGTCACGACAAATACCGTCAAGTAGGGAAGCATCCTTATGAAGAAATCGATTGGACACGAGACAGATCCCCTAAGTTTGACTTTGATTCTACAAGTTCTGTTAGAGGAACTAATCGAAACTCAAGCTTCATTATGCATGCACTGATTTCCCACGCTACCACCTGAATAGATGCTTGCTACTTAACCAATTATCCGTACAGTTGTTGACGACTCGAGCAGCTGATCATTCACCATGCCCCCGATTCAGCATACCAAAAAGCTGTCGTTTAAGCCACAGGTCCTCTCACTTCTTCCTGGGGTCTGAGTATTTGTAGTTTTATAAAAAGACCTTATATCATACAACTCGTTCAAATCAAAAACTACATTTGAGAAAGGCTTTCAAATCGTTCATAGGAAATCCTGGATATTATGAACAAGCGAATAGTTGCACTGGTAGGCATAAGTGCTTATTATGGAAACAACAAGCAAGAGTGAGAAGTGATGACCAAGAAAAGAGTGCATACACAGAATGACGGAATTTGTCTTTTACGACCACAAAGAAATAGACGTAAAGAGGGCTGGATTTATCAATTTAGAGAGGGAAAGGAGTGAAGAGTGACCATACAAATAGAAGAAATAATAGCTTCGGAGGAAGTGTAGAGTGCAGGAAGGATCGATAGTAACTCAACCCTCTTGGCCGAAATCCCTTGTGAATTCGCGTTGCTTTTCGAGATCAGCTTCATTCACGGTGGGTTTGGAGCGGGCAATTGCGCTCATCATATCGTCCTACAAACCACAACAAAATCATTAACATCCAACCTACTTAAATCAAATAAGTGAATTGTTTTAAAAGCGAGATTTATAAGGCCTTTCTTTACCATAGAGACAATGGGCTCAAGCAGCTTATCTCCATTAATTTGAGTCCAATCCATTTCTTTCGCCTGTGGATCGGCAGGAGAACAGGGAGTCCAGAGGTCATTAACGATCACACTTTTATCTGTCGGCGAAGGACCACGCACCTGGAAAACATATTTCTGTAATAGTACTTGTCACAAGAAAAAGAGACATTATTTTCAAGTGACAACTCAAAACTCGACTTTGCGATGTTTCAGAATTGAAATTGAGATTTGAAGTTACTATTTATGGAAAAGCACGATGTTGTTAAGGTGAACTATACGATGTGAAAGCGAGGCAACGTGTAAGAGTTTTAGAACGCAAATTTTGAATTAATACTATTAGATTTACTATTGTATAAACAAGAACTAAGTTACTTTAGAAAAAACACGTGGTGTAAAAAACGCACAAGATGCAGTACTTTAGGCTGTATGAACTGAATTTTAGAAGTATCAGTAGTTAAATTATCACAAAATGGAATATTAGGCCATTAAATAATTGAGCCTGAGAAAGAGCGCATAGAAAAACAAAAATTTTGTGAAATGATACCATATAAAGCCATACATGCAACCAAGAGTACGGGGGTGGAAAACCATGAAGCTAATTCTGTTGTTTAAAAATGGCTCCCCGCACACACTCTTAGGTGGGTGACTGCATCATGCAATCTATAAGCGGTAAATCTTCCTAAATCCCAAAACAAAACAAACTGACCTTTTTGAAATGGGTAGCGGTTTGGACCTTCCTGATGGGGGACATTAGAGCTTCTCGTACGCAAATAGCAATATCGGCTCCTGAATAGCCATTGGTCACATCTGCCAACTTTTGGAAGTCGGCATCGGTTAGTTCATGTAGGGTGTTTCCAAGGTGAATACGGAACATTTTTCCACGAGCAGGAGCTTCAGGTAAGGGGATATAAATTCTCTTTTCAAATCGACGTCGGATAGCTGAGTCCAAACACCACGGAATATTCGTTGCTCCAAGAACTAGCACGTCTTTGTTGTTACTTCCGACACCCTAAAGTAAACAAAGTAATCAAGTACATTCAAAAGGAACTTTGATTTGACGAACCTGCATCTGAACAAGGAACTCAGTTTTAATACGTCTAGCAGATTCTGACTCATTTTCACTGCGGGAACCACAGAGAGAATCAACTTCGTCAATAAAAACGATGCTGGGACGATGCTCACGGGCCAATTCGAAGAGATTCTTGACCAGTTTTTCTGATTCACCTAACCACTTGCTCACAAGATCAGAACTAGAAACTGAGAAGAAGGTGGATTTGTTGGCTTCCGTAGCAACAGCCTTGGCAAGGTAGGATTTACCAGTTCCGGGGGGGCCGTAGAGTAGAATGCCTTGCCAGGGGGTTCGCTTTCCAGTAAACAGATGGGGAAACTTGATTGGTAGAATAACGGCTTCCTTTAGGGCCTCTTTGGCAGCCTCTAAACCGGCAACATCATCCCACCGGACATTTGGTTTTTCCATGACAATCGCCTCGCTGAGCTGCGCATGAAACTTATTCCTTTCCGTGTCATCATCTTTATCATCTTTACTGCGATTCTTTTCTACTGTTCCACCATCTGGTGCTGACTAGAATAGAGAAACAGAAAAAAACAAGAGCGATCTGACGTCGTAATACAAGTGTCGATAAAAATAGAAGTTGAAAGAACAAAGAACTAAGTAAACTATAACAATCAATTACCCGATGCTAAAAGCACAATCAGTCGATGCAATCAATACAAATAATAATTCGTTCTAAACTAAAAGTTATTACTATTACTACAGGATTAAGAAACACATAATTGTTCTACGTAAAATTACATGTAAAATCTAAACGGGAAAAAAGAAATAAAGCTTAATTGCTGGCTTAATTAATAAATGCAATAGAAGATATACATGATCTATAATATACATTTGTCAGACTCACTTCATCTTTGTTGTTGGAAGATTCAAGATAACTCTTTATTTTCTCTGCCCGATCCAGATATTGGCTGACTTTCTTTTTGATACTATCCCTTGATTTATCATTATGACATCCATCTAGAGGAGCATTATTTGCAAGTAAAACATACATTTAAGAGCGTGCAGCATGTAATCGCAACCGATTTGGTAAAGACGCAGAGCCTCGTCATAATTTTTCTTCTTGTCTTCCTCGGTTGCTCTTACAACGGTTTCTATTCCCCTCTATAAAAATGCATTATTGTTAAACTAAAAACTAACATTAAGGGCAGTGCTAGCATCATTAGCCATATCTACGGAACGAAATATCCGACACTTGTAAAAAGCGCTTGTTTGCTTGTTAAATATAACGAGATTTCGCAATGAGATATTTCAATTTAAAAATTTCTCTTTTGATCATTTCCACCACAAAAATTAAATTGTTTACTTTTTGAGTATTTACTAATTATATAATCTTAAGTTTTTAAATAGCATATTCAATGTGCAGCAAAAAATGTCTTAGAAAGCAAACAGCTGTGAAATGTTCATGTAAAAGCTAAACATTTTATCGTCATTTGAATTTGTAAGTGACACTAATATTATAGGTGTCTAATAATCAAATATTTTATTTGTTTTTCGCTTAATAACCATTGCCGTCTTAGAAATGATTAAGGATCTGAGATCATTAACCGGAAATTTATCGATTACGAAAAAATATGGAGGGTTACAGTACGGTGCTCTTCGTTACCTGGAATCCACTCTTATAATAAATACCCATTAAAGTAGCTTTCACAATTAATTTTAGCTTCAAATTAAAATTTAAAATGGCCTTATCATGAGATAGCTAGACTGCTCTCCTTATCAGACAATAAATTGATATGATAACTGTTTCAATGCCAGGAAGTTTAGTTTTTGTCGATATGATCTATCTGTTACTAGATATAACTAGGCTAACTAAATAAGATGGAACATTGTTACTACAAAGACACCTTATTAACTTAACAGTCTTTAAAATTGAATGCAAGATGTTTACATACTATTGGTGTTTGGAGGTCAAAACACTGCTGAATTGATGATAATTTGCCTCAAATAACTGTCAAGCTGTCTGGAGCGACGTGGGTCCGCATAGTGCAAGGAGGATTGGCGACTTAAAAACAAGTTGCTGGAATTGATAACCCCGAATAGAATGACAACGCTGAAGCTTTGTCAATCAATGTTTGTTTATTTTGAAGCTCTTTTAATTGAGTTAAGATCACATTTTATTAAAAATAAAAATCAAATTTTAAATTTTCAAAGTTCTTAAACTGAGAGATTTTAAAATTTTCTTGTGATAAGCGACTGAAAATTTATTTGATAATCCTCTACACGCAGTTGTAATTTTAAAATTTGTACTGGAAGGGAGGATAATAATTGACTTACATTTAATGCATGCGTTACCACAACGACCTCACTTCAAGAGATTGAAAAATTACATTCTACGTGCCTGTTGGGGTAACAGTGGTTGCATAAATCGCGATGAGGTTTCGGGAGAGAGGAGAGGGAAGCTTAAGAGCTGGTAAGTGACAAGCGTATGCGCGTCTATAAAATAGCTGCATAGGCGGAAAAGTTTCGGATATCGCTGATAGGCGAAAATGACCCCTAACAACGCCCACCCACTTAATTGGCTTATCTCGCTAATTATAATATATCACTTTAGAACGGGGAACTTGAGATCATCGCAGGTTTAAGCGCTTCAAGCATCACCTGGTAGCAGTCTCGAGGTTGCAGCAGGGTCAAATGCTTCAAGCGCCACTGTGAAGCTGAGATGGTCAGGCCACAGGGATTAGTGATGAGCTAGATAAAACGTTTGGAAAGCCGTAGAGTCATTCTTCATGTCTCTTAAAAATACCTTCAGACCAGTATATTAATCCATGTCGTTTTACGTAAAATTAATTTTTTTTCGATTATTCTTTTTGTACTCAGTGCCCTTCCCCTTGAGACCAATGTGTGCTAGCATATTGATTATCGATTTGCAGTTTCCATCATAACTCATCCCATCTGTCCTTATTTTCACAAATCAGATTTAACATGCCCTTCATGACACTCGAAGAATCTCACAAGCTTCATCTTTCGTGATTACAGGTTGTTAAACTTTTCCAATCACGCATGGATATGTGGACCGCCACCATTGCCGCAATTATTGGTCAACCAGGCAGCCAATAATTTATCGCATATCTGAACCAACATAAGTAAATAGTTTTCTTAACAGAAAACCATTTTTTTAAGCTACAAGTCTCCCCCCTTCTTCATTCTAGGGTAACTATATAAAGGGAGCAACATAGAAGAAGTAAACAGACTAAGTCAAGTCACGTATATCGCTAGACCAGTATAGTGGTGGCCGGAACGCCACCCCATGTTATTGATAAATAATTTAAGTTTACATACAAAACGTTTCTTCGTTAGACGTCAGTCTTGTCCCATTGTCGATGTCTCAGCGTGATAATTAGGACATGTGCAGGTATCAATGTACAAATATGCACGCACACACACACACACACACACACGCACAACCGGACCTCCCATGGATAATGAAGTCGAGCTCTTACCGCTAGGCAATCTATTCCAATTTCCAAGTGTTGATTGACATCTGCTGGCTATAGCAACTTTTTAAAATGTTTCGCTTGCATCTTGAGTGCATGAAGCATAAAATCTTTTAAGAAAGTTGACAACTTATCCTCCGTTCCCTTTTTTCTTCCATTTCTAGCTTTAATTATGCGTACTTTCTACTTGTTTTCAGTCTTAGAGATTCAATATTCGAATGGAACTTCTTGAATATAAATCCTATGAGATGAAAATTTGCGTTCAGATATTTAGTTTAATCATGTAATCACAAAATAAGTTTAAATGATTTACATATTCATTCAATCAAAATATCGAGTTTATGCAACTCACTTGATAAATTTAACATCTGATAAGTCCTACTTATTTGAGATCTCAGATCACTCAATTATTTTAACATGAACTTTAAAATCAAAAGCACTAATACGTCTGTTATGGATACGCGGCCAGGGAGAGTGAAGAACGAATCAAAGTATCGAAGGAAACGAAGATCTAGCTTGTCATCAAGTGAAAGTGAAAATGACAAATTTTTAACAAAGGTATCTACTGATTTCGCTAGCAGGAGGAGAACTATAGCAGAGCTGTCGAACAGTGGGGCTATTGAGGGTCCGAGCTGGGGATTTATTATCCTACTGACGATGTTCTTCCTTAACCTTCTTGCCATGGTTATCTACATCTGGATAAGCCTTATGTAATTATGTTATCCAGTTTGCTCTTATTGCCTCCCATTTCAGAAGTCATTATCAATGCAATTACGACTTTTTATCGTGGGAAGAGTTTTTCCTTATAGTAAGAGATAGAATGTAAAATCAGTTCAGTTGGTTCAGTTTATTTTTAATGTATTGAGCCAATAAAATACGCCTGAACAGCACTATACCAACAATATTGTGTGGAATCAATAGATGACCGATAAGCATGCAATCAACGTATTAAATCACTAACTGGGAGGAGAATTGGTAATAGCGAACGTAAAGGAGGGACAGTGCATAGTTTAACCCAAGCATAGTTGCGTGGGACAGTTATGGTAGCAGAAGACATTTCTGCAGTTTACATTTATTAAGCCAACAACCTAGTCGGCGCTGGAGACGCAGCGAACACGCCAGCGTGCATGGAACATGGATGCGGAGTGTGGACCTGTTGGAATTAGATGACAACCAACGGTTTGCAGCTAACAAATTACGACAACAGTAATAGTCACCAATTCGTGGCTGTTTGAGTAAGAGCTAACAACAATTGCGAAGCAGAATGCCAAGAGTTGATAAGACCAAAAATGTATTCAAGGAAGCCACAATGGGTTTGAAACGAGTGACAGAGAGCGAGATAGAGAGGGGATCGCGCTGAGGAAAAGAGGAGATGGGCAGGAAGCGTAGGAGCCCGTAACTGAGAAGCGTGCGTTGTTATCTAACTCCAACAAATTGATGACCTTGACGTGAGTTGAACACTCAACCTTCTGACTCCACAGACCAATGGAGAAGACGAGCATAGGAGGTCTGTGTTGGCATTTGCTAGATTAGGTTATATGCTCATCTGGATGGCTCTCGCTGGGGGGGAGTAGGATTGTGGCTATTGAATCCAGATGGCTGCCTATTCTCACCCTTTGCACTCTGTGTACTTTTTGGTACTTGCTTCCATCTTTCATACGTCGTTTAGACTTTATGTCCCCTCTTTTCAGCCTTCATCTTCTATAAGATGCTCTTCATTAAATATCAATTTAGACCACACTTCTTACACAATAGTGGATTGATATCTTGTTTTCAGCAGTCATTCGTATAAATAGTAATTTAAGAATGAATCCTAGAATAGCCGTTTCCCTATCTTCAGTTGACTTATTGAAGTTGGTGAGATTACGATAGAAATTGATAATGCTCGAGGTTGGTACTCAAGAGATTAGATATTGTCACCATTCGGAGTGAAGATATCTCCGTAGTAATTGTTCCGACCAAGGATGGAGAAATAAACAAAAAAGAAGTTATGAGTGGGCATTTACTGGAAATCACTTTACTTCATTACGCATTGGTTAAATTTTACTAGTTAATAGTAATATGGAAAAATAAAGGGGGTTTTGTAGAAACGTCTTACTGCGTATAAACAACCGGAATGATTGTCAATGCTAATAACAAAATCAATTTTAAATATTAATTATTTCTCATACCTTTTTGTATTTCTTAAATAAAAGTCTATATTTCTGTGCGAGGATATTAAAAGTGGGTTGATGGAAAGGGGAAACGTACGAGACAATTTATTGGTTAGGGTTAAGCCAATCAAATGATGGCGGTCAAGGTGGCAAATGATTAATAGTGGATTCAAGGAGAGTAAAATTAAAACAAATTGATTACAATGCGGATTGAAACACAAAAACACGATGGCATTTTGAGTTAGCTATCGTTCCCTTAAATCCACGAACCTGGGCTGGATCGATTTGGAGCTTTCGAATTTTGAAACTGTGAACTCACATACATGTTGTTGATTAAGTAATCGTCTGCTTTTATCATATACTAAGCACCACCCCTATCTAAATCTCAAGGTTATAAGGTAACCAATATATTTGAAGATGCCTACTCGATATACTGGAAACTCCATGTATTTCGACCTTTATTTGATTGAGAATAGTCATATATGTGTGCCCACTTACGAAGCAACGAGTTCTTTTACATGTACATAAACAAATCGGAGATCTTTCAGGATTATTTTAAGAGAAATTGGGTCGCTATCAATTACCCTGGTGTAGGTTATGTTCTAATTAAAGGCACCCCAGCTAGCTCTTTAATACTTGTCATGTGGCAGTTCCTTTGTCAACATACGCTTGAAAACCATCGTGAAATCAGGATTAGCTCCACGTAAAGTTCCGGGATTCGTTAAAATCTTTAAAAATGCATTTAACATATTCTTGTCCATTGGGAGAAACAGCACACTGGTCCTTACCAAATAACGGCTCTCTAATCTTAACATTGGAAATGATACTATGAGCATAACTTTTAAATTCATTCGAATTGGGGATACGCCCTATTCTGAAATGTGATATTTAATCATGTATCCCCTGACAAGTCGTATCTCTGATACAATAGTTTGTTAAAATGAACTAAATGAATGAAATTTTTAAAAAATTCGACTGAATGGTTGCGATTAACCATAACATGGTTACTAATAGGAGAAAGATTAAAATACTTTGAGGAGAAGTAATAAAAATCTGTGAACTAAATTTGTGTACCGAGCACTCTAGTATTATTATTATTTCCAGGAATGAAGTTTCATCACTCCTATTTTAGGCAGGCCATGTCGTTAATTGATTCACAATATCCAGGCTATATACAAAAAGATATTGCATTATTAATAAAGGGTCGACGAAACGCCTACATTGAGTCACAAACCTTATCCCTTCTCCCCTCAGAATTTGAACCACCTCAGAGAGTAGACTAGATTATATCGTTATACCAGCGGCGACATAGCTTTATGTTAGAATTGGAAAGGAGTCTCACAAATTCAGAGGTGTGTTGGAAAAGTCCTTCAATCGACTAAGGAGGAAATGTCATGCACAATTTAAAACATTTTAGATGTCTTTTTTTGTTTCAAATTAAAGTGAAATTTTACAATTTAGGGGATCATGAATGATTTAGTAGGCTTCTCTTCAGGTTGTTTTGTTTCCCCTGCTGGAGTTAGATAACAACCAACGGTTTGCAGCTAACAAATTACGACAACAATAATAGTCACCAATTCGTAGCTGTTTGAGTAAGAGCTTGCAAAAATCGGGGAGCAGAACACCAAGAGTTGAGTAGACCAAAAATGTATTCAAAGAAGCCACAATGAGTAACAGAGAGAGGGAGAGCAGCGTGCTGAGGAAGAGAAGAGATGAACAGGACATGTAGGAGTGCGCACTCACCAGTGTGTGTTGTCTGGAAAAACAAGGATAGCTTTATATGAGTCACTAGGGGAAGGCCACGCCAGAGCATGAGCGCAGATGTGCTTTTATATGTGAAGCGGGGCGGTTATAGAAGAGAGGGGAAATCGATGGACGCATTTAGACATGTCAGACAGGGGTTATGCGTCATAGGGACAAGATGAGGTCGCTCCAACTTCGTGGGCGGAAAAACTGAGGTATCATCGTGGAGAATGCGAATAAAAGATAATTCTGGAAAATGCATAGGGAGTTATCCTTCACCCCTAAACGGGTATTTTCATCGGGGCACGTAGCATAAAAAGCTAGCGCAAACACCAACTCTAATCTAAACTCTAAACTTTGAACTTTGTAACTCAGTGTATACATTATACATATTCTCCATGACAATTTCATAAACTTAATTGTTTTATAAAATGTGTGGTTTAACCTCACATCTTTGATATTTTGCCACAATAATAAAAAATTATTCCGTAAAATGCTCATTATTAGTTTTACTATTTGTTAAAATGAATACAGCTCGTTATGCTCCAGGATTATGGGGTCAGTAATGTAACTTCAATATTATCTTACTTTTGGAATGTACATTTCAAATTTATCATTTATACTAAAACCAAATAAAACCATTATTTTCAGTGAGAAAGTTTTCTGGTAGAGTGAACAGTTGAGTTTTTTGGTCCCTTCTACAAATTTTGGGATGTTTTAAATGGATACATGGCCTTAGGTTTATGGCAGTGTCACATCAAGAGAAGGCTGTGATGACCTTCACATCACCTATGACCGCTTCCGCCGTGATCGCGATTCAAGTGGCTCGTCTAAAGACAAACTGAGAATGGAATTGAATGCTTTAGAACATGGATAACAAACACCGCGGAGATTTCTTCTAACCGGTAAGTGGTGAATACAGGCATCGTGAGGATTGGTCTAGAGTATTAAATGCGCCTGACATACTCTTATCAACTTCGATGTTTAGATTAGAAGAATGTATACATACATACATTGTAAGCTTCGAATAATTGTTCTGTCTATTATCCATAAAAAAAGTACATCAACAGCATTTAAAATGTTACCTCAGAATTATCGATTAACTAGAATTATGAACTAATACCCCTGACCTCTGATCTACCAAAAGGGATGCAAGTAATTCACAGGCTTGTCTTCATGTCATACCGCTTGATGTTCAAATAAATATTCCATGAATATTCATAGCTTATATCTCAACCTTATCCTGAACTGTATCAACAAGGATTAGCTCTCTAGTCTGGAAACAGACTTCAAAAACGAAAAACCGAAATTAGCAACATCCTACTTTGAATTTTAAAGTAGCAATTAAATATTAATCTGGCAGCCCTCTCAATTTCGATATCATCGATGCTATTGACTAGTACGCCCAATATTTCAGACACTAGTCCTGCATATGCCGATATAAAGTGCCAGTTTCATTATAACGCTCAAGGATTTTGCATGTGGAGTGATAAGATTTGTTAGAATTCAAGTTTGATTAATTCCTTTGAAAATTTGATATCTTTTCTTTTTTTCTGACTTCCTTCTATAGCGACATTAGTTTGCCCTCCAGTGGATATTTCCCTACCGCTTAGATCCGTGCACTCCACCGTATCTAATCTCCAATACGGAATTATGCTCAAACAGACCCTTCCTACAAAACTATTTTAAAAAGCCAAATCGAATATTTCCCGCGAACCAATTAACCTCACAGACTTCATTCTCAGTGAATTAAATCATTGATTATTGAATTCGTATTTCCTCTGCTTGTGAGAATGTAATCATGCAACTACTGTAACTATTGGGTAAGGGAGCCTATTGGCTAAGAGCCTATCAATTTCATAATCTACTGCCGCGTATAAGCGATGGTAAACTCTTAACAGAGGAGGTTTTCATTGAGTTATAAATAATCTGCCCTTTTTCTTCCAGGTTCGGACAAGACGCCAAAACCAGGGTCCTAGGTATTCAAAGCCCATCTAACAAACTTCACTCAGATATAATAAATATCATGCCCCGAAATATTTTGTCCTGAGCAAATTTGTCTTGTTCTTCGTAGATGGACTGCAAACTCTCCTTCCAATATTTCCTTCACTTAATGGAAGACTCGCATTTTAGTTCAGAATCAGAATCTACAGAAAAGCCTCTCAACTAATCGACTAAACCAGTATCAAAACACCAATTTTCATAAGCATTATCACTATATTAATATCGTAGAATAACCTTATCACCATAAAAAGTCCAGTGGTTGAAGAGAAGAGGGGAGGGAGATATAGAGGAACAAGGAGTTAAACCTAGGAAAATCCTATTTTCAAAAACGTGATGGGAGTGTGGTCAGGGTTTTGAGTAAAAGATGACAATGAGGAAACGAGGTAATACACAACAAATTTATGAAAGCGGGGGTGACAAACTTATCACCATATTCTCATGTAGTTGAGATTTACGTGGTGTGAATATGGAGTGTGATTAGACGCTAATATGTTCTTGAACAGAGCCTGTACAGATAGTAATGCGGGGAATATGGGTAGTGATCAGTCTGACGGAATGGGAGAAAGGAAAAGTGGGGAATTTGATGTGGAGACACAGTGTTGTCTCTCTTCACTTTCTTCCTCATACCGTAGAGGCAAGAAGCTGCTTGATCACCCGTGGTGTTGTCTCATCAGTGAAATGGAGGGTTGAATACCTGGAAAGAAATAAACGAGAATTAAAAACCAAACAGCAAAAACTTTAATGAACGCAGAAGGGTCGGATTTTATACATAACTATTTGCTCAGGAAAAATACTTTCAAATCCTTCAAATACTTTCAACCACAGTGAAAATATTAAGCATACAAATTCTATGAACAGATTCTAATTTTAAATAACAAATTTTAACCAATTTCTCTATTCAGTAACTGACATCTCGTTTTTTTTCAGGACTAAAGAGCGAATCCTGAGAAATTGTGTGTGTAAATTTTACTATGTTAAAGTCGTGTAAGCCAGCATCATTCAGTTATCTTGGTCATAAGAGATACTGTAGGACTAACTCGCCCAAGCTAATCAACTGGGCTGGAGAGCAAAGCAATGAACTAACTTCCGTGCCAACTGCTAATGGGTTCCCTTTCCCCTATGATTTATTGAACTATTTCACATTTACCCATGTCTAAATGTTTTTCCATGGAAAAAAGGAAAATTTTTTGCCATGTGTCATATCATATTTTACTTTTTCTATGTAAATGAAGTCATAGGAACAGCCGATAGGGAAAAACAAAGGACCAGGGAATAAGCAAAATTCGAGAGAAAACAGACAACCATTTGAATGGCGAAGGAAGGAAGATAAGTGAACCGAATAAAAATAATAGGCGCAGGAATGAAACGGAAGTTGATAGGATTCAAGGCAATACAATGAATTTGATATGCAAATTAGGAGAGTTTATATTGGGGAAAAATACTAGGTTCCGCCTGAAAAATAAGGAGAAAGGAAAAAAAGACATGAACTGTGATATATCACGGCGAAAAAAAGGTAAAGATAGAATGCACTTAAAACAAACAAGAGAAAAATTAAGACATGAGACCAGACCCAAACACCTTTATTGCGCAATGAATGATATATAATCTACGATGCTTACTGAGGTACCCCTCGGCTCACATTTAGGAAGAAGAAAGAGGACCCCTAACTCAACAAAGACTTTGTAGTACGCACATAATGACTCATAGATTTGCTCATCCTCCGGATGTGTACGCACACACTGACTCATACCCCTGCATGTTCTTATTGTCAATTGGGGACTTTTTATCGGTTGCTCACCGACGAACAAAGGACGCGGAAGCTGTCAACACCTTACTCCAATAAACCCTCTTTATCACAACAAGAGTTGTCCTATCACAGTACTGACGCTTTTCCCCTCTAACCCAATTTCCAATACCTCCTCCTTTTCAGTTTTTCCTTCCTCTCCCATTCAACATTTATCTAATGCAAATTTGCCCAACTCAACCCTTGATTTTCTCATTCTAGAAAAGGCTGTCCTTTCCTATATTAGGCTTTAGTCCATTAGTTCTATGAGGGGATAGCTCTAAGCCTCGCTTTACTATCTGGATTATTATTACCTTAATTTTTCTTTATCCCTATATTAGGTAGGTATAGCTGCTTATTCACAAGTTGACTGATTACCTGATTAGCAGGTAGCACAACAGTGAGAAGGCACCACCTCCAGGAGGTGTGGAAGAGCAGTAATCGAAAAAATTTGGTGCCCGAGAAAGGAATTCTGTCTACAGAATTCTTATGAATTCCACTCAGAGTATCCGAAATATCCAATTTTACTTCCTTAAACCTGCCCTTGCAAGCTCTCAATTCCTTTTTAGGACTCATAAATTAAATTAAGTTAGATGCACCATTGTCTTTTTCTGACTAATGAATTGAACAAGTTCCTCACGTGGGTAGCAAACAACACGCTTCTTTAAATAAGAGGTCTAAATCCCGTTTAATAAACCCAGACTGAAGTAATGGAATAAAATCACGGTTGACGAGAGGATATCAAATTACGTGATAAACAGCCCGTCAAAAAATCAAGAAAGAAGGGAGAGACGGAAGCAGAAGGTTGAATATCTATTCATAGGAGACTGTGATAAAAAGCTTGGCTAAGTTAAAATATCAGAAGCAAGTCTCCCCCCAAAGCTACGAATTGAATAAACACTGTCTGAGAGAATATATTGGATTACAAGACGAAAAGGCATGCCAAAAAGACAATAGGGTAAAAAAAGACAAATAACCATGAAAAGGGCAAAGAGAGGTGGATAAAACAGACCGAGCATCTGTTGCATACGAGACAATCCATGGAAAAATGGGAGACTTTTGAGTAATATCAAAACAATAAGTCTACTTAAAGAGAACAATTGAATAAAGACACTGTCTGAGGGGGAATATCGGATTATAAAACGAGAGGAATGTGATATATAAATAGAAAAAGATTAAACACATAATATCGTCGGAGACTGTCGATAGAAAAGCTGAAAACGTTTTTTTTTGAGAAGAAAAATCAAATTCACATAATAATAAGAAATAATTCAATAATAACGAGGAGAAAGTTACAAATTCAATAATGGAGACGTAAAGTGAACAATTGACCGAACAAAACACCACTTGAAATCCACAAAAAAGCATCAGGATTCCGCTTTAACAAATGTACAATCTCAGGAAGCGAAGAGGAAATAAAACTCTCAACGCACTTAAGTAAGACCGTCTGCAGGTTCATGCCTCAGTGCTGTAGGTAGAAATTAAGTGTTGATTTAACCGAATACAACGCGGTAAAAGTGCATCTGAAATAGTCATAAAATGATAGGAACAAATATTTTTTTAACTAAATATTTATTAAACGCAGAAAAATGCGAAGACCGAGAGCTGATATTTGAACTTTGGAATGATCGGATGTTATGCAGCGAACTCCATTTATTAAGTAAAAGGACAACCCGATGAATTCTAATGCCCAGATTCTATTAAACTCAATTCATTCATCTTGGTGGAGGGAGTAAGACTAAGAGCTGCCAGTTAGCACCAGACAACCATAGAGTTGAGAGTAAACCAAATTGCATTGTGCAACAACAAGGAAAATGGACATAAAATCTAGGAGCAGGAGCACACCAACAAGAACAGGGCAAAGGAAAAGTAGTTGGATTATAGTGAGAACGTGCACCCCCAATCATGTAACCGACCAGCCGTTGGGCTTTGCAGGTGAAATCTGAGTTATCGAGAAAGATTTTCGATCAAAATGTTTAGAAACTTTCCTATTCTTGAAGATTGGAACATTTTTTTCCACAATGAAAAGGTATGTTATTATTACCACTTTGTGATTAATTTGATGGGTCAAAATAGCAGACATAAAAGTAGTTAAAAGAAACGCTGTCAAAAATTACGAATTTAAGAACCATCTGGTGATAAAAAGAGGCTGTTTCTCATATAAAAGACCCCTGAATGCCCTTCATCAATCGAAAAGAAAGTAAATGACAAACAAATTTCATCAATTGAGACTGAGACATACTTCTAAATCTTCAAGAATTGAGCTTTAATAGTGCAGAAGACGCTGCAATTGGTACAGGATATTTAGAGAATTAAAACTGTTATGAAATAATCGAAAATTATATGAAGTACTCTAGACTAGAAGTAAAATAAATGCTTCAAAGGCCTCCAAGTCGCATTGAATCCTCATACAATTCAGGAAAAATTGCACCTGTCCTTCTCTAATGACTCATAAAATGCCCACTGAACTGGATAAGAAACGAGATTAATCTCCTAACCAAACTTACTGTCAAAATGTTACATTTTGTATACATCCCTGCGCGTAGGTGTATGATCTAAGTGGGTATTATTAGAGGTAATACTATTCCTCTTACCCATTTTAGCCAACAAAATAGGTTAGATTAGCTAAAAGTTCAAGCTAATGCTTCCCCTAACTCTCTAGATGCAACAATATTAAAACTGTCTGGCTCGAACTGGTGAGAAAAAGGCATTGTTAATAGGGGAGACTGATCAACTCCAGATGTACGTGTTCTTCAAGTTTCGAACAAAATACAACCGTTTTTAACACTCAATTAGAAAAAAAATCACTATTGAAACGAATCGTTCACCGACCTAAGCATCTCATGTCAGATAAATATTAAGAACGAAGATACAACACCCAAATTGAGATCAGAAGAAATCTTCACTTCTCAACATGAAATTTCTGAATATCATTCCCTTCCGTCCCATATTAAATGGCATACATCTCTATTTCTAATTTGTGTTTTTTTTATATAAACATTAGCAGATCGTTTCCTTTTGAATTTGAACAGCATAGTCAAAGCGACGACAAATATAAGTCAGTTGAATTGTTGAGGCCCAAATGGGCAAAAAGGTGTGCAACTTTTGGGTCTCTAAACAGATGTGCTTTGTTAGTGGCTTTCACCAACTCTGACATATTCACAGGGCGATGACGCATCAATTCACAATTTTGTCCAGAGGCACAAAATCCTCCCAATTGGGATTATAAAAGAAAGCAAACAGACATAAAGTATAAATGCCATCAGAAAATATGTTCAATCAGATATACTCATATTTAATCTAGCAGAAGAGTTCTTGAAGATGGAATCACGAGATTCAAATCGACTGAAGCACGAGAAAAAAGTCAATGAAATGAACTTTCTAAGTCTAGTTATTATATGAATTGACCTTTACAATCTCAAAAAGATGTCCTTGTCTAAAACGTTTGTAGAATAAACAATGGAAATAATTTCATGAACACTACGAGTGAAAGGTATTTCTAATTATATACGGCCCACTGATAGTTTACTTATAACATTCTGTTTATTTTTAAATAAACACACGACTGTAGTTACGAACTCCCTTAGTTAAAGCATGAAGAGCCAACAGATTTTCAAATTTTGATATGGAATTTGACCGCTGCAGTAATTGCATGTTATTTATAGTCAAATGCATGTATAGTGGATACGTGAAGCTAACCAAACGTAGAGTTGAAAAATTTATTTACAACATGACCGCCTCTATTTATTTATGCGTCACTCATCATTATCACTGTGGTTATCCGAATTATTAATCATGTAGTTATATTGATCAATAAATGAAATGTACAAGTTACATAAGCAGAATGAGTGAGGTGGCAAACCAATTATTCCATAGTTGAAAACTTCCTTATTTAATATGAATCAAATTACCTTAGAGATAATATTTCTTAATCAAGCACTTTATGCTGAGTGATTTATTTAAAATAAGAACATATCTGAACCCATCAATCGTCTAATGAATAGAATAAAACCCGTCCAAACGTATAAACCGAACACGAGCCCAGTTACCCCGAAATCCAAAATACCACTTACTCAGATACAATAGACAGTCATCCAATCACGAATCCCATTCATCATAAATGGCACGTGCGTCACTTCCCAAATCAACCAATCAGATGCGAGTAAGATACGAACGAAAATGTGAGTAGCAAAAGGGCGTAATCGGCTGGCGCATTCTCTACTTGGCTGGGAAAACATGTTCAAAATCACACAAAAACCTAATTTCAGACAAGTGGATTAAGAGAACCTAGTTCCAAAATAATTTTTAAGTAAATTGTGAATATACCAATAAAATCATTAAAACATCCTCTGCAGTCTACCATATGATATTCAAATTCGTATAAATGTTCTAAGTTTAGATAGAGGAAATGTATTTTGTGGAGCCGAAAAGTGAATCGGGGATGGGGGAAGTTGTCGGCAATTTGTCAGTGAATGCCGGTAAAATGAGAGACAGAAAGCGCATAAAATCGGTCGCGCATTTTTGTGACATCAACATTTTATTTTATATGGAGGGGGAGAAATTAAATTGGCGCGAGACTTGGTTCTCCTCTCTTTCGGACTTTTGGGAAACAAGTTATAATTATCCCTTTCTGACGTAAAATATCATGGGAAAGAAGGAATATCGATGATCATTTTGAACAGAGAAATGAAAGGTGGAAATAACTATCAATAATAACTCCCAAACCCTTTTAAAAGCGTTTGAGAACGCTTATCTTGGGTAGAGGAGATAACACCGCAGAGCCTCTCTAATGAGGAACTCGAATTCAACCAGACTTAACAAGTGTGGTGTGCACTGATAGGCATTGAACTTGTGAACTCCAACTTAACAAACGGAGTGGCGTTAACCACTGCGGCACCAGCACACACAAATAACTACGTCGTAGTGTTTGCCTAGCTGCTGAGAATATATAAAATACAAAATGGAGACATTGAGGAAAAAGTGAATGAGCGATTGTTTGGCCTATGATTTATTGTCCTCATCGTTGATTTTATCTGAGAAATTTCCCAGCATCAGGAAAAAATCGCAAAGGATAGCAAAATGAAAGAAAAATTATCAGTATTGAAGAACAATAGAATACCAGCATAATTCAGAAAAAGCTACAGCCAACAACTCCCTTCTTTTGTTTATACAATAATGATTATTTCACTCTTTTTTTGTTTCATCACATTTTAATAAAACAATAAATATTAATGAAGAAATTGAGACAATTAAAATCACATTTTAAATTGCCTTAATTTGAATAGAGAACACGACATCGGTGTAATTTTCACCTTAAGTTATGCTTTCAGAACTAATATTACATGATGAGATCGGAATTCGTAGGAAGAAGCGAAGATTTTTGCAAATTCAACATTTTAGCTTAACAGAAAAGTAGCATTTTTCCTTCTGACATTCCGAAACTGGCAGGAAACCGCTTCAGTAAAACAACAAAGAAACACTTAAGCAATAAAACCTACCCATAAGACAGTCTATACAACAACTAGTCTCTCTCTCTCTCTCTCTCTCTCTCTAAGTAGACCCGATTTGAGCAAAAAGAAAAATTTTTATTAAATGCATTTCTCTTAACATGAAAGGAAATTCAGCCATTACTCAGTGGGTATTTGAACATATTTTGAGTGATAGAGCGGGCAAACTGCCTTTTTATAAAACATACCCAAGTGAAAGGGTTAAGAAGGGAGGATGAGACGATGGCGGTGAAAATTAGCAAATAAAACTTACACGAAAGATGTGTATTATTAGAATATCTAGGCATAACAACGTAATATCGAAAGTACCAAACCAGGTAAGACGAATAAATAATGGAATACGTAATATGAAGTCACAATGATATGTAATTAATTATGCTACGTGACCCTTGCCACAAACCTAGCTTGAATTTGGGGATCTTCTTCTCACATTAGACAGCAGTTATACTGAGTGTAATCATGATGTAGAGCAAGGAGTTAATTTAATAAGGCAGGGAGAACTCACTTGATCGCGTTGAGCAAACACTGCACATTCTTCGGATTCTGCTCTTTGAGTAATCGAACACAACTCTTCACCTGAAAAAATAAAAGAAAATAAATAAATATTAAGAATAATAAATTGATAAGAATGATGGATTAGTCTGATGTATGAAAGGGAGGATAAATGATGTGCTTCCTACTAGAGAGAAAACAACGAAGCTATTCAATTGAAATGGCTCAAAGAAGACTCTGGAATAGTTGCAATAAGGATTGTAAAATAGACAAATGCCATTTAACTACAACTGCTGTTGAATTCTTTGTTTTTGATTAATGGACCTGGAAAAAATGACACTAATCAAGCGCAGAAGTCTTAAAAACGACTAATAAACCGAAAATTATGTATCCAAATCATGATATGGAAGTAATCTAGACTTTGTTTCAATAATTTGACATAGTGATTGAAAAATAATTCCCTAATAAAGATTTCCGGGGCGTTTAAATGTTTGCGAAAGTGCCAAATTATCTGTATAATATGTAATTTGAAAATTGGTTAAT
Organism: Hymenolepis diminuta; assembly: GCA_900708905.1. NCBI lineage: Eukaryota > Metazoa > Platyhelminthes > Cestoda > Cyclophyllidea > Hymenolepididae > Hymenolepis > Hymenolepis diminuta. Next base: position 1,659,512 of record CAADRB010000024.1, read on the forward strand.
CGAGTGCAAAGATGATCATGAAGCATTACAGAAATACAACGCACAAACCGTCAAAGAGTCTCACGCTGAACACAAGACCACAGGTTTCATGATATCTCGAGAGATTTAAGAAACTGCACGCTTATATGCCATTCAAGGAGAGAGGTGGGTGTTTGTGTCATGTTCTTTTTACAAAAGAGGTTATTAAAAAAATATGGAGAGCTACTTAAAGCAAGGGGGGTAAACGAAACAACTCAATAAATCTGCCAAGTGTCTGAATTGTGCCCACTTTTGGATGATTCCTTTATTCGCCACCACAAATGCCCTGCCGATTTATCCATGTGAAAACCCACACATGGGTGAAGACTGCGCCATACATTAAGTAAGGAGGGAATAACAAACTGGTCATAGGGCCACGTTATTTTGATAATAGGATATGCGGATAGGACAATTTTGTGCTTCATATTAAAGAGATCTTTGTCAAAATCAGTTTGATTTGTGTTATTCTATTAAATATTAATACCTAACAACTCTCAAATCCATTTAGGAAAGCATTTTTCAATAGTTAGCATAAGTGCCTATACAATTTCCTTATCTGGTTAGACTTAACTAGTGTGGTTGGTATCGAATCCTTGAACCCTAACTTCACAGACTTCTGTACCACTGGCGCACACCACATTCATATTGGATGGATTGAAAATATGTACAGAATGAGGGAATGGGGATTTAAAATTAATTTATTGATTAGATAATTGGGAATCAGGCTTATTACACTAGTAGGAGCAGCATCGGTGACTCGGGTTACAGAACAGAAGCAGAATATACAAAGGAGCCGTATAGGCAAGATGGAAATTAGTCACCCATAAATAGACTCGAGGGCATGTTAATTGAACCAACTGCGACGCAGATGCTGATTAGATGACCTGATGATGCGACGTAAGGTTTAATCAGCAGTGCACATATCACGTGACCGTGTTAATTCGAACCGCAAATGGTCTTATCTCATCGAATAGGACAGAGTTGGATCAAACATGCTTTCAGTCATGACTTCAGACTTTTTGGGTAACAAAATGCATACATTTCAAGCCCATGGAAAAGATGCATTTACTAACACTCGCGTTGGGTAGATGAGATGCATCTCAAAGCATCTCGGATGAAATTGTTACTCCTCTCTTGACAAGTTTTAGCCAAAATGGTTGGTCATTTCGTTTATTAAATTGGTACACGTTGACCACTACGTCATCGTTGCCAGGACATAAATGTATAATTAACCGCATTTATATTAAAACATGCGCCTGTGATAAAACGATTGGAAATTCAGATACATACAAATCGGTTACAAGGTATATCAATGACTAGGTGAGATTAAAATAAAAAGAATGGAAGATGAATCTGACGATGCGTAATCTAATGGAGGTTTAAAGAATAAAGAGAGTTAAACATAAAGACAATTATCCTAAAGAATGATAAAGGCACTGTACTTCAATCTTCAATTTGGATAAAGGAGCAACATAACGTGAAACATCCCGCTTTTCCTTCTATTAATAGGTTTTAATCAGTACGGTGCACTGAGAAGTGACGATACTGCCACTTCTAAATTGAAGATGCGTAATCGGGTCACTACCTCACCGGTGAAGTGGATATTAATATGACTGAATATTTTTCCTTTAAAAGGTATAAATTTTTCTCGATTTAGGACTGAGCCAATTTTCAAACTGAACCAATATCCGGAAAGTAGCACTTAAAGTGTCTGAAAAGTTTATTCCAACTCAGACATCACAACCATTCTCAGTCGACCGGTCATAAAGTCCGCCCCCTCCCTCCTCTCCGTCCTTGCTATTTAATTCAATAAAAACTTTGAGGCGAGTCGGGTGAAGATGAGAAAGCCTCATTCACTAAATTTTTAATGATTCCTGGGCGTGCTACGGATGCTGATGCTCAGCCATGCTTAGAGGAACGAAAGATGAAACAGCAACGGACACACACTATACACATGTACAGCTCACACGGTCAATGAACCGAAAACAGGAAATTTCATTCTCACTCCTCCTCTTGCACGTTGTACTGACTCATATTCGAAATGAGGTGTACTTGATCGCTTTTCATCAGAAGATATCACAGCGCTTTAATTGATATGATGTATAATACGACTAAAATAATTTCGGCTGCTCGCTGAGATTGCTCTAGTACTACAATTGCTCAGACCAAGTAGGAAGAAAGTATAACAGCGTGGAGAGTTAGGTGTGCTATATATGTCATTAGTTCTGTTCAAGGGATAGAAGATATTTAATTCTACTTCCTATAAAGCACCTGTGGAAGTTCAGGGGGTATGTCAACAGCATCAGAATGTATGCAAATTTCGTAATCGGAATTACCAACCCTACCGGCAAATGCTGGTCTTCCGAAGGTTATCAAATGAAGATCCTTTTAAAAGAGACTCCAAACTGTTCTCCATTTCCAGAAGCATTAGACGACACTTCGAGATTGGCAAACTCACCGAGAGGCAGCATGCTGAAACTTTTCGGTTGGTGATTCCCATCGTTAGATGTGTCAATGGATATCGAACCAATAACCTTTGACTTGGAGGTCGTGACCATTACGCTATCGAACCATAGAATACAAGGTAAAAAGACTTCCCGAGGCTAGTAAAATAAGTTTTACCAACGCTTGAATAGACAAAAGAGAGGATATCTCGAAATCGCTTTTACAAGTAACCTGAATTCTACAACCCCCACTTTATGATCGTTGCAGTTGAACATCTACATTATTTAAGGTGTGCCGGTGAGCCACTACACGATTTCAAAATTCAAAACACTGAAAGCGATTTAACTTTGTTTAAAAAAACCTGACTTAGCGGCTGCGAAACTAGTAAAGCTCTCAAGATTTTTTGGAAAAGTGGTTGCGAGAAAAGGAAAGGAAGAAGTTATGATTACTCACACAAGGAAAGACTAATTAACCACAAATCCAGTTACTAAATTTAGAAGTAATTTATATATATTTTTTTATTTTCAGGCGATCGGCACTCGGCACTCTAATTATTAAAGGATGACTAAATAAGGAAATAAAATTAAAAAAAAAGGCTTATACACATCAAACACAATAAAAGATAAAGAAAAGCGACCTCAATCACTATTTATTTTAAGTTTGAAGAAAATGTTGGAGATGAAAAGAACAGTCAAGAACAGCATCTCTACACAGAAGTAAGTCCGCTGATAAGTTGGATGGTGTATTCAACCAATCAAATCCTCCAACTCCTTCTTTTTCTTCCTGTGTAGTGCAAGAAACAATGATCAAGGGTCACGAAAACAATGAGAATCATATTGGCAATGATCCGGTGATGCGGATGGCCAATTCCACTGGCCACAGATGGAGTGGCAGAATAGGAAATTCTCGTAAGTAGATCCAGAATACCTTATTTCTACTCAAGTCAAATGTCGTGAACACTTCCTCTGATGAGATTAGAAAGTATTAAGTTATGAATAAATGATAGATATTTACAACATTAAATACTATTTTGTCAAAAAAACGACTAGATGGATAAAATCGGTAATTGTAGGTTGAACACGAAGATATTGAACAAGTAAATAAAAATGTCTAAGACAAAGGATACGGGTGAATCAAAATCTAATCCATGTTTATAATTGAGCCCACTGAACCACAAATCATCACCGCTGTCTTAAAATAGGTACTAAAATGGCCAAACATCTTTTCCTCTCCCTTTAATAATAACGAAAGTTCTCTCTAATTATAATAGGTTATCTACTAAGGTGATTCACATTTCGTTGATTAAAACAAGTCACTGAGATTACTGAAAATTTTCCCTTGTCTATTTGCATTAATGAGGAGAACATGCTTTTCCCCATTTATTTCCGCTTTTTTCTCTGCACTCTAAATGCACAATCAATAAAATGGGCGTTGACAGTTGCTAAATTAAGAAATGGAAGGGGAAGAACCAACTCAAAATCACTCTCCGAACAGGACTCATCTCGACATAAATGCTAAATCAGTCAAGCAAAGCCGTGAGGACAAAATATGAGAGTTCGGGATATGCACCGATGAATATAGTCTGCTTCCATGATTAGCTACATATTATGTTTGTCTTGCTCTTCATTTCACTTCACAGAGCGAATGAGCTTTGTTGTCATTGAAACTATTCGATCTTTCATAAGCCCTGCTCTCCTTTGCCTATTAATGAATTGGAACAGGTTTGCGAAATGCGAAAATCCACATCCTGCGTAATTATCAACTAGACGTATTCAAAATGAAGTTCCGCAATACCGTCTTATATCCCAAGCCCTTGTAATTCTAAGGGCAGAAGCAACGATAGTGATTGGAGTTTCACAAAAATCTTAAAATTTCGCCAATTCTTTCCTCTACACCTCTCCCCTTCAATTCATACTCTTTGAAATGAGCGTAAAATTTTCCTTCGTGGTCGATTTGACTAAATAAATGAGATGAACAGTATTACATCGGCCGGTTAATATCTCAAAGAAATTTCCATTGCTAATTACTCTTTCAGCAGTCATTTATATAAGGTGGGAGACAATTCGTACATTCTGTTACGGTCTAGTTTAAAAATAAAAATCGATAAACTCAGGAATTTCCGTCATGCAAAAGAGTATTAATACTTAAATTTCTATTACTGAGAGGTTCGATTTCTCGCCTCCAAAAGAGAATGCAAAAAATGTCTCAATTGTAGGCAAATTTAAGTGCGGGAAGTTCGATGAATTCAATTAAATCGCTCTCAGTCTGGCAGCGGGAACGAATCACACACGTGAGGGAGACAGAAAAGACAGTGGACATACAATCGGGCCTGTCAACAGCAGTCTTGGAGTTGAAACCCGATTAAGGCAATTTTCAAACTTACGTTGGGGAAAAAAACCTAAGGCTCTGGGATTAAGTGAGAGAAAAAAGTCCCTAATTGTGGTTTGAGAAGGATGAATCAGAGGAGAATTCAGTGAAGTTTTGCAGTCATTGACCGAGAAGGCATTTTATTTAATCGGATATGATGGTGAAAATCTATGGAGTAAAAGTGAAAGAAGTAGAATAGGAGGCTGGTAATTTAATTAAAAATTAAGAGCGCGTGTTTAGGATACATCATGATGAGAAAAAAATTCCCACAAAGAACTTAATCCATCGAAGTATATTTCAACTAGAAGGTGCGATTTCATTAGGCACAACCATATAAAGGATAATTAGATTCTGTTCTTAATTCCCATGCACCGCAGAATTAGACAGGTTTTAACAGAACAAGACCCTTTAAAAGCACAGATTCATGTCTGTAGAACAAAAATATTCATATTCAGAGAAAGTTTGAAGGAGAATTCAAAGCTTATTAAGAAAGTGGGGGGTTGAATATTCTCAATTATGTTTTCTTATAAACTCCTTGATTTAGTAGTATTAATAATAGGAAAGTGTTCTCCACTTTCGCGTACTTGGCAATTCCGTCCACTGTGTGCGCACCGAGTGACGTTGAACCCATGACATTGATTTTGCAAATGAGAACGTTTAACCACTGCGCCACCAGCACATGAATAAAAATGACAACTTTTTCATGCCCAACTGGATTTTAGGTTGGGCGGATTTGATGAGTAATCCGATCAGTGGTGCATTAGATTAGCTTGACCTCAACGACACCTCATGCTTAAATATGATTCTCTTGGGATTTAAAGGAATTTCTTCCAAGCCAGTGAACATTAAAATCAATAAAATTATTTAATTAAGCAAGAAGCTTAGTCGTGGTTCAGGTATCAGAGAGCTACGAGAGAACACTGGAAGAGATTTAAGGTATTTAATAAGAGACACTATTACTGACAGTAATTTACTGCAATTTGAAATTAGCTGACTTAACTTTGGCACCGAATAGCTTGGTAACTGGACATAATCCATACATGATGGAAAAGGGTGACGTTCGGTTTCAGTGCGGGTTAAAGTAAACAACAGAAGCAGTCGGCCAGCCTTCAGGTCGTGATCACGAACTTAAACACTGAGACATTTAGGATAACACTGACCACACTTGGATACTTAAAATGTGCATCAGAGTAAACAGATAATAAGACTACGATTGATATGAATTCTATCAATTCGATTATAGATGGTCATGGTTAGTCTTAGGACATATGCATATTTCATTGAGAGGCTCTTCGGATTCAGCCCAAAACTGTCTAAAGGATGTTGTCATTATTTTCAATAGTGGCTTATAGACCACAATAGCTGTGAAAGCATTCGTAAGATTACGCCACATGCTGAAAAGGCAGAGGTTTCGACTTCAATACCCATCACTATACATCCAGGGTAATTAATCTTATTGCTTAAAAGAGGGTGGAATGTAACATTCTCATTAGAAAAACTCCAGAACGTTACTACTCAGTCCAGTTCGAATGTTTGAAAGTACTGGCCTTCAAGAGACTTGGAACACATCTTTATCCATGAAGACAATAGGAAATAAAGAAGTCTTGATACATAACTGAGACGGAAAACCGGGAAAATGGGTTATTTTAGCCTAATATAATGAGACTAAATGTGAAGGTTAAAACATCACTCGGTCCTTAAGACACTATCACTTCTTGAAACCAAAATAACTTCTTCAAAAACAAAACAACCAATGTTGACCAAACTGATTTTCAGATTTCAAATTGATATTAAACACACGGTTGGTGCGCGAATAGCCGCGTTTGGATGTTGGTGGCGGTAGCAAACTTTAAAATGAAACATCGAGTGCTGTGTAAGATCTAAAAGCGAATAAAGTAGGAAGTGTGTAAGGTACGAGAAAGTTTAGTAGCAGAGCGGGTATGTACATATGTTGCATGAGATAAATTAAATCGCTAGGATTATCTCAAAACAAGAACTCCTTGTGCGGATTACTGCTAAGAAGAAATACGACTGAGGCGTCTTGCGAATGTGAGCAAACCTTTAACCCATTAGACTAGCCACCTAAACTACGAATTAGACTACTTTCCATCTTAGGGAGAACTTATCCAAAGTATTAAAAACATCAGAATGGTAAGCGGAAACTTAATCATCGATTAGCATCCGGACACAGAGAAAAAATTTAGGATGAAGTGGATATATTTGTTAATAGTCATTTCGGTGAGCTGGAGATAGCAGCCAAATTGCATACTAGATCGATCCACACCCAGTGATATGGATGACCAAATGCACTGGTTAATTCCAGGCGAGAGATGGCAGAATGCGTGTTTCCTATCAGAGTGGCACCCAAGTCAAGTGTTTCTAACACCCTTCCAAATGAATCTGATCCTTTGCAATTCGGAGGTAAGTTAACGACAAAATGTGAACAACTGAATTACCCAAAGTCAATGGGATGGGAGCAAACAAAACTAAGAGCTAAATATAAACCTTTATTTCTCGTGCCCTAAGTAGGACTGTGATAGCACATAATACCTGCAATGTTTATTTATTTGCTAGGCGATAAATTCAAGCAGCGAGTACCCACATAAACAAGGGCAAGTATTAGTGATGATAACTAGTGCAAATCTAATCCAATTGTCATTAGAACTATGCTCCGACTGCCTCAAACTCGGATGGTTCTAAGGAAAGAAGCACCTGGACCAATATACTTTTAAAAGGTATCTTCATAATCATCCTGTGTAACTGGTGTTCTTACTGATCAATATGAAAGGAATTGCTCCAACTCCTCTTGGTGAGTTCTGAATATAGAGATGTGGTATTAGAGAAAGAACTGTCCATCAAGAAACGCTTTTAAACTTAAACAGTTAACGCCAGGGTGATTAAAAAAGTCCCCAGGCAGACATACTGAGTTAAAATAAAATGCCAACAATTCCTCCGCAACCAAACTGCAGTAGCTCACAGGGTAGAGTTTAATAATGAATGTAAGGCCACGATATGCAGAATACGTGCGTATATTGACTTCAAAAACATCAAACAAGTAACTAATCCAGCTTCAAAAAGGAGTTACATTATGTGAATTTACAAAAATAGGCTTATTTATTAAATGGCGTAGAATAATACAAAACCGATAAGCTATGGTGAAGTAGATTGATATTGTTAAAGGTGAGAATTCTTTTAAGGGAACAATGAAGTGAGGCTTATAAACAATCGTCAATGCAATATTGAAGTAGTCTAGTATGGAGAGGAAGAGTTAGACTACTCTTCGTAAATGACACCGCAATTACAGTGAAGATTGAAAAAAAAAACGGATCCCAATAACCATCTAGGGTAGAGAAAAGACATTATTGAGTCACTTATATTAAGAAATCTTCATTTGATTACCAGTGAGCAGTAAAAATTGATCATTGATATACAGTGAATGACAAGATAATACAAATGAAAAAAAAAACAATGGGAAAAGAGAACGTTCTTGAATCTTTGAAAGCAAACCTTCACCAATAAGATGAACTTTGACAGACTTCGATTCGATGCTATCGGCATTAAATCACCTACATACAATAAAAGAGGCAAAGGAAATATGTAATAGAAGAATTTCAACTCACATCAAGTTTGGATGCCTTGCGGAAGACGCCGTAGGGATCAATGTGGTCATAGAGGATAATAACTCCAGTCATTACTCGCAGCAGAAGCATTAGGGTATCGTCACGAGTTACTCGGCTCCTGAGAGAGGGTTTCACAAGCAGTCCCCGACAGATGTGGGCCATAGCGGCCAGGCATTCAGAGGTCACGTCCATTGGAACCATTGCATCCTGTAAAAAAAGAATAAGACTGCATTAAAAATATGCGAAAAAACAAGGACGGGGGGGGGGGAGAGGGGGAATATCATCCCTTATATTTATTAACGGCCTGCCGAAATGAATAGCCTTTTTGGACCATATCATAAATGTAGCACTCAGACATTCACCCCCCGTTCATAAATTACCTGCGGACTCATCAAATAACTAAATCCTAGTTTATTCAATAGTCACCAAGCTTACTGTTTGAGGGCCTTCGAATAACTAAAATATAATCCTCTACTCCGATATACATAATCTCTAGTAGATAAGCCTAGCATGCAAGTAAGAAAGCTTATTTTAGAGGCGAAATTGAAATTAAGTAATATATATCAGGTAAAGATAGAAGATAGGTCACTGGACTCAATGACATCCTATCAGATGTACCTTTTATGGGCAGCTCATTTAGTGAAGGCAATGCAGCTTAGGAAGTGATATTTGATCTAATTACCTCTATTAACAATTACTAAAGATTACTTCCGTATTTTCATTGAAAGAGACTGAAACGAGAGCTGATTTTTTTATCGTACAGAGCGGTGAGATGAAAACGATAGGGGCTAAACAGTTGTCAAGTAGTGATAGAGGCGGTACAGGCTTTACTGATCAAAGAGGAATAAAGAATTAATCAAATTAAAGGGGAAAATTGATGAGCTTTTAGTGCCAAGATTTGTTAGGTGTGCCTACTATTTAGATGGGAAAATGTGAACAATCATATTACGTGGGGATTTTAGCTATCACAGAGTCGGATCATTTCTGACAAGCAGCATTCGTTCCGTAGAATAGATTTAAAATATTGCCTTGTCCTGTTCAACAAGTACCAAAAAAAAATAAGTTCTTTATATTACGTTACAACCAGCAAAAAATAATGTTCAACTTGCGATGAAGCAAAGGTATTTAGTTAAGGTAATAATTCAGATTCTAAATTCATTTCAGTTATTAGAATGTAAATTAATAAATTATTATTATTACTATTAAATTCATTTAACTGAGCATCTGTCAATATGAAATCAAGAGAAGAGAGTAAATTTGTATATTCCAGTTCAGAAAAGTTAGGGAATTTCTTGAACTCGAATAGAGATTGCCTCAAGGTACCTTTAACTTAAGATATTTATGGCAGCTAAACTAGGTTGGAAAATAGTTTGAAGGTCAAGGGGCAAAACTTTAGTTATATGAGTGAAACATGGAATTTGAATTCGTACCTTTTATTAATAACTCCCAAGCTCATTTTGGACGGAGAGTTAGAATCAAGAAGACCCCCAGTGAACGCAAAATCACCAGAGTAATAAGGAGAGAAAATAGTACAGAAGTGCGAATTATCACATGAGTAGAGAAAAGATGATGGTAAACAAAGCAGCAGAGAAATAATAAAGCATTTGCACACTGAGTACACGTGAGTAAAAATCCAACTTATCCTTACTAGCCAGACTTAACTGGTGCAATTGATCATTCTGTGCAACGGCAGACATCGACCTCATTTAATACATTCGATAGAAGAAAGCGTACAACTGGCAATGAACAAGCTTACAAGATGGAGGCAATGGCGCCACTCCCACCACCTTGATCAAGTGAAATAATTTAGCGAATAACTTCCTAAGTAGAGTATTTATTCGTAACTACAAATATCGGTTTAACAAAATACCGATTTGGCTAAAATTCGCAGAAATATATCGAAGCGATTCAATTCATCATACCGGTATTTTAATAACTGCAATGCCTTTTTCCATAAAATTAAATCGCACGAGATAAGAGAACGGTAGAATTGACTGTATTGCATTACCTGGAAAGATTTTTCAATCGTGATTAATCGAAAGCGGCTTAAAAGGAATTGTGTTATTCAATACTCGGTGGCATGAAAAGTACTTAATGCTAAAAGAAGAAGTGCAAAAAGTCTGATAATAGAATACTCCTTTCTCATAGAGCGAAAAAGGATTATAAATTATATGGAAGTGAAAGAAGCAAAAGCAATTTTCGAGAGTGGCAATAATTTAAATTTATTCAGCACATGAATAGACGATACATATTCCCGAAGTTAACATGGGAGATCACTAGTTTGTTAAACAAGTGCAAACTGTAGATTATGGAAACTGCTGAATTCACAATATATTCCAGAATGAACACATAGAAGATGAATTAAATTCTTAAACCAAAAGACTACCTCATGGGGTTCAGATTAGGGCTTAGGGATAATGTGTACATTAAGATAGAGATCACCAGTGAGGCTCCATGATGATGTCCGTCAATAGGAGATAAATGTTGAAAAAAAAACACTTTTCCAAACGAATATAGGAGTTATCAAGAATACCACAATATCACTAACCTTGCCAATTAATATTGGCGCTAATCTTAATTCGAGAGCTTTTTTCTCATGTTTAAGATCTGTGAAAGTGAAACATAAAGAACTGGGAGAAGTCTGTAAAGAAGTTCACTGCCATAGGATAAGATTATCAGTTAAATGAATCCCTCCTTATATCTCATGATGGTATTATGTGAGAGATACAAAAAAACTGAAAGTGCAAATCAACATGTTCATATTCAAACATAAGTAGAATTGATAATACATAAGTTTAAGCTCCTCCAAATTAATTAAGCAGATAAAGTAGGGTGAACGGCCAGCATAGAATAAGCTTTTAGATGAAGGGTTAGGACAAAGATATTTGGGAAAGAATATGATTTCCAAATTCAATGAAAGAATGCATTTTTTTCGAAAATCACCTTGGGGTGTCCCTGATAGAGAAACCCAAGAAAATGTCACTCTATTAACCACTGCAGTTGGTCATTCTATTCACTTTATGCATATGTATATATAAAAGATTGACTTGAAAAAGGATATCCGCTCTTACATTCAACCACCATTATTCCTGACCGGAATTAATCACATTACTTGAGATTCACCGATGAGGATAAATCTCGTGTTCTCTGACTTATAAGGCGTGACGTTGACCACTGCGCAGCCATTTCTTCACCCAGGGAATCATTAAACCAACCTTCTGGTCATGCCCCTTGATTTACATATACACAAAGCAGGAGGTGCATTTAAAAAAGCTCGACCCCAAAAGTCGCACACACAAACTTAACGAGGATACAGCAGTGCTACAGCAGTTCCTAAACAAATCTCACCTCCAACTGGTATACCTATTTGTCACTTCCGGACTTGTCAATCCACAAAACATGATGTGTACATGAGAATTTTAGGTGGAGAAAGGGTTAGTGCTATAGCAATTAGTGGTGGGGACTGAGAAAATGCGGGTGATTTACAAGGTGCTACTGAAGGAGCCTTTTAGGTGGATTTGATTGAAAATGCAAATTGGTGGTAACCGTTCGAAAATTAGTCTAATGTAATTTGTCATTGAATTTTTTAAAGGCGAATGCAGTTAACTTAATAAATGACTGTATTTAAACTTAATGGAAATCACTTCACAGTGCTAGAAAATATGGTAAAGTTTGGAGCATCACTGGTTGAGAATAGATAAAGTCTACTTTAGAGACAATCTCTGCTTTTCCTCAGCCTTAGTGTATATCATTGAAGGACTATGAGGAATAAAAAAATCTCCCAAGCCTTTTTACGAAATGCAGCATGAACAGAGAGGTAGTAAGATAGAGCTTGCCTGGTGCGAAAATCGAATTCCGTAACCTTATTTATAAACCATACTTAAACAGTACGATTGACCGTTCCACTCACTGGATGTACACATCTATGGAGATCGAAACCGTAACCCCTAACTACAAAAGCGCACACTGCTGTGAATAATAGTTCCGGTCACCTGATGAGTTTCGAACTTCTACCACGTAGTCGCATTTCCAAAAAAAGAAGAGCACGATTGATTTGTGCCTCGGAACTGTGCTACCAATGGGTAAAATTTTTGCGTGAACACAAAACTACCAGGGTAATAACAGAGGCTTGCTTAGACGCATCCTAAACACACAAGACAAAAAATAAGGAGAGAAAACAGTGCAAAAGTGCAAATTAGCATGTGAGTAGAAAAAAGATGATACTAAACAAAACAGAGCAGAAATAATAAAGCATGTGAGCACTGAGTAGATCAAGGTGTATACACGTGAGTAAAAATTCGTTACAGAGCGCAATATTTATCTGCTAATATGGGAAAGTTGCTGCAAATATTTTATACATTCGACTGCCCTTGAAATGTAAAAAAATGGCCTAAGTTGGGTGAATTCTTATCAGAAAGACCGTGATAATACACAACCTCTGCCTTAATATGAGGAAAACGAATAGTAGTCTAGACAAAATAGTTCTTCGGAGGCATTTAAAGGAGAAACACTCTACAATTCACAATTACCTCGAAATGCACTATCATAGTAAAAGTGGTAAGCAGTGAGCCCTGTTAAGTTAAAAAATTCTTAGATGGTTTCAAAACTGTAAATATTAGCTCATACCGAAGATGGAAGTAGTGCAACCACCCATTCTTTAAACTCAAGCAATTTCAGATGTTAGCTTTCACCTAATATTGAACAACTTAGACTTGGATCGTGAAATACGTGATCATGAAGATACAAGAAAATTCAAATCTCTGCCCATAAAAAAAAACAAACAGCACAATTATGCCCACTTGTCGCGAAAACTATTCTCTGATAGAAATAAACTCCTTGAATATCCTGAAGATGTTATGGGCAAAGAGGCGTAGATTGCAACTCGAGGTACGGATATATCCCCACTTTTCAAGAAAGATTTATTTTTTAAAGCTACGTATCATTATGTCCAAATCGCATTCGTAATACGGACATTAACCGATCAATTGTCCGATCATCTTTTGTTAATAAACAATAATAGCAAAGTTAATAGTAGTACTGACTATTGCTCAAAAGCTCGTGAGCCTGAATAACTTAAAAATCTTCGTGTTGGACACAACCAGCGTGCAAAGAAATCGGCTACGCAACCACTCTTCTTATTGTTTGCGCTGCCTGATGTGACTTTCGTCTAATCTTTGCGAACTCAATGCTGCTCAATGAGATGAGGAGAAGATTCTTCTATAACCTTCAGGACCGAAAGTTACAAGTCAGAGCTGGAAAAGAACACTAAAATACAGATAGAGTAGCTATAAAGCCTAGCGGAGCTCTATCTTCAACATATTAGTACTTGAAAGCTATGGATCTTGTTGTCCCATTCGTGTTCTTGAAACGTTCATTAAATAAATGGAATTATTATTGTATTATAGTTAAGACACAAATACTAGCTAATCTAATCTGATCTAACCCATTCTAAGTCAGACGAGGAAACAAGCCGAGACAAATGGCCTTTAGTGATTTTATTTTATACACCAAAATGTAATTAAAAATAGTAAACCAAAAACTATTAATGCGGACCACTGGAAGGTGTTGACGCAGAGAATTGGCCTTATCCGTACACATAAACAACACCACTTATATTGATGAGCCTACATTAACCCCGGCCTTTCATGCTCCAGTTTAAACCCTCTCCCCCCGTTCATCCTTTACCACCCATCCACACGCGACAACATCGGTGTGGGGACAAGTTAGAGGGGGGAGGGAAGGGAGGAGGCTGCAGTTATGATGGTTCATCCTACATTTTTTTACTGAGACCGAGAGCAAATCTAATAGCCCAGTCACAAAAATACCTCAAAAGCCCGCTCGATAGAGCCGCGAAACCTTCAGGAGACGAGACACTGAAAATGCAAAAGCAAACCTCAATAGAACCACTAAGTAGGCGACTCCATAGGAAGAATGTTTCACAAGACCACAGGAAGAGGGTTGAACGAAGAAGCTCACACAAACAGCACCGCAATTACCTCAAAAGAGAACTTGAAACTGAGATACTAAGGAGAGAAGTATCGGTGCATTGATCTATAGACCAAAAGACAGCATGAATGTGAACACTGATAGAGGTGATTCATGAATAAGCACTAAAAAAGAGGATGAAAAAGTGGCGGATAGAAGCTTACATAAACACCATAGTTATTTCAGGAGAGTGGACTTGAAATGTAGTGGCCCCTTTTTATAAAACAAAACATTGCATAAAGCAGAGAGAGGATGCAAACTAGTGTGTGAGAGACGAGCTGGCGAGGCAATTAGTCAGCAAATGGTGGCTAATGAGAGGGGATTCCACGCTGATGTTTGTGTGCAAAGAGGGAGACCCGGTTTCAGGTCTTGGTTATGCAGTCGAGTGATAAAAAAACAGTCGATTTCGCAGTCGCATCATCAATTAAAAGGTAGCATGCATAACAGTAAGTGAAAAGTAATCACTTAACACCAACCTGTATATCTTTGAATTAAAATAATGATCTGCTCATTACATAAACGCGCCTCGGTTAAAGAAAAGCATCTTCCCGCTATTACTGCTAAGAAGGGCGCTAATACATAATGTAGCACCCTGACTCTAACGAAGCAAATTCGACCTCAACTCCAGATATCATCTGCTAACTAATGATACGTCATGGAACCACAATTTTTGTAAATATTACCCTTTCACACTCCTGATTAATGGCGTAAATGTGATTGTTATTTACGACGTCATTTCAAATTGTTGGATAGTTGAAGAACAATGCTATATTCCATAATCACTTCAGACATCGTCTCGACTGCAGTATTAATTGATAGTATGCAGGACCCATCGAGGGTAACTGACATTGACGGGTTGATTTAACTGGTTAAACAAATATGGCACATCTCCTCTAAGAGACGCAACTCACCATTCCAAAGTGTCCCATTATTTGACCCCAATGTTCCTGGATGAGTTTATGTGCTTGAAGTTCGCGGCTTATGGACCAGTTGATTTCACTGAATAGTTAATCATGCTACCCCGATTCATTTATGCTTTTAAAGAACAGGAAGGTGGGAATAACCGATTCAAGAGCTTAAATATTAACCTTGCGGCATTAGAGCATGAACGCAGTGAACTATATCCACATTAATGAAAGAGGAAGAGTCAATGCATTAGGATTTGAAGAATACCCCGACTTTATTACCTATTTCTACTCGAAACCACTCATTTTATTCCTTATTGCACTGTTTTGGTGTTCCAATTAGACCTTATGGGCCTTCTACTGTTCCATGGGTACTATCCAGTGGATCAAACCTACACATAACCGACATGTTTCCAAATGGAAAGTCCAGCAATAGCAGTAAGCTTCTAATTTTTTAATCAAAAGCACAACCGACCTCAACTTCTAAAATTCAAAACTGCTCAATGCAAAGATTTGTTAAGTAAACTACTGACTTCGGAGACTTAACGCAAAAGCGATAACTTGGGAACTAACCATTTGAATACAGAAGCGATTAAAATAGAATTGAAGCGACTGGAAATGTCTAATTAAAACAGGAGTGAATGTGTTTAATAAAATAGAAGTCAAGTAAAATATTTGATAATAAATGTCAACAGATATCCAAAAAGCGTGCACTTGTCAACAAACTAACTTGCACTAGAAAACGACACGTCGCCCTTCATCCCGGTTAAAACAGAATTCAGGAAAAAGGAAAACAAAGTTACATATAAAAAGTGAAATTTAGGGGTAAATCATTTTATAAAATCGGAATGCAATTATTTCTGGCTAAATCGGACTTTCGTCAGGAGAGACCGCATAATTTAATAATTTGCATTGTAAATGTTCCTCTGTGGGTTTATTAAAGCAAGTAATCTAGTAATGGGGAAAAGGGGATAGGCAAATTTAAAATTGATACAAATGCACAGGCGCCATCTCTATTTCAAATGTGAAGCCCATAAGAGAAAAAGGGTGAATTCACCAAAGGCAACAACAGAATTTAAAGGGGTAGAAGGAGAGGGAAAAAATAAAGAGTAAAATTAATGATTCATTATTGGGTGAATGGGCGGGAAAATCACCTTGAATAAAACAGTGACGGATAGTAAACCACTATTCTCCAGCAGATAGCCAATCCACGCGAGTATTAGAACTCCCAAATGCATTCAGGAGAGTATTTTCCAATAATCACAATCGCTTCCAATAGATAGTAGCGTAATAAAGCTTCCCTGGAGAGAAACTCGAATTCTATCTCTCTTCATTAGATAGACTAAACTAGTGCGACAGACCATTAAGCTAACTGGGCATCAACCTCGTGATTTCTGACTTTGCAAACGTTAACCACTACGCCACCGACACATCTCAAAGGTACTAACATTTCAGTAATAAACAAATTAAGTTGATATCACCCAATATAAACAGAGAAGATACTGGGTGCCAGAAAAGTGAATTAGTCAGTGGTGACACTGTGATTTATTATACACATTGTTATAAAAATTCTTTCATATATTTTTCTGAGTTCAATGAGCTTTTCAATAGAATAGACAGTGCAACAATTTTTACTTTATTCTGTCCAATTATTATCAGTACACAGAAGCTTTATTTGCAGAACAAATCTTCATTTTGCCTAGCTGTAGATCTAGTGATTTAATTTCAGCCAAAGGGGGTTTAAAATCTCAAATTAGAAAGCTATCCCGAGAAACAGGTTCCCTAAATGGAGGATATGATAGAACAATTAGGCAAAGAGAGGGTATCCAAAAAACTATCCTACTTCTAATTAATGATAATTTTTACAACCAAATGAGAATTTGACAAAGATACCACAAACTATATGGAACTCTTCAGCAGTAAGATTAGAATGATGGGAAAGAAATTAGCCCTCCATCAAACAACATGTTGTCTAGGGACAAATGAAACTTAGAAAGAGTTAGAATAGATATATTATGTTAGAAAAGAGGAAAAAAGTTTCACTCAGGATGATACGTCAATCCAACGGAACGCAAAGTACGTAAGCTTATTATTAGTTAACGCGCTTGTTGGGGATTCTCAAACAAGTAATTATAATCAAAACGGACAATCCAGGGTTCGAATGACGAAGTAAAACATTCCCTACAGCTCAAATGTTCTTATTGAATTGAAGGTCCCCATTTAGAGCAGCGAGAGACAATTCAATATGCCATATTTTGTATCAGGGAATGTTTAAGTTGGTTTGAAGGTGAAAAATAAAGACTTGTGGTCATATTAAAACTTGCTTTCATTGCCAAATGAGTGTAAGTGAATGATTCATTCACTTGCCTGATTCATCCCTGGCGTGGACACTTCCAGCCAACCTACATGTAACAATCTTCGATTTCCCTCTCTTGTGGTTTTCCACAATAAAACTCCCTCACAACTACCGTGCCTTCTCTCCATCCGAGTGTATAGTGAAGATCAAAATATTCTAGAAGGACGGTGGCTGAGACAAAATCTGAACCCAAGTTCTAGGCATCTAGGTTATTGCCTTTTGCAATGAACTCAGGCACAAAGAATTTTAGTTCATTTTGAAATGAGTGACTCACAACCATGTGGCATTGAGTTGCATATCGACTGATGAGTTTGAGCATCGGGGTGGCCTCAGCGTAGAAGAGAGACATTTTGCTGCAACACTCATCGCTCAACTCCTCAATCTCCTGCCTAAGTAGAGCGTCTTCGCCGTTGTAGGCGACAGTGGAATTCTAGAAAGTAAGAAAATATATTATCAGATTTACCTAAAGAATGCCAAAATGACTATAAGTAATTTCTCCATCTCCATTCTCATGAATGTTAATAACTATGTTTATTACGGTTAATCTAACCCTTACTAATATGTAGGGAAAACGAATGGGATACTCTTAATTAGATCGTGACACAGGTAATAGCTGTAAACAGTTAGGTGGTAAACAAGCCGAGAAAACAAGATATTCTGTCCCATCTTGACGAATAATAAACAGATATATCCAGAAAGTATTAAATCATATGGCTAACATTCTGAAGGACCCAGAGTTCGAACTTCAACTTTCATTCCTTGTTGGACTACTTTACTATTTAGATGCTTTCCCGTGAATATTATTTTCAATCTATTTTCTGCAGATAATAACCTCAATAAAAATATTTTTTGAATACTGAATTTTGATCGGATTCAAAGCAATATTAGACAGATCTTAGAGATAAAAATAATTTCACTTCGTAAAAAGCAGTGCTTTCACATTTGACTTTTAATGTTCCTTCTTTATACGTATGATATAACAGTTGAGCGTTATATTTTTAGTTAATGAAAAGCAGCCGTCATAGCAGACGATACAGTACTCTACACAAACGAAAATAAAATTCCTTTTCATGTAATCTGGTAACTTTTATGATGAGTATTTTTGAGTGATAGTCAAATACACATTTGGGATCGGTGGGACATTAATTTTAGGAAACAGTAAACAAAATAAACTTTCGAGGTAAATAGGATACAATTATAGAAATGTAGACTGTGCGAGGATAATTTGGGAGAATTTACTTTACCGCCACCGGTAAAACACGATTAAACGTAGAGCAAACCAAAGAGATGCAAAGGAAAATGCAGCCAACTGTCTGGCCCAAAACTAGACCTTCCATTAAGTTTCACACTCAATAATTCTAAGCATTTCGATTGTTTAAAAGACCACTGTAGATAAAAATGACATCAGCAACCAGACGAATGCAGAGAATGAGAAACCTAAATTATATATACGCATTATACTAAGTCATATAACGCCTTAGGGTCTTAGTTTCTGTTTGAGGATAGAGAAATTTGGTTGAAGGAGTTAGAGATTTACCCCTGTTCATTGCTCGTTTTAGATTGAAGGATATATGTTGGCATTTTTCGCCAATTGTATTCTTCCACAAACCAAAATGTGAGAATATCTCGCATCTTTCACAGTGCTCGATTCGCCTTTATATAGCATAAAGAAATATATTTAACATCGTGAGTGAATAAAATTTAAGTCCCAAGCTTTTTTCTGGGGTGAAAGTGTGCCAAAATAATGCAGAAATATATTGTGTAAGTTTTTTTACCACTAGTCACTAATTTCTTCACGATGAATACGACAAATGTTCGGACAAATATTCCGATTGAAAAAAAAGCTTTCACAATTTCCCAGCAAATGATTCCACCACAAATTAGTGCAATATTTTGTACCTCATGAGACAGACTTCGCAGTCATAGAAAATTACCAAATGAAATTCGAAATACAAGGTACAAATAAAACTTCCATTTTATTGCGGATCAAATTACTACTACTAATGACATAAAGAAATTTAAGAGAACTACAGTAATGTGGATGGCCAAACGCAAGTTTGCATCAAGGGAGACTGAAGGATAACCTCGTCATATCCGAGTCAAGTGTCATTACCACTTTCCTTATGAGGTGGAAGTGCAGAATCGGCACTTTTAAATTGAGGGCTCTTACCTTCCGAGAGAAATCCATAGCAGGTCTTCGTCTTTGTCTCAGACGACGATAGAAGCTGAAGTCATTCTGAATGGATGGTTTAGTCATCTAAAAGACACAAACATAAGCGCAAATTTAAACAGAACAGACAGAGGAGAAAAATAAACCCTGTTATATTGACTGCCATTTGTCAAGAGTCACGAAATGAACTACCTCTCTTCAGCTTTGCATGTCCAATTATTCTCCTTCTACTTCCTATTTCCGTTCCTTTTTTCAAACAATACTCACGAGCGAATCGGTTATGGTCCAAAGGACGAGAAACAACGCAGTGTTTGTCGCGATAAAGCTAACTGTATTTAAGGGAGTTAGGAAACAAAATAAATGACCTTATTCCTACATGTATTTTATTGTTTTCTCAGTTCACTGAGGAATTTAACCAATTCTCTCTTTCCTGCGTCTGATTCGTTTCTCGTCTCGTAAGCCGTTTATTGATATTTTCACATCATGTAACGCTTTCCATTTAGGCTTTACTCTCAAGTACTCAAGAGAAATATGGAACGAAATAAGACCCATTTCTAGACATTGGATGAAACATACTATGAAAACATTGAGGGTTAAAGTTGGAGCACGTTCAAGGGAAGCAATTTCGTTTTGAATGCCCAAGATAACGATCATTAAGTGAACCCTGATTATGATATGATAGAGAATAGTGGCCAATTGTGACAAGTGACAGTAAAAGAGGATGCGGTAAGCAAAAGAGTACACTGACACATTGAAAGGAGAAAGTGGACCAAATACAGTACCTAAAATTTCCTACAAAATATAGTCTTATAGTTATTTAGCTGACATTACAGCAGTTAAAAGGCCAATTTGGTCCATTCCAAATTCCAATCTCAAAGTACAAATCAGATGTTATTGTACTTGAACTATTTTGTGGAAAGAGAATTTAGGTGAATCGAGAGTTTAGGTCTATTTTAAACACTAGTTTAACAAATTTGAATCAGACTTAATAGAACAAATCCTGAAGTCTCTCATTTATCTATTCACTGACTACTATTAAAACGCAAATTTTTGTGAAATTGCCAGTCTAAAGCCTGTACTAAAGAAATTGACTTAAGAATGAACCTTTTTTCCTAATAAAAGTCTAGACTAACTACTTCTAGCTTGTCATACCAACTGTCAGCAATTGTCAATTATTCAATCATAATCGTGCAAAGTGGATCTTCTGACGTTATAGGAAAGCCAAGCTGAGAATTGGTAAACACAATCATAGGTCACGAGTTCGACGCACAAACCAGTGAGCGGAATGACACTGAATAAATCTAGCTTATAAGAAGGATGACCAGGAGACTCTATGATGTCACTCCACTACCCAAGACGAATGTGGGAAAATGCCTATCTAGAAGGACCTGGGAATAATCACAGCACTAATGAGACATCAGAAATACATATAGTTTCTCAATTCCGAAACCTTTGCAAATTGAAATGTGTAATTCTATTACTGCTTTGTCCTAGTGACCGCCACTACTTTTTACACAAATCAGACATTTGGGTCGGGGTGTATATAGCAAAATCTACAGACGTAATTAATCAAACGGCTTGCAGATGTCCTACCAACAACCAAAAGCAGCAAAAGTATGTCCGTGAGAACTAACTAGACGGTAGCCACGTACACTACATCTATAAACCTTCTCTTTTACACTTCTCTCCTGCAGCCCGAAGTAAATGAAAGCCATAGCCATTGAAGGGAATTTTACGATAGAGAAAAAAACCACACAAACAAATCTCTCCTACACTAGAGTTAGTCATAATCATGTTCAAGATTAAATCTTAAATAGCAGGTCGATGTAATCATCTTCTACTGACTACTTCTATTTAATACGATTGGTCAAGCCGTTCAGTGAATGGGAGCCAACGATTATCGAATCCGTAACTTCTGACTTAGCAAACGTACATGATGACCGTTACACCGGTGGTCACTTGAATGGAATGCTGGAATTTCCCTGACTGAGAAACTCTTTGTTAATTAGATTAGGCTATCTTTCCAACCAATGAACGTGCATTTGTCGGTCTTATTTTCATGATCCTAGATTTAATAGACGGATTATCAGCGCATAATTAAAATTTCATACGTATATTTTGGTTACTACCTTTTACATTTACCAATTAATCCATGCGTTTCAAGCATTTGCATTAAGATATTGATTGAATAGGAACCAACTTTCACCAAAAATGCTGAATAATTGAGAACTAATGGAACAACCAAGTTTACAGAGTATATATTGTGAGATGGTAGCGTAGTGGTCAATGTGCATGCCTATTATGGAAGAATTCACGAGATCGATACCCATTGGTGCACATCCAGTGATGTTGATGGCAAACAGTACGTGTTAAATCGGATCGGTATAAAGCGATGAGAACGGGTCAGGATTACTATTTCCCGCCTAATTCAAGTGTTGTTAATACTTTACTTAATGGATTTGGGAAATCGTTTCTATAATGTGCATAGATTAATCCCAAATTTGCTATGTTTCCTTCCATGAATGGGAACACAAATCTCCCCAGGAACAGAAAAAAATCTATGAACATAAACTAAACTTCGGCAGTAACTTATTAAGATTAATCCAATATGTACTCTTTAATCCAAAAGTGGTGAATTATTATGTGGACTCACCCAAAAAATTATTCCCCCGCAATACATGTCTGAAAGCGTTTAGAAAATTGACATTTTTCATTCCAAAATGGTCAAAAGGAAATTGTTAATATTTAAGTAAAAAGAGAAAATCATGCATATGATAGGATGCATTAGCTAAATTTAAGAGACAACTAGTCATGCCTTACAATGTTAATAGTAGAGAAGCCAATGGACTTAGGTAACGGTAAATAATCCAATAAGAGATAGAGGGGGAGAGGGGGACAAATTTGAAGTTAGGAATAGCCTACTTCTACTGTGTCAAGTTTCAAATTTCAGTTACCAGAAGGAATTCAGATCCATGATGTGGTGGGATTTTTTATTAACTCAGTTGGTCGGTTATGTCGGTTACATACATTTTTCTTCTAATGATTAAAGTGCTATTTGAATTGTAATAAGCAACAGAATTTTAAGTTCATTGAAAAAAAAAACGCAAATTACACAAACTACTCTACATAATCGGACGAATGAGATCCACACAGAAAAAGTGGATAAAAGTTGAATATATCAGAAATTGAGATCATAATCAGAATAAAGAATTGGTCACATTGATTTCATTAGATTAAATTATTAATCACGATTGAAGATATTCTAATTATTGAAATCTTACCAATAAGACTTTGGAAGTATCCAAAATAAAGGCTATTTTCAGACCCATGAAATGAGCGTGTATTCTAACGTCCATTTTGAGTGTGCTGAGAAGATATGCTAAAAACTCTAATTGAATAAATCCCCATAGACCAACCATTTGTTAGCCACTGCAACTGCTAAAGCACGATATCTGTTGACGATATTGGACCTTTTCAAAGTGGCCCTAAACGGACAAAACCGGGACCATGACTGGTCCTAATACGTGAACATTGCCACATTCCACTGTCCCGAGAAAAAATGCCGTTATACTAGGGGCGTGGGGTGCAGTGAGAAGGGAAAAAACATTACTATGGCCGCAGAAAGAGCGTAAACAAACACACCTAAGTGACTCGCCCGTCGTAACTAGACTGAGTGATGGGCGTACAGAAAGGGTACAGTCATTCATTCAATCCCAATTTACATGCACGCCCGCCACACATACATAAACCCATCAAAAAATCAGTCAGATTTTCTGCACATCCACCACCTAATGTTTTCCCAAATGAGGCACGATTACTCCTCGGAGTCACTAAAAGCTCGACAACGGTCCGATGACGCAACTCTATGACTAAGGCTCCACGAGCAAATGCAACATACATGACAGCCATGATGAATACAAGACGCTATGGTGATAAGATTAGAAGGTAAAGTAGGCATCTGGTACTCGAGGTACAACTGATCCACTTTTCCCTAGGATTTTGTGTGATTGGGTGATATTTTAAAGAACATCGTCACACTATTTTAAATCAGACAAGGTGCATTTTCGATGTGGCTCTCCCGAGTTAATGAGATAGTAGAGATTTGTATCCCGTCAAACAAAGCGCAGTGATTGTATTAACTGTGTGTTCTGGTCGATATTGATTAAAAGGGAAATATATTTATGCAAATACCCTATTTAAACTCTAACACTAATTCCACTTCCCAACACATTCCCCGTGCCATGCTTTTTACTCCGAAAAAAAATTCCCAACAAAACAAATTTTCACTCATGAGAGAGGCTAAATCAAAAGTGCAGACATTGAGAACAGTCAAAAACACAGAGACAGGAAATCTCAACCTCATCTCAAAAGAAAAGAATGTCCTAGTTACAAATCAAGAAACCCCCATGTGAAATTAGATTCATCCGAGGAATACCACTGAACACAAGGCAAACCACGAAAGTGAAACGGAATTTCCTGTGAAAGGAATAGAAAATTTAAATAAATGAGTTTTACAATTGGATAAACTCTAAAATACCCTTTTCGTCGAAGTGGGTAGGGAATTAAATCACATGTTCTCTATAAAGATATTTCACATGCTGCAAAACTATACCACTTTAATGAATGAGAAAAATGTATTAAACTTTCAGAATATTGAAGTAGAACACCCCTTTTTTCCGGTTCAATCCCAGATCAAATTACCACCATGGATGAATTTATGGCCCAACTATTGACAATAACAGAATCAAATAGTTTCAGCATTTGAAACAGATTTCATAAAATGTGATGTGAGTGGAATTCGGGTCTCACCTACTAGATTTTCGATTAATACCCGGGCATGGAAACGAAGTCTCATCACAACTCTCAGTATCATAACAAAGAATTAAAAATGGAAGGGAAAAATAGCCATAAATGAGTCACAAATGCTCTACTTTCTTCCTGCAATATCCAATAATACACCTCAGGGAGCACTTAGCAATATCGCATTTGTAGACAAGATTGTATTTATGTAGGCAATTGTGGAAATATTAAAGAAAAAATAATCAAACAAGCTAGGTTATCACCGATTTAACTTGAAATACTTGAAAATGAGTGATTTACTCACCTAAATTTACCAAAAAACTAGACGTAGTGGTAAGATGACTTTCTTATAACAGCAGGAAATCGCGTTTGACAGGCACAAGAGAAATGATCAGCCGGACCGACTGGACAGGCCTAACAGAAAATTACGGAAGAATTATACGGGATGTTCAAGATGTCAGCACACTACGGTGTTCGAAAATCGATTGTCCAAATGCCACGCAACAGTGGATCATTACAGAAGCAGATGATCAGATTGAAGAAATATTAAGTAAAAATTAAAGCCACAACTTCTTCGAGGTAATCCTAAAAGTTGGATATGGCTAATTCGGATTTCGAAATAAAAAAAATAGTACCTGGACAAAATACGGGAGTGGTGCATTCACCCATTCCTAAAACTCGCACAAGGTAGATGTTAGTTTTCTCATGGCATCAGAAAAACTAGCGCTGAACGATGAAATATCTGGGCATGAAAATATGAAAATCAGCGCAATTGTGCCCAATTGTCCTTAAAACGATCCTCCAACAGAAATGAACCTCTTAAGTAATCGGAAGATGTTAAGGGCAAATAGGTACAAATTGTAACTCGAACTCCAAATATCCTCAGTTTTTAAAAAGACTTATTTTACCTCCTTCCCAATTTGATGACTGTAATTTTTAAAACAATGCACCATTATGTCCACATCGTATCTGTAATACGAACATTAACTGATCATTTGTTTTGTTGTTTGTCTTCTCATTTTCCTCTTATAACAACCAACTGATCGACGATTAAATTATTTACCGTTGAAAATAATCACCTTGGTGATGGCTTAAAAGTAATCAATGAAAATGAAATTTATTCAAAATTATACGAGAACCACCACCAGCGATAATTACCCTCTACCATTCTATTCGCTTATACAAGTTAGGGGGCGCAGCTGAAGGAGATCAAAATAGGAGGAGAAAACATTAAATCATAAATCAGTGCTATCAAACTAATCCCAATCTGTTCCCACAGCTTTCCAGTAAACAAAACCAAACCAAATCTCAGGTTATATCAACTAAATGCTATGACAGATGAGAAAGGCACCACCACTAACTAATCTTCTAACCAGTACATTTCTAAATGTGCGCTTTCGTTTGCCATTAAATGAACTGGAATGAACTGGTCTTTGAAAAGCGTGATTGCAAAAATTCATGAGAAAGTCGTCAATGAAAAGACGACATCCAATCCAGCTTTTCTCTTGACAGTATTTAAACTAATCTAAGAGTAAGGAGAAACCAATCATAACTCGAGGTCAGGGATGATTAGCTGGTTAAAAATGAATCCAATTTTCCATAGATGGAATAAATAACCAATTTCTCAAACCCTCCGAGGTATTTTTTTCAAGCCTTAAACCTTATTAGTGCACCAATAACTACCATTTATAATAACCTTTGAATCTACATGTGTCAAAGACATTGGGGAAATAGACATGAGAAAATGCGCGGAACGAACTCAAAACCCAAAACGTGGTAATGCCAGGAAACAGTCTATTTTTATGAAGGTGCCAGATCCTATCGACGTAAGATCATTAACGGAGTGAATGTAAGTGAGAAATGACATTATTCAAATGAACTAAACCATGTAATGGGATTAAATAAATATTCTTAGTTAATTTTGCAGGGAGAGATTCTACCATCCAATTTGACAAAGAACATTTAATTGAATATAGCCATCATTAAGGTTAACTAATTACCCCATGATAATAAAGTCTATTGTGATTTACTCTAAACTACTTTATAAAACATTGGAAGACTCATTTTTGGATTAGATGGAGGCTCAATAGATAAAACTATATGAAAGAATGGGTGTGAAATCAAGTAAAAACACGTCATCCTAATTTTCCTCATGAAGATGATGAAAAGATGAGATGAATTTGATTAAAACAGGTGAGCCTGATGTTGGAGTTCAGATGAAGTCGTGTTCTCCTGATTCTCCCATTACTTGCCTTTAAAGACAAAGCATTTTTTTTTTAAATTCCTCTGCATTTAGATATTTCTCAATGATTAAAAGATGTAAGATTTCCTACCTTTTCATAGATAACAATAATTATCATGAATTCTCGGTATCATCTTATAAGACTCCACATTGACCTAACTTGTAGGCCTAGTGACATTTTTTTGAAATACTAAACCCAAGAAATCAACTACAGCTTGACCGCGCAGAGTTCAAACAAACAACCCGGTTTGCTTTTTAAACAAGTGATGTCGTTGGGAGAAAAAGAGACAGTTTTATCAGAAAAGTGCAAATCGAACTGCGTCAATATACAACCATAAAATTTAACAACCGAGTTGCCCGCCTTAGCGCCGGAAATTAACAAGCTAAGACACAATCCAGAGGAAAAATAGGGGTGTCTAAACGGTTAATAGAAACAAATTGATGCAAATCACAAACATCAAAGAGGAGGTTCTGAAAAAGAACGAACCGATTTTCTTTCAACGTTTGAACATACAAATTCTGTAACAGAATTGACAGATATGATATCGCCTAAGTTCATTAGGAAAGGTGTCAATACAAAATAGAGGGAAGACACTATAGCATCTGTGATTGAGAAATTCTCATGCAGCTAAATAGGCTTCTGTTAGGGAGTCAAATAGAATACTTTCGGTCCACCTGAACGATGTTGGATAAAAATATACGATCTTTTTATCCTAAAAACATAAAATTAACAATTTACTGTTAATTAATCAAAAAATTAGCATATTTATCAAAATGTACTAGAATTATGAGCAGTTGTTTCACAGTATTTTGGAGAAAAGTCTACTAAAAGGGTAATCTCGTCTTATTATTAAGTTCTGGCTTTCGTAGGCTAGTTTGGGAGGCTAATTAGTTTCACTCATGGACTTGATTACTGACTTCTGGATTTCTAACAATCATTTACCATCTGCTGCAGTGACCTACATGTATTCTCCGTTCTTCCTTTTGAATTTGACTAACTGGAGCGACCAGTTAGGAATATTGCGATAATAGTCTGGACTATATTATTGGCAACACAGTTCCATAATAATTTCGAACCGCGGTTAGTTTAACTTTTATGCAAAAGCAGGTTCATTCCTGGTGACTACTCATTTCTGTCTAACTAACAACTAATGTTGAGGCGGCATAAAGGAGCATTATTAATGTCTTTCCCTAAATTGGGAGTTAACTCATTAAATTAAAGTGGAATAAAACAGTGATTAATTTTAGTTACTCAGAATGAGTTTAGTGCACCACAGGAATTTAACGAAGTGAAAATTAGAATACAACATTGATTAAGACATCACTCACTAGAACTAAGCAATTAATTCATGATAAACGGTGGTATGTTAACCAATACCCGTATTTATTTCTTAAATTTCGAGTCAATGGCTTCTCAGCTACCTCCGAAATGTCATATGTAAAATACTGGACTCATGCTTCCAACGTTTCCTTAAAAGCCTTGTAAAATTAAAACAAAACGAAATGCCCTAATTCAAAGATCTCAAAATGCAGTTCAATCGACACGACTTTTTCTACAGTACATCTCGTGGTAGAAGGTAGAAGAATAAGGAGGGGGCAGGCATACACTTCAAGTAATATTCATAAAAGTAAACCATTACCATATCAAGTTAATTTGTAACCATTTATAGAAAATACAGCAGTCACACAAAGATGACAAGATTTATCGAAAAATGAGGCGTAAATATGTATACATAGCATACAATCGAAATATAACAGAAGCCACACACGAAGACAATCATTTAATGTCTGAGAGTAGGTATTCTAACAACGCAGGCCTGTATAAATACACCTCCAGATTTTATCAACTGATAGACAGCTACTGTCTTCTTGATCTCAAATGTACCAAGGTTTGAGATGAGATGAAATTATTCAAATGCATTTATCACCTACCACTTAATATGGCGAGGACTGCAAAACTAGAATGATGGTAGTTCTATGAAATTTCCTCTTTTCATATGAAATACAAATCACGACACCCACGTACAGTCCTATCGATGCAAGAGATTTGTCTTGAAAACGGATAAAGCTATTATAACGCAAACTAATTGCGCCGGATTGTAAATTAATTCTGACATAATTACAGGGTGCAAATGGTACCTTCGTATATAAAGCCGACAACACATCATAAAAGGAAGGAATAATTGAGACATCACATGAGCATACAACCATAAACAGCATCCAATAACTAGTATTATATTTTGCCTTATAATAGATATTCAATCGATTGTATAAATTAACAAGTCAAACTATCGTTATTTTACAATCTAATTAGTCGTTAGGCATCTTAAATAAACCCTTCTTGCAAGAATAGATGTTGTAGTGCCGGTAGCGAAGCGATCAAAGTAAATAAATGCTTACAGGTTCGAGACTCATCCATTTACATCAAGAAAAAGTACGATCGATTGAATTTAAAAGGCTGATTATGAGAATGAGTTTTCTCATCGGAAAGGCAAGAAGATACCACTACCATATTGGGAAAACCTCCCAATTTTGGGATAAACACGTTTCCTTTATTGCATTGTCCTCTCACTTCTACCATATTAAACTTAAGATTTAGTCTTAAAAATCGTTTTGCACGACAAGGAAGAATATCTATTTAATGTTTTCCCCTTATATCTCTATCTTCTTCCTCTCACCTTACTCTTTTCCATTAATTGCAAGATATTATAATGAGTCAGCGCTGTACCACACCATACCAAAGCAATCAAGTCACAAGCCGTATAGAGTTCGCCAGTCGGTCATGCTGTTGCCTATCACTAATTTATTCCAACTAACTAGAGGTGGAGCACAGGCCAAGATAACTTGGATGAGTCGACGATACATATGAAAACGCTAATAAAAACCAATACACCTGCTTAGATATAGAACGTACTAAAACCAGAATAATCCAAAAATCTAAAGAAGAGTGGTGAAGGCCTTCCCCAAAAATAGATGCAGGCCACTGAAGGTGACTTGTCTTTAACCAGATACGAGAGGAAAAGAGTGGAGTCCAGTTAAAGTCCTCAAATATAACCCGAATGAGCTGAATTATATTTCAATCTCATTTCAGAACACTATATACCAAAATGAACAGTGTAGATTAATACGAAAACCGTGATAATAAATCGTATCAATCAGATGAACAGGTTTAGGCAAACTCCTGAGCATAATAACTTGAAAGGAGGGTTAGACAATAAACTACGCCAAATGAAAGTCTTAGTTATTTAAAGATAATCGCCTTAGAAGCAGAGCCGTGATCTGACTGAATATAAGCACCACGAAAGTGAAATTTATATAAAAATACGGGGTTACGATTGGTAATAAACAAAAGAGTGTAAAGAACTCAATATTGAGACGTACTTTTAAATCAGTCTTACAAGAGGGCAATAATTGCAGTCTTAATTAGAAGAGACAGTTTCTTCATTACAACTGTTATCCAACTAACTTGAAAACTGAAAACATATTTTGCACGAGTAATTTCTTTGGTAACAAGATTCTGCATTTCGTCAATTCACGCAGAAGACGCATGAATTCCGATTAACAACAAAATAAGGTAATTGAATAATTAAAAACAGCCTAAAAAGGCTGAGTTAAACGAGAGAAATCATGCAAAGTAATTCGATAATGATGGCAAGTGGTGATGCATGGTTAGCTAAATACAAATAATAAATTTGACTTAAAACACGATTTCCCACCCTATTCGAAACAACTAGCAATCCCCCTAGATTCCCTTGAACTTTGAAATTCCACTATTGAGTAATAACTTATGAAAAAATCAGATAGTACAAGGAGATATCAAATGATAACAAAACAATACTCACTTTTAAGTTATCAAACTGCATGATAAAATCGAGTATTTCGGCAAATTGTTTGAACAGGGCCTGTTGGGTCTCAAGATGTTCCCATACAGTCAGCTCGTCCGAACAGAGGGCATGCAAAAGGCGAGGAACAGTTTGAGCTACAAGTAAACATTAATTAAAAAATCATACAGGTTCAAACTTGTTAACTTAGTAAAAAAAGGATGATTAAGTAAACTTGATTCAATTAACAGTCGAGCCAAAACATTGTCTAATGCGATATTAACCTGTATAGCAGCTATTTCAACCAAAATAAAACAGAAAATGCTCCAATTTAAATGCAGAACGTGTCAGTATAGTGTTAATGGAGAAAAGCGATGAAAATAAATTAAAAGCAAACTTAGCAATAGATACTTGCAGCTATCAGTCAAACAAAAGTATAAAAAAACAAACTAAAAATTCCTTTTACCAACACAAGGAGGCTCATATTATAATTACAATCTCCCGGAGTCATGATGTAAGAAATCAAGTGATAAGATTTTAAAGAAGAAAACGGTCTTAATATGACAGTGATATCATATATCAAGCATCCAGAACTTAATAAAACGAAGGACAAAGCCGTAGTAAGTGCTGGACCTACGAATAACGACTCCATCAATAGAATCCTGGCTTCAAAAACATTGAAACTCCGCTTTAGACCTCAGCAAGAGTGGAATTCAATGGTTATAATTGTAAGCGATTGTTGATTAAAGACCAGCAAATAATTTGATTTCAATAAAAGAGGGCTTAATTCTGAATCCCTATAATCAAGTTCAACGAAGACTATTGAGAAAGACGCCTATAGATGATCAAAATACGGACATCTAATCGATTTAAAAACGCCCACATGTAATATCATGTCCCCTCCGAAATCCAGAAACTCAAGGGAATTACATTCACTAGCACAAGCGACTTCAAACATGCTACCATTTCTCAAACTATTGAAATATCGATATTCAACTTAGGCAGAAATAAAACATCCCGACAGATAAACTTGTGTCTTAAATAGTCATTATGAGAAGAATTCAAAATCAAATGCAGAAAGGAGCATTGAGAACTCACCCAGATAAACGCCAAAGTCATAACAGATACGAAGCTGATGAACAAGAGGAATGAGGGCTTGCCAAGCAGCCTCTTGAGCGGCTTCATCAGTGTAACGTTCAATCGCGGCACGAATTTGATTAGCCGCTCCAGGGTAGTTGCGAACTATCGCTAGTATGTCCTCGGTATGAGAGAGTTTAGTATTTATCTCGATCCAAAGATCATATTCCTCATCCGATGGTTGACAATCTAATGAATTAATAATAATTAAGAAAAGAACTTACTTTCAAAATCAACGAATATGTCAACGTCATCTTTACTATCGTCGAAATGGCTGGTAAGTAATCTAATAATATTTCCCATGTTGGTCTATTTAAAATAGTGTATAAATATTGACAAGACTAAGCAAAACGTATTCCAAAAGGCGAAATCTAAAAATAAGGAAAATAAATAATCAACACCATTGAAAACAATTTTCAAATTAAAAATGCCAATTTGAAAACTGACTGCTTTAAAATGTACACTGTCAACTATCGTTATGAAAACTTTAGAAGTCATTGATATCATATATATTTGATGCAAATAAGTTAATTCCTACCGTTGGTGAATTTCGAATACAGACTAGAGTATATTGAAAAGGCACACCGTTATCGCACAAGGACAAGGAGTTTATCAAAAGAGCCAAAATCAAACATCTGAATCTTGATTCAGATAAAGCAAATTATTTTAATCAATTTAAATTAAATGAAAAAGAGCCAAAAATATGTCTTTAATTCTTTAGTTATTATTTTTTCTTAACCTCAGGGACATATTTGGTAAATATTTCGCAAAAACGAGGTCCGTTAATTTAAAGCAGCGTCTGAAAAACACACAAATTAAATAAAATTTCCATTATTTTGGATTTAAATTAGCGAAGAAAAATTATTTAGCCATCGGTAGATATTTTTTGGAGATAATCTTTGTGAATAATAGGGATTTTGTTTGCGATACGCTATATTTCATGAAGTTCCTCTCTTTATTAAATAATTCACCATTCTTTCACCTATTTTGAGACTAAAATGCACGGCCATGTTTTGATTTTACGCAAAATTTATCTACTTCGTTTAGTGTATCTGTAGAATTGTCCTTTTATTATGGTAGGGTAATTTGCCAATTTTCACTTGATCCACCAATATCATAAATATTTGGAGTACGTAAAACTGTCTTAATATAAGTTATGCGGATCGGAGCCACATAGGAGGAATTAATCAGATAAAACATGTCGCTGGATGTGTCAGAGGCAAAGGGGAGGTAGAGATAAGAAGCTCAGACTAAGTTTATTCCAATCTGATACTTGCAGATATTTACATTTCACAAAGTTTTCAGTGAGATTTCCATGGATTTTTATGGTTCATCGATCGAGAAAACAGTTTTTTTTCAGGAAAATTTGATCAATTTAACCACTATGTGTATATAAACCTACTATTTCAACTATTAAATTGAGGTATTTTTCCTGGTTACCTCCAAACATTCGAATTGAACCCCATCTTAATTACACACATGGTCCATTGTCCGCTACCTCCACTAACACATATGCACATCACTCTCTTCTGGTGCCTTCTGTAATAACGTCAGGCCTACTGGGTCACATCGATCGAATAGATGGAAAAAGTCAAGTCACTCATGTCACCAGATCAGTTTGGAGGTGACGGCAAGCCCTCCCCCCTTTATTAATAAGTAAACTAGGTTTATATACAAAAAATTTCTTCGTTAGACGTCAGTTATGTCTCGTTGTCAATGTCTCAGCGTGATGATTGACACTTGTTTAGGTATTTATGTGCAAACAAACAGGCACACAGCTGGATCGCCTGTGGACACTGTAGTTGAGATTTTATCCCCATGCAACCATTTCTAATCAACAGGTGTTCATTTACATCTGCTGTCTATAGCAAATATAATCTAATCTATATCGATTTGACAGCCGTTTACTTATTACTATTTAATAATCATGCAATATACATTATATTTATATTGTATTTATTAATTTACATAAGCATAAGCACAGGCCAAATAATTTACAAGAGTAAAATCTAAAAGGAAAAGAGAGAAATGCAATTTTAGGCATAATCTGTTTGCAATTTATAAAGGCATGGCAGTCATCGAGCTCCGTTAGTAGTAGGCATGGGGATAGGATGTAAGATGGGCGGAGAAAAACGTCCCACGGAGGGAATACCGACAGAGAGACCCATCTTACCGTCAATATTTCGACAGGAAAAGTAAAGAGGAGTTGCTCCAGGTCCTTGTCGAGACGGTGAAGAGTCCATTACAATATGACCTTTTGTTAACTTTGCAAATTTATTTACAATTGAGGCGGCCATTTGACCGTGATAGCTTTTTGATCTAAAAGTTAAATTTAGGAACATTAATTGCAGGAAAGGAACAAAATTTACAAGACATAATCAGCCAAATTTACACCTATTTGTCCAGGATAAATAGATGTTTCCAAAGGTGTAGATTAAGGATTAATTCACACATCTGTTGTATAAATGGGAAGTTTAACGCATTGGTTAAAACACTAAAATATCTCTTTTTTGTTTGCAAGCTAAAGGTTAAGTTGAACCGGAAGGCGAAGAAGAAGGAAGAATGAAGAAGGGAAAAGGAGAAAAAAAGTAAATTAGAGTCGATATTTCAGATCTTATAAAAGATATGCGTAGTTAATACCATACTTTTCAAATATCAATCTATCTCTCTGCTTTGAAAAGCGTTCAGATGATGCTGTAGGAAGTAATTAAGATAGGAAATTTTACCTTAAATCCTTAAATGATAGGAATTGCGAATAAATTTTACACAATATCAGTCGATTAAAGTTTACCTAACACTATTATATGCTTCCCATTGGTAGTAAGATAAATTCAGCAA
This sequence comes from Hymenolepis diminuta, assembly GCA_900708905.1. Lineage (NCBI taxonomy): Eukaryota > Metazoa > Platyhelminthes > Cestoda > Cyclophyllidea > Hymenolepididae > Hymenolepis > Hymenolepis diminuta. The sequence goes on from CAADRB010000024.1 coordinate 1,694,216, forward strand.
ATTAGTGACTAAATAACCAAGCCTACTGAATATATAATTAAGTAGGGGGTTATAACATAATGAAATGTAGTGACTGACGCTCAGGAGGGGGGAGGGAAGAGGAGGGTTAGTGAATTTAAATGAAATGAGACTAAAAATGGTGTTATTCGATTTACATCGGTTAAAATTATATCAAAATACAGAATCCCATTAAAGTTTTTTTTAATTTTTAAAGTTAAGTGAGGTAAATAAGTTTCTCCTTCCAACATCGATTCAGGAACTGCTACCGATTTCAGTTCGAATACATATACATCAATTTGATATAATAACTCTTGCAAATTAGTCTGGCAAAATTCAGCGATATGAAGAATTCATTTTTTAATACCGGAATGGAAATTAATTAATTAATTTATTTATTTAATCAGCAATATATGTGAAACTATAATGCATACACATTATAATATAATTTAAACTAGCTAAGGAATTTGGTACCATGCAGAATTTTACTACTTACAGAAATCTAGTTTTTCACGGGAAGTCTAATCTTTTTTTCTCCCTCCATTTATGGATCGCTGAAACTAAACTTAAATATTAATGTAATCGACGGTGTGTGTCATCGGAGCAGGAATTAAATTGCAGCGTAATTTTCAGCCCAGCATCAACCAGAGGAGAGTAACTTTATTACCGGCATCTAATCAAGTGGTTGCTTTTAAATGGAAGTGTGTGATTTTAACTTAGCGCAGTTCCGTTAGAAACATAAAACACCCAATCAAAATTCATTGATTCTGGAGAACTAAGGAATTGTTGAACCTCGACAATAATATTTCAACAGTAAATCTTCATATGGGAACACATCATACATCGAATGAATGCATAGAATAACACCGAAGAATACGTGATATAACTGAACGACACAATTAGTATTCGTGATAAAGGGAGGGGGGGAGGAGTTAAGCCGATTGGATGAGACCAGTGAATGATTAATGCATACAGGGACTCACCTGATCCAGGAACGCAAATAAACATGAAAAAATAAATGGAGAATTCACATCATTGCACTGAATGTACATTTAAATCTTCTAATTTTCCTTAAGCGTTAAGATAGAGGACATACTAGAATATTCTAGTTCATTAAAATAACCTCATCCTTTGAGATGGTGTAGGACAATAAATAGAAAATTCTTGGAGCTCCTACAAATGCTTCCTAGATGGCCATAAAGATCACCTCTAATATCTCATATGAGTAAGCAGTATTTGTCCAGAGAAGTAGTCTGTATTGTTTAACGACCAAGTGAGAGAGTGCGTGGATTTCCAAATTGATCCTTCCCTAAACAGTGTGCCTTTCAGCATCGCGAAGAGGACCATAAAGAAGGCGGTGTTTCCGGAGTTACGTGTCGGTTTTGGCACTAGCGACAGATTAAGTCACTTCGTGACAGGTCACACCCAGTGACACCAACAAAGTAGAATGTGACTGTCAAACCGGAACGAACAAGTGCTAAATGAGATATGAAGACCCTGCAAATTCAGTCAATGTGGCTATGAAGCCACCGACCGATGATATATAATGATTATATAGGAGGCAGTTCAAATTTTTCTCCAGCTTGTCTTAACAGAGAAGGCGAGTTGAATGTGTGGGAACAAGAATACTTTATTAAACCTAGTTTATTCCATACAAAATAATCCACTAGTGGTTAATTGCAAATACGTGCCCTGACAACAAATTTTGAAATTGAGAGCTCTTGAAGGATGACTCTCTATGCCTTTCCAAAATTGTTCTTTAATCACATTCTCTATGAGAATATTTTAGATTTTCGTACATGAATATGTCTTTATGACTAATCCGTCATGTCTAGACGAGTTTATTGACCCTTCTTTTTTCTGTATCTGTCCCGTTTTATTAAAAGCAACCTGCACTCCTACCCTTATGAGCGTCCTTACTCAAGTGCTTCATATAAACTGTCTACGTATTTCCACTCACATACCCAGACACATGCTTGTCACATCCACTTGTGCGCTTCCCTCTCATCTCCTCCCTCCCTCTTATTCTCTCAAATTCTCACCATGGTTTATTCAATGCACGTTCACCTACGCAACTCTCTGCATTCCATTACCTGGAACCATTGTTTGCTGTCGTTAACTGCTAGCTAAGGCTTTAGTTCTTACATTTTTTAACTCCATGGTTGGTGACCACGGATCTTGTTATTTCAACTCCAGCACTCTTTAATAGAACCCCTTAATATGGAATCTAATTTCTATAAGATCTTTCATTTAGTTGTAGATCAAAATATATTCAAAGTAGTGTCTGTGGAATAGCAATGATATGAATCTATGCCAAGTCCGATGTAATGAGATCCTTATCTATTGCTCAGCTTTTAGCATTTCAAACATTCAATGAAACTTAATTATAGTAATTGATGTAAAGGTTAAGAAATGCAAATTTATTAAGTAGAAATTAATTTGTTTAATAACTACTGCTGAAAATGAGTATGTTTGGCATAACGGTCATATGCAAGTCTGTGAGCTTAAGAAAGGGATAGCAAAAGGTGAGTTCTCCATTAGAAAGACTCCAGGATTTTACTCCTCTTGTCTAAATGGGTGTTGAGAAAAACTTCCCATGAGAAGGCAAATATAAAATGATTATTAATTCAAGTCACCCAAATGAATTTATCAATGAAATTATAATGCAAATAGAAATATTATTTCAGATAGAGATGTTCATATAAACTTTTCTACACTTCCGACCACTCCCAGAGTTTATCCTGTTTCGCATTATTTTTTTCCAGAGTTGACAATCATTCCATGCTATATTTCATGCAGATTAAGTACAAAAAGCTTGAAATTGCTTTGCCAGATATCGATGAGTGGTTATTCTCCAATAACGCAATTGTGATTTTTCAAATTCCGCTCAACCAATTTGCCGGGCTTCCTCGAAGCTTATTTAAACAAGTTAGGGTCTCCATATGGCACAGTATTCACGTATCGGCACGATGAAGAGAGTGATAAACGGTTATGTAATAGATCATAATTTAATTAGGTAACAGAGCAGAGTCTAGTTAAGACATACTTTTACGATTACTTCCCCAAGAGAGGGTAGGTGAAATTACATAAACAGAAATTAATGAAGGGTACTTTACTATATCTAAAATAAGCTGATTGCATTTCCGATTTTAAAATTGTATTTAGTCGATTTGGGTGGAAAGGAACATGAGAAACAAACTCCAAATGTTTATTTAATGTGGTAGATTTATCCATCTCCGGAATACGCAGGTCATACAAAATATTCCGAGACGAAACTCCGTAATCTAATGAGTAAACACTTACCCTCTTCTGATTTCTACATTTGCAAAGCCAATATTGACTCCTTCTTTTAATACTTTGTCGTTTCTGCCATCTTATCAAATGAGTAAAGATCGATGAAGACTTGACCGATTGGTGGTAAAAAATTTCAAACAAATTACTCGCCTTATTTTGTATTAAACCTACTTGGGCATTTTCTGGTGGCTGTTCGGCATTTTTTGCATCTCTTCTTTGGGTTCTTGAATGGTATCTCTATTCACAGGCCACATGGATGCATTCTACAATTAGTAATAAAATATGTTATTTAATGAAAATTAGTAACATTTTATAAATCCTCACTTTATTATTATCCACTAAAGAAAAATTATAATATATTTACACATTGGAAATTTTCCTTCAACTAGAAACAGGCCTATTTCGGTGTAAAGTGATATTTTTAAGCGATTGTTTCCGACTGTCAAAGCTTTTTCAAGCACATGTTTAGTGATTGCAATGCATAACAAAGTAACTTTGTTCTACGGAGGTCGAATTTTACAATCAAATACTATTTAATATTCTGACCCCAATTTGCTATCGATTTGAGTAAAGAATCACCTTGGTTGAATGTGAAAATAGCCTCCTGAAAATAATGACTTTTAAAAGGATTAAAGCCAAGAAAAGAGGTCTCTATCTCGTATAGACGCCGGATTTTAAAAGTTATGCTCTCTTTAACAAATTTAAACAACCAAATAAATAAATAAATCTAGATAAGTGTAAATATTGCTGCAAATTTATAAAATTAATGTGAATATGGGAAGTGTAGTTCAAGTCATCGCAAATAAAAATTATTCATATTAACGGAAGTTACAAATAGGAAATAGTATTGGGGTCTCATTTCCTACTTTATTCACTTATCAACGGTTACTTATTGATTTAAATATGGTTATTACTTCGTTCACTGCATTATGCGTATAACTCATCCCTCAAACTTCAAAAATGTATATTAATTTTTTTCCACTAACATTCATCTATTGAACTTTAAATGCTGGTTAAATGACTTATGCCTCTTCTTTATTCCTTCCAATATAAATTTTCCGCCACCAACTCCGTCTTTTTCCTATCTTGTGTTGGTGCAATTCGTAAATCTGGCAAAGGTGTAGTACCCTGGCACCCTGACTCATAGGCCTGCTCAGTCTCTCTATGTATTGCGCCGCTACTGACCAGCACCATTTTCCTAACTGTCAATAAACAAAGAATGCAAAATCGGTCAACCACTCTATCTTACCTCATTTCTTCTGCTCAGTACTGACGCCACCCTCTTTCCTCCTAATTCTTTCTTCTACTCCCCCCTCATTTTCCCATCTCATTTAAATGTCCAATGTGGGTATATACAACCTAACTCTTGGTTCTCTCACTCGTTAAAGGCTGTTGTTTCCTGCTAGCCTTAGAAAAAATCATTAGTTCTAAGAGGAGATATTTGGCCTTTATTTGATCTGGGTCTTAACTTCACCTACTATTATACATTGTTAAGCCTGAGTCTCTACTCTAATATAACGATAGCCAAAAGGTTAGGTTTTCTTTTCTTACGCATAGCTCCTTCTTCACTAGTTTGGAAAGTAGGTTTATACTACTTTAATAATTACTATCAAATGAGAAGCATTTATATATGACTAAGAAAATTTTCTGATATCCTTGTATAAATTTCGTTTCTGCTCTCCCACTTACCTCATAGTTAACAGAGATAGGTTTGCAATCGGGTATCCCTGTGCAATTATCAGAAACTGGGACAGTGTTTGACGTTATCTCGGAGGTCTTCGAGGAGGTTGTAGCTGTTGTACCTGTCCCCGGTGCCATGGTGACAGCTACGACATTTGTCGGGGGTTGGGCATTGACAAGGGCATGGACAGAGAGGGATTCATCGGAGTGGGCACGTTTCCAGGGTTTGATCTTGTTGGCTGTAGCTGTAATCGCCGTACCCGATCGATATTCTCGATATTTCCTCGAATGGAACGGATTCTATTGAAATAATAAAATAAACAAAGTGCGCTTTGATTATTTTATTTTATTCTATTTTCATCATGATTGAATATATTAAATAATTTGAAATTTTCGAATTCACCTCCAGTGGAGATAGGAAGTTTTCAAAAATGAAACAATATCTTAAAAGTTCATTTTGACGGCATTCTTAATGGATGCTCCTGTTTCTCTTTCACTTGTCACTCGTTTTTTTAAGAATGCACTTGAAACAAGAGGATGTAAGTGTCAAAATTAGAACATTAATCCTAACGAAAAAACACTCATCGGTACACACTTTATAATTGAAAATACCACCTGTTCTTGTGAATATTTGTATTCATAATGTTGATAAATTTGTCCTTAATGCATTCAGACAGGTTACATGACACTTTTCTGCTTTTCAAAGGTAAATTTTATTATTCAAGAAGGTATCTGTTTCACGAAAGAAGTAAGAAAATGAAGAAGACTGTAAACTTGGAATAATTGAAATGACATACAGAATTACGGAGATCAGTTGCCGATCCGTGGAATTCGAGATAGCTATGTGTTGCACACGGCACAAATGAAGGAATTTTGCCAGCGAAGTAGTCCGCTTGTCGTTGAATGCAATTGCAACCGGTGGAAGACCCAGCTGGTCCCTGAAAATGTCGTAGAAAATAAACACATATATATATATTAAAAATTATTGCTTACATAACGTCATTAATAACATTATATGAAATTAAAGGTCCTTATAATGACATTATATTTTAAAATAAAATTACATTTCGATTGGTTCAATTTCGGTTAAGAAAAAAGGCAGTTCAGTATGGAAGGTTGTGGCCGGTTCTTCTCAATTACCTTCCTGCAGATGGAGGACTCAAGAAATTTTTGATAACGCGTCAACTGAAAATTTCCTCAATTTTAGAATCAAAACCTTCCCTTATCAATTGATGGTTACAACCACAAAACACATTGACAAGTTTAAAATTGGAAATACAATAGAGCATTGTCATGCTTTCGTGAAGCAGTTCTTGTCTTTTATAAAAAGAGAATTCCCTGAAGAAGTTTAAGGAGTATATGAGAAAAAATAATAACTTCAGGAGAGAAAAGATGTCTTTCCGAGCAGAAGATGTGATGAAATAGAGCAGCTAAGAATGAAATCCATCGCCAAATCAACCGAGAGGACAAAAGTGGCGAAGATGGTACTCAGAAAGGCTAGGGATTGACATTAAATAGGAAAAATTAGAGGAATTAACTAATGATGATCATAAATTACTTTAATTTCTAACTTCTCCGTCTTAACTATTTCTAAATTAAATCGATAAAAGAAAGTGTTATTGATGGTATTAATGCCCAGTAAAAATCGCCGGTTAATTAAAATGAATGGTGAAATTTATTCATTTACCTCTCCTGATGGACGGCGGTACAAATCTATACTCTCAGAATGATTGATAAATGTAACTGGAATAGCAAAATCTTCTTCTTACACAAGCTTTAAAGGTATTTGGATACACTTTCTTAATAAAAGTTGCTATTTGTTCACATTCTTTCTGCTTCCCGGCAATTTTTCCCTTCTAGTTGGAAATTGTAACATCAAGACTTTAATTCGTTCATTTTAGAAGTTGATTTAGCAAATCTGAATTCTGCAGAGGCATTATTTCACACATTGTTATCCTGGGAAGCTTTCTCTTTTTTCAAGGCACGTATTTTTTTTGCTTCACGCAAAACTATCACACATTCTAAGGGCTGAGAGAATAAATCTCCTCTTCTGTGCTGCAAACTCTGACTTTAGCAAATTTTTGCGTTTAAAAATGACAATAGTCAGACTCAAAGTCTCCTCCAGAAGTTCAGGAGGCCGAATCCGAGGACTTCGATTTCATGATCATTCGTAAGCTGAATTAATAACAGCATTTCATTACGTCTATTTAGAGAAAATAATAGAGAAGATCGAAGCTCATTGTAGTTTCGTTTTAAGGAGTGGCAGTCCTATTCAGTTCAGCAAAAACGGAATGCGTAAACTCATATGGCACTTCTGTATTCATTGAGGTACTTACATTCCAGAAATGTGGTGCCTCAATCTATAATCTTAGAATATAGCTGGAACCTTTGTGTCAGACTTTAAATGCATAAATCAATTTGATAACCTAGGATTGTGAACGTTATACATGTTCAAGACTGATATTCGTCTTAATCTTCGAAATCTTATGAAATCGCTTCTCTTGGCAAATTGTTATAAAGAAGCTTATTAACATTGAGAGGTCATTAAAAAGGTCATTGTAAACAGCTAAAACAAAGAGCTTGAATTGGTAGGCTAGTCTATCGGCCTAGCCTAGTTTGGTTTATTGGCCAATTGGAGGAGGACAACCGAGCAGACATTGGTTAGGTGTACAAAAACTTCAGAAAACCAACTTTCCCTGAAAATTAGTTCCTTTTATTTGTAGAATGCTCGATTATCTGATTATCATAATTAAATAAGCAATTGCAATCCACTTCTTTAAAAGCAGAATAAAACACAAAAGATTCTCCTTGGAATCAGCTAAACACAGCGGAACATTATTCAATTACTTATATATTACTGAATCCTTTTATGGTAGGTGTTTGGAAATTGTTAAATAACATGTTGAGTGAAATAGTACTTTCTAACCATAATTAATGGGTAATAAGAGGATTTAAAATAAGTAGCATTAATGTCAGTTAGAATAACCTAGTAAACAGTCCAATCGATTGAGCTGTTCCCAAACAAATTTTTCTGAAGAATAAAATTAGATTGAACCAACAAAGAACGTTAAAAGGCTTTGTGAATTTGTTATAAGCAAAAATGTGCAGATTTGCCTACGAAAATTTGCAGGTCCATTAAAAGGAAAGTAGGATCACATAAACAATTTTAAAGTCAGTCGAACCGATAAATGGGCATTCTATTGGTCACCTTGCTGATTGAATGTCTTGACTGTTATCGAGTTTATCACTCCCGATATTCGAGTTACAGATGCACCAGTGCTATTAATAATGTGTATTATTTGCGTATGTACTTGAACTGCCAATATAGTCGAAAAAGATTATCGCCCTACCTTCTTCAGATTTCCGGCCAGGTCACGATACAGTTGCATCGAGAGCTGTCGACCATGGCTAGCATTAGGCCCGGCCAATCCATTCTGACCATTCTGCACAGGATGTTGATTCTGTCCGTTGTTGTCCAGATCAAATCTGACACCCAGACGTTGTCGTATACGTTCACTGCTTCCTCCATTCATTCCAACAGAGTTGGAATTAGTTCGAAGAGCAGTGGATGGGTGGGAACTGGTTGTATTGCGACCCTGTTCACTAGAATTGCTAGCGGTAGGGTCCTCCGGAAGGTTAACACTACTGACACCAGCCGAAGTGCTCGCGCTATTTTGGGGGAAGGGGAGTTGTTGAAAACGACCCAGGAGAATGCTCTGCTGAGCTGGGTCGTCCGTTGATAGCGTTACCTAGAACATAATTAACTTTCAATGATTTAAACACCCGTTAGTCGTTTAGCGGCTGTGACAAAATGATTTTTAGAAACCCCATTTAATTGCACCTCAGTACTTTTTTAATTATTAGCTTTGAAGATTCAAATATTTCACTTGTAGTTACTATTATTAAATGATTTATTTATTTATTTATTTTCAAAGTAGCACGCACTTAACATTATTCCATTACCTATAATTCAATGGTATTACAATTAATTCTTATTAAATAATTAAAAATAATAAAATCGTTGATAAATTATGCATTTCCTGGATAAATTAATCTACTTTTAATATTTTTTGCTATTATTTCATTCAATCTATTTTAATAATTGTAATCAAATAAAGTAAATAACAAAATATTATTTTGAATATTATATTAAATGTCAAAATCACGAACAATTCCATTTGTAATTTAATTATTAAAAGGGATGCACGTTTCGAATTTGATTTCAATTTATTTTAATCCAACAGTTGTTAATGTTGCCTAGCATGAAACATTTCTTTCAAATTTTAATAGAAGGATTTGAATTCAAAATTAATTTATATGAATTAAACAATTAACTGGAATAATATTAGTAAAGAATTTCATTTCCTAACTGGGAACAAGAAACAAATTCAAACAGAATTTAATTCTAATTTATCTAACTTCAGCCACTGGCAAGGTTCGGACGGCTAGTAATTAGGCATTTTGATGAGATCTAATAAAGGAGCATGAAATGAAAGTAAATTTAGGCAAAGTGATTCAAGTTTAAAAAAAAGAATCAAAGGAAAATTGTTTCCAAATATTTACCTCTTGTAGGACACTTCTTCTTGTAAGAGAGGAAGAATGGGAATCATTTAGGGCAGCAGAAACGGAGATCGAATTGGGCATTTTCGGTGCAGGTACGTTGTTATTCAACACGAAGCTAGAAGAGCCCGGACCATTTATGAAAGTGCTTTCAGACTTCTTCATCAAGCCAGTTAGACTTGTCTTTGCCTGTGTGAAAAGGCCAAAAAATCGTCAAGTTCCAAGTTAGAACAACTGAAGAAAGTAGGGAAGATTGTGTAAAGTTTGATTCATAATGTTAGCTGTAAATTCGGTGCATATTAGATTCTCACGGAGATAATGACAAGGAGGTATTTTGCGATGAGTAAAAATAACCTCAAATTTATTTCTCTGGCACACTATGAACGGTATTTTAAGGTTTATTTTCCTTCCCTTTCTTATCCTAATTTAGCACAACAGGCTTTAAAATAATCTCTAATTCTTAAAGAGTTGCTTCAATGTAGGAGATTGATACGTATATCAGTTTTTCAATTATCCGTGGTGAGATCGGGACTGTGGAAATATCCATATCTTCATGATAAAGTCTGTCAACCTATTACGGAAACATCAATGCTTTTAACTTTTACGCGCTTTTACATTTACCTCACACCGACAACAGAATGTCACAGATTGTTTAGTTTTTAACTGCCTTTACAAACTCTGCATCTACAAATGCACACATTTAAACTTTTGAGATTAACTTCTTTAAGTTGGTTGCCTAACCCAGCTCATATCCACGGCTACAAGCTCATATCATCAGTTATCACTGCTGCAATTAACTGCGTAGAGCAAACTACTTAACAGCATGATCTCCTTCAATTACCCGCTTACTGCACCTGTGGCTATATGTCTCCGTTATTTCAATTAAATCATTATCCATTTCAGTCTCTGGTTTCCTTCATACTTTTGCATCTTTGAAAAAATCCTAATAAGGGCGTATATCAGTTCAGAAATGCAGAATTTTTGGGCTGATTAAGTTATCCTATCGCTGTTTACGCAAAGTTAGCAGGTTTAAAGCACTCTAACTTTTAATCTAGGTCAGAAATAAAAGTTTTGATGAGTCATTTACCGGTACGAGGAGGTTGGATTGGATTGTAATTTCCACTTCCAAATTATGAATCAATCATCGAGAGGAATGGAAGGAGAACAGACGCCTGGGTTAATTATTCATGGAGTTTTTATTAAAAGGTGACTGAGCGAAGTCAGTTAGATACTGCAATGGAGCCATCGTAACTCATTAGGTGGTAGTAATAGCTGACTCGTCATCTGATAGCCAAAAAGAAGTACTTCAGACTTATTTAGATCGAATATACTTTCTAGGAAGACACTGGAAGATCAAATAAAGATTCACAGTTTATAGCCATTAAAAATGGAAGAATGTTGCTTCATTTATTGTTAAAAATGCACATGAACTGAACGTAATCAATGTATTTTTTCCACATGAGTCCAAAGCGTATTTGTATACCAATTACTGGTTAGCGGTCGCATTGACCAGTTATGACTCAGGTCAACTCAAATAAAAGGTTTTCTTTCATTTGACGCAGACGTCCTCTACTCTCTCTCTCTCTCTCTCAAATTTTCGCTTTTATTGTTTATGACGATAATCATGTCGGTCACTGGAATTATAGTGAAAGTCCACAGCACTACACAGATCCAGGATAGAATCTATAATGCACGAAAACTTTGAAATCTTGTTAAACGGCTTGGAGATGATCAGAAATATTTGTATTTAAGTAGGTTAAATCAAATAAACGACTCTCTTTCTATATCAAGGTCCGGGTAGAAACCATTCATAAACCTATTTTCAATTGCGGAAGAATGGATATTGTAAAATAGATTTAATACAGAAGTTCAGATTTGACTTACATGATCTCGTCTAAATAGTCCACTGAGAAGAGATCGACGAACCAAGCGGGAATTTGTTTTCACCTCTGGCGATCGATATTCAGGATTCTCAGCCGCTACTCCATTCATAAATGAACTTGTCATTCTTTCATTTGGATCAGGTTGAATTTGATGGAGTCCATTCTCCATAGGTGTCTAAAAGAGAGTGCCGAAACATTAATTTAACAAAATCTCTTACTTCCATCTGAAACTTAAGGGCTGCTATGGTAAAGCCTTGTTTATAAGACACAAGAGAAAAATTTGTTGTTGGTTATGTAAATAGAGGTAATTTCAGTCGGCTAGTCAATCGGAAAATAAAAGAATACGGAAAAAGGCGTGTCCCGATTACTTTCAGCACCAATGAGTAAAAGAAGAAAAAAAAACAGACTATTTAAACAAAATATTTTCCCATCCTGAGGTAGAGAATAACACGCATGGACTTATAATACGCTCTTTCGCAAAAGTTTAACTTTATTTCTTCTTGTAAACATTTAAACTCATTAAATTAAATAGGATGGTAATTACATCATAATTTTGCTTAACTGGATAATCTGTTTTCGCAGAAATATAAATTTTTCTTAGTCTCTAATTCTCTCCCATTTCTGTCCTTCTCTCTGAGCTTAGAATTAAACACCAGATTTTCGAATGTTTCATACGTTTCTCCCCCTCATTAATCCGTCCACCATTCGATTTGGTAGTTGAAAGACTTCAAGAAATCACCAGCTGTCTGTTTTAACTCTTCCTAGACTGCGCGAGTGATCGAATGTAAATTGAACTTCTTTGTTAGAGAGGGTCTACTTATTGTTTTGAGTAGTAGTGGGTGTTGCCATACGTTTGAAAGATTCTGTTCTTCCATTTGTTTAAATATTAAGAATACTTCAAAGTAAACTTACCGAGAGGGCTAGATTAGAAAGATCTGTCTCCAAACTGATATGGTTAGCTGAGGTGTCGTTACAGTTCGGACCAACCAAGCCTTGATTCCTTGCCAATTTTCGACTCTAAAAGGCAGAGTATAATCAAAAATAAATTCATTCACTATTATTTTTAAATACTTTTAAATTGTTTTAACTTTATTTACTAATGTCTGGAATCAAATTAAGGTATTTTTTCACAGTAGACACTAAACCATTAGCGAGTTGAAACAAATCAAGTTACTGAAATTAGAATATCTCAATATTTTAGGTGTCTCTAAGTCGTTCTTTTTCACTTGTTTGAAGTGATAAAAATGTGCTTTTCATATATGGGTAGTCGAGTCCACATCGACTACTTGCGAGATTTATGTTTTAATGCGCTGAAAATCGACCAACAGGAGTAAAATAGGCCTTCTCCGGATTTGGGTTTTAATTATTAAATTAAACTGTAAAAGATAGAGAGTGTAAAATTTTAATTTCTTATTACCTAATAGCTCTGTAATTCTAAATTTTGGAAGCGGATGCCCCTTCCAATATCTATGTAGAAGATAATTCGAAGAAATAAACCTTTCTACTATCAGACGAGTTCGAACTCGTCTATGAAACGCGAGTTTGCGGAAACGAAAGCAAAATTCTATACAGAGAGTGGAAAAGTACTGTAACTTTTTGCATTATCTCCAATTTTCAACTTGACGAAATGTATTCCCATAAATTCTTTTGACTCGCTTTCATCTATGTTGAAAGATATTTTGAATCGTATCATTGACCAAGTGGACTGAACAGAATATTTCTACTCAAGGCGAGGCATTTATCAGCATCTTCAATTACAGCATAATTACAAAGAAATATTATAAAACTACGCTTCTTATGAGAAAAAGCACAATCCATCAGGAATTCATTCAATATACGACTCCTGATATCTTTACCTCAAAATCTACTTCTTCTCGGTCCCCGAATTCATTGTCCGTTGAACCATTTCGCTGTTTCCTTTGTTCGGTGTTTTGTATTAATTGATGTTATGTATATTCCAATGGTACTAAGGGACCTTCATCTCAGACGACCGAACTGCAACCGCGTTATCAAAGTGACAGTGGTATGTAGGAAGGGGAATGCAATATTAATAGCCTACTGCCCTCATCAAGTAACATGTCCCGATAGTCTGCAATTTTGCATTTGCTTGAATGCCGAAATGATTGTGCTTTTCCCGTGTGAGAGAAACAGAAATTGATTTCTGTCATTGCGTCAGGTTCGCTTGTCGGTTTTGTTTACCAAAGAATGCCCTGATAGTAATTTGATTCAGTGTGCTATTGTTGGTAATTTATTTGTCTGAAATCTGGTGCCTAGAATTGAATTTCATCGCAATTTACCGCAATATTTGATCGGATATTGTTTGAAAAGTAATGTGCTCTTTTGCAGTCATCTTTAAAGGGACAAGATGCAATGAACATTATAATTCATTTAAGTGGTAAAAGTGTAACGATTGGTCTCGAACCCGATATGACAAGAAGCCGTGTAATCGTCGTGTATTAGTAACAACGCCTTTATTAATGGGCGTAACTTATAAATGGAGAATGCTTTAATACTATGACGATGTTTGAATACTACCTCAGCAACTATAAGTCACATGTCAGTTTAAGTGGATTGCTGAACGTAAACGACATAAATTGTGGTCCGAGTAAAGAAAGTGACGAAATTAGATGTCAAAAGTGAAATGCAATTGATCAGCATGTGCAACATTGTAAGTTCAAAAGCATCTGTAGAATTGTCGACTGAAAACAGTAGAAAGCGGTAGAAAAGAATAAACGAATCGGGAAATTTTGGGAAGAATGTAATGCCTATACAAATCTGAAGTTTTTATTTATAAATAACTAATGCCACACATATTTTCTAAAAACAGCAATCACTGTTCAAAATTCATACCATCCTCTCTCGTCACGAGCCAGAAGGTCAAATGTTGTACTGAGGCTTAATATCACCCCTTTCCCATTAAATCAATAAAGTTTCGAAAATCAAACCAACGAAATGAATTACAATTGAATAGTTTTGCAAAGAATGATACAAATTTATTACGCAAATATTTTCGTAAACATCATAAGCGGGGATCTATAATATTTATTTGCAATAGTGTTTTTACGGATCCGAGCATCACAAACATTTCAATATGCTCACGTTTGGAAATGACATTCCTAGATAACATTAACCAGCCTTGTCGAAAATACTGCAGAATATCGTCCAGAGAGATAATTCTAATTTCAAACACACTCTTGTCGTTTGATTCCGACAGCAACTCATAAACAAGCACATTAATACCATAAAAGTAAACACAGGAACGTTTTTGAAACCTAACGAAAGAATTCGAGAATCAAATTTTAAGTCAAAATAATTGTTTGAAACCAAACACCTTTGCCCGTTTAAGACACTTGTACAGAAATGCGTTCATAAAATCCGTTTGTCATCAATTTGGACGTTCAAAATGTTTTCAAAGCCAGTTTTCTAACCTTTCTCTTCTTTTCTGATGGTACAGAAATTAAATTAATCCCTTTTATTAAGCCCGATTTGCCAAAGATATTTATTTAAAATAGGATTCGAGTTAGAGAAATAAATTTGAAACTAGTGCGTATGTTTTTGAAGAAGGCGAAATCAGAAAAGGTAAGAATTTCTCTTAATAGGCGTCTTTGCTTTTGAATATTTCAGGTCGCTAAGTTCATAAGGAGCTCAGACCAGAGCTTTTGTGCAAAAGATGCCCTGTTATTCAGTTTTTCCGGAGTGAGAGCTGACATCCAAGTATTTGTATCGTGTCGAAAATTTTGCACACCAAGTTTGAATCTAATTTGGTTATCGCTAGAAGTAAGGGTACATCTGAGCAGTTTCATGAGTAATGAGGTAGCAAGCTGGCATAAGCGTTGATTGGCTGTCGAATTTAGGTTAGATTCCTGATAGACTGCATGTCACTTGCGATCCACTTTGATGGACGTGCCCTAGACTGTCTGAATTTATTCTTCAACCCTGAGTGACTTTTGTCTGCACATTTAAAGTCTGAATACATAAATCAATCACGACCGCAAATGTCCTATGAGTGAATGGATATCTCGCACACTTCAGTTCACAATTCATAATTTATATAGAAACAAAGTGCTCTTCATACATTTGCCCTCAAGTAATAATAAGGTATTAACAACTGGGGCCTGAAAACATAATAAAAGGATATGAAGCAATTTTGCCATTCAAACAATTAGGCAGTAACTTTCCATTCTCATCTCATGGAATTACATCTGGAGCTCTCCAAACTAAACTTTTTTCACTCAGTGGTTGTGCCTACAAGTAACATAGAGGTAACTGATCACCGATATGTTAAGACCTTGACAGAACTTATGGGAAAGTCGCCATCATCCACTATTTAAACGGCGGCCAGCAGAAAACAGCCAACTCTCCTTCCCAAGCATTTGTCTGTTCTCAATGTTGACTCGCTGTGATAGGTCTAATAATTTCCCTCTTCACGAGCACTATTTGAGATCTGTAAAATACTGACACATAGTTTTACTCATACTACCTAGCTATACCATTTAAGCTACTGGGATTAGCCTCATCCAAGGCTTTGTGCTAATGTTTGAATGTCATTAATTATCCCACGAGTAGATGTGAGTACAGAACAAAGACACGACAATAAATTTACTACAAATTCTACTCCCTCCCCAATACTTTCGCGTTGGTGAAAATTAATAGATCGTGTTTAATTGAATGCAAATAATTTTAACTAACCCTGAGAAATAGAATGACCAATACAGTAGCTCAATGCCTGGTACATATTAACGCTTAATAGTAAGATAAGACCAACCATAAATGCAAGTTTAATCGCTCCAACAGTTTTCTTCCTTTCTCCAGGAGGATAGACAAGATTTGTTGACATATATGGTGTCGCCACCGCGGAAATTTTACCCGTTTTCGGACCGCTCCCACTAAAACTAGCTGGCGATCTGGGTAAAGACTTTGTTGTTCCATTCTCATATTGAGTTTCATTCATATGCTCCAGCAGAAGTGTAATCATATCACTGCTCCCACAACCGCCTCTAACTCGACGTCTAGCAATATCAAGGGGTGTCTCTCCTCGAACATTTCTCATCCAGAGAGCTGCTTGGGCTGCCGCCGTATAGGAAGATGTTGTTGAATTAGAAAAAAGAGGGGATTGACGCTTAGTGTCCATTCTCCGCGACAGGGTGCCCATTAGTAGTGGGGAGCCGCGACCCATTAGAAGAAATTTGGCAATCTTGGTCCTTTTCAGAGAAGCGGCGATATGCAGGGGAGTTTCAAGATTCTGATTAACTGCCATAACATTGGCAGATGACGCAAGAAGTATTTTGACGACACCAACACGACCATAGCGAATTGCGGTGTGAAGACAGGTATTTCCAAACTAAAGATGAAATAAACTAATAATTCACCTAGATAGTATTCTTAATTACTGAAAAATGGCGCTTGATCCAATGATATATCTATCAAATCAAGCATTTGCTATTCCGTCTTGCACGTCAATCTATTAGTCTACTGAAATGGAGAAGCTATTATACGGATCTATTGAAAGGTAACTCCATATTTTCCAAATCAATAAATTTTATTATTAATCAATTTTAGTAAAAATAGAACGTGAGTGAAATATAAATAAAAGGTAATTTATTTGAAATTCGAAAAACACGCAAAAATTCGACTGTAGTTTCTTAACCCGATCAGAACTTTGTCATAAAATCGCATGGGGGGGGGGGAAGTTTTGATAATTTTTGTATCTATCCAATCATTTACTTTTCGATTAATTTATTGCCATCACTATGCTCAAAGATCTGGTTTGCCGGACACCATAATGAGCCGATAAAAAAGTGCATTCTTAACATTTAAACGCTCGTGATTATTGCCAGAGGATACTCCTCAGTCAGTCTGTTTAATTTATCTCTCCAAGTGCCAGGAAGAAATCTTTCCAATGGCAGTCTTTAATGAAATTATTTCACACTATTCGAAAATACCGGTGGAAATACAATAAGACTTGAGAAAAATAAAAAAGGTCCATTTTGCTATGTTAAGAAAAGGTCTTCATTAATCTGCCATTAAGACCTAAAGCAAAGTTATGTGATGCTGAAGAGAATTTTTGAATGTGGAGTTAATGATGACCCCACATCAATTGCAGTAGTTTCTTACATTGAAATTGAAATGCGATGGCTGGAAATAAGGTCATATATTCACAGAAGAAAACATCGGTAGCCGGTGTAAGGTGATGAATCACACGCAGAACACAGAGGTGGAAGTAGAAGGTTGATTTGGATAGATAAATAGGCCTTAGATAAGCTCTCCCCCTTCCTCTCCGCCCCAAGTCACTTTACTTCGAAAGAATAGTTCACATTAATGAATTCAACAAGATCAAATTCCAGAGGAGTGCTAATTTTCTTCGTAATAATTGACAATTCTAACCAAATATTTTATATGCAAATTAAAAGATTATCTTCCTAAAAAGAACACCTTTAAGTAATGCTCCCTAAATTGGCATCCATAATTTCAAATTAAATTTTCTTTTTTGTGGCCCAATATGGAAAATAAGCGCCGTTTCTAACAACTGTTTTAAGATTTGCTCTGCAACTGATTTTGGATGAATAGGCAAATGAAGGTGCACAATCCTTATTCTGACGGCATTCACCAAATTGAGGTGCCTTATGCACTTTTGAAGAAACATTTTAGGTGTCAATGTCAAAGCACTTCCTATCAATATTGCATCTTTCATCCCTCTTAATAACACAACTGTTACGGTATCAGCAGTTACCTTCATAGCTTCACGTGTGAGATAACAGAGGTATGTGAGATTTGAGTACTCAGCGATTCACTACTGAGAGATTTCCTCGCTAGCTTTGGTCTCTCTCTCTCTCTCTCATTCTTGTTCAGATCTTGTTCTAACAGGAACCGATCGACACACCTAGTAGCACCCAATTGCTACCTCGCGGTAATCAATTGTTTTCGCTCTTACAACAACAAGTGGTGTAAGAGAGGGTACCCTAGATTGCAAAATTTTGTCTTGAGGGGGTTATAAGCTCCTATAAAAGAAATAATTTTATTGCAATTTAATACGGGTGGCATTCATATGATGAAGGTGGTAGCGAATAATAAAATTCTAGTGTGGTTAGAGTGGTTGAGAGCGAATTAATAATGTTAGGTATTCCAGGCAAAAGAGGTTTTTAATCCGTTGGTGAAAAAATACCGGAAAAATATTTAATAATTAATTTTCTGAAAATTCATTTCACGCAGATTAATGATAAGCGATTTGTTAATCATTCTAGTTAGTACTCAAGTCTTATATTTACTCGATTGTTTAAATTAACTTGACGATTAATATAACCAAATCTAATATCTCTAATGCATGTGTCAGATATGATAAAACAACACCAGCTAGCATCTTGACTATCAACTGATTAGAAAGTGAAGAAATGTTAAAACCACTCATCCAAAGTGACAAATTAGTTCTAGAAGTTCAGTGCGCTGAGAGCATGAGTTTGTTCAAGAACATGAGAAAGAAGTCCTGAAATTTAGTCCAGATCTATCAGCATTACTTCAAAGAACATTTGGAAAAGTGTTTTCCAATCCTCGTTTTGGGCAAAGAGGCAGCGTCATAGGATCTTTCTGTTGAAGAACTCAAATTCTTCCATCCATTTTGTTATATTCAGACTCAACCAATGTGATTGGCCATTTAGCTCACTGGAGATATACACCGATGGGCTTCGAATCCCATGATCTAAGACTCCACAGACGAGAACTGACCTAATTCTTGATAGCTACACAGTCCCATTTTATTTAAATTTTACTCGATCATTTCACTATTTCTTATATTTAATCAGTTACTCTCAATAAAAGTGGTAAATTGGTAGTCCTATTGTGAAAGTAATAATACCCCAATTTCGCTTACATTTTAATGAAAAATAAGGACAATAAAACGACCACAAGAAGTAGCTTCAATTTAACTAGTGAAATCGGAGAAACTATCTAAATTCATGAAGTGTCTTGCGCACCTTGAAGTGAAAAAAGTGTCTGCTTTGAACGTCGTAAATGAATAGATGAATTGCACTTTTTCCTTAATGTTGAGAAAGAACTAGTAGGAGACAAAATTGCGAACACATTCTTCCTTATACTCAACTAAAGGCTATTTCAAAATCTACAAGGACGTCGTTAGCCTTAGTACTTCAAGAAAAGAAATGATACTTGAGTCATTATGAAAAGTTCCTGACTCCTATTGATGTCAAATAGCTCGAAGAATTCGTCTTGGAAGCTTGATTGCTTGTCTAAATTGAAAATTGTGCATTCCCTATTGCTAGAAAAGATACCAATTGAATTTCTCCCTAAACGAAATGCTGACTGGTTCCATAAACCCGTCTTTGAAGGGCAATCCATTTTTAAATTGCCATTTGAAATTCTTCTTCTAAAAGAATGAATGCAAGATTAACTTGATTCCATTAAATCTCATGAATAAATTCTGACCGACTTTCGCGTGTTAATATTAATTAGTTCTCTGATATTCAATCCTAGACGCCACTTTAGATTGTTGTTCCAGGAATTTCCATTAAAGTGTGTTTTCTATTGTGATCGACTCTTTGAAATGCAATTAATAAAAAGTCATGTTGTCATTGGTACAACTCCTTGAATCCACTATATACTACGACTAGAGAAGGATGAAATTTTGTAACTGAGAAGGACACCTTCTCAGCCTTTCATATATTATCTTGAAATAAGGAAAGATTGACTACCTGAGTTGTCAGTTCTGTAGCCATGGGGAGGAATTAGTTCCAGCTACTAATCACAGAATGTTATGAATTCTGATCGGGGCATTGAAACTTTTCAATTTGTCTTCCTCTCAGCAATCACCTATATTTGAAAGTACCTGATAGTTCAGATCGGAATGTTATGGGTGGGGAAATTTTAAATAAAAGATTTAAGAAAATGACGTCTATCATTTAGCGTGCGAATTTTAATGTCAAACGTCGTTGAATTATTATTTACAGCAGTGAGGGAGGTATCCGTTTAATAAATAAAAGAAATAAAAAAAGAAAATTCTTATTCAAATCAAACAGGATGGAATGCCAGGCTTGTGGAGTTCGAGTGCAGAGGCCTCCTCAGCCAATCAGCAATCAATATCCCTGCAGCCTAGCATTGTTTGTATTTAAGGACCGAGCTCGTGGACAGCGACTCATAAGAAGCTCTGATCGGTTAAAATTCTTACCATCTCATCGCTTATGGGTCAATAAACCCTCTCCACTCAGCACCTTTCTTGTTCTCGCTACTTTGGGCGCAGCCTAGCGGATTTCGGGAGCAAATTTATATTGGAGGATTCTGCTAGACGCTATCTGGACTGCTTAGGAGGGTTACCTAACTGTAGAAAAAGGCTTATTGGTATGGCATCCACCACAGACGCATCTGCAAATTTCTCCTAAGTGTCTAAACGCACCAATTAGCCGGAAGGAAGGAAATTATAAACAGAAAAGGAGAGTCCTATTTGTTTAAACAATAACTTGTTACTCAGTTTGCTTCAAGTTTCGTTGTATTTTCTACGAGCTAGATTTAAAAAATTATTGTTTAATTGAGCCACTTTCCAATAAATGCTAAAAGAAGAGAGATGAAATCTTTTTTATTTAACATTATTGTACCATTACACACAAAAATTTTCTATTTATCGCCAACACTTTTCGTGATATATTTCTATT
Organism: Hymenolepis diminuta; assembly: GCA_900708905.1. Lineage (NCBI taxonomy): Eukaryota > Metazoa > Platyhelminthes > Cestoda > Cyclophyllidea > Hymenolepididae > Hymenolepis > Hymenolepis diminuta. The sequence goes on from CAADRB010000024.1 coordinate 1,715,283, forward strand.
AATATTACTTGATTCTTTCAAATGCTCGTGAAGACTCCACTTTTTAACTAACTTGGAACACAGTATTTCGATTAAAGGGAGCGGTTCTGTAAATATCATAATTATTATTCATACTAAAGTAATAAAAATTTGGAAAACAACGAAGGATAAAGGGGAGGGGATCAAAAAACGCTGGGAGCAGGGTCAAGGTATCAAAGATTCCTACTTCATTTGATTTTTGGACTCGGGTTGTACGATATTTACTAAATGGGTAGTTCACGTTCCCCTCCATCACGGCAAATGATTGTCTACTATTACCTCTGTCCTAACTCCCACCTTGACGTTCTATTTGAGCTCAATACTCATTATGAACACGGGATTGATAACTCAGTGGATGAAGCATTTCATCAGATATCAGGACAGAAAATCCGGCTTGAAAATAAGAAAGGATCCCAATTTAACCCAACTGAATTTACCGTCAATTAAAAGTATATTTGAGAGGAAGGTCAGTTATCCAATAAATAGAGGAATATGAATATGTGACGGTATAAATAATTCGTTAATCAGGGTCAGAAAGATCGAATGAAAATATGCCTCATTACCCAACTGGATTTCGATTAAACCACTCGGTAAGCATTCAGTTTTCCTCGAATTTGTAAATTAGAAGCAAACATATTTATGATTAAATATTATTGGGTAATTCAAACCTGTTTTTTAATGAAATGGGATATGGTAAAATTTGAGATTTCAAGATTTTGACAAACTCTATCTTCAAAAAGATTTTTAACAGATCCCAAAACTGTATTTACCAGGACTCAAATAGCACTTTCTCTTTGACATCATTCATACTTGTTAATCTAAGCACCAGACCTTTTGGATCAAACGACATGATTTCTATTATGAAGCGATGGTCCGTTTTAGTAAGATGACATAAGACTGACATGCCGGTCATGCCTTACAACTTATGTGAAATGGTCTAGAAGTTTCCATGCCGGCGTAAAATGATTTAATATCAAGAAGACAGACTCTGTGCTTAGCGGTTACCATTTCAGCATTCTTACGCATTTACTACGTTCATATATTAATATTTAAGTACATATATATATGTCATTTAAAATAAAAACGAGATTCACCCCATCAGTAGCGTTGATATCTGCTCCAGAAAATAGAAGGACACGAAGGGACTGTTTGTGTCCATGTTGGGCAGCGACGTGGAGAGGAGTCAACCCCATCTGTTAAAAAAGTGTTAAAATACTTTACTTAAATAAAAAAATGAATAATTTGTCGGGATTTTGATTTCACATTTCAAAATTGAATCAAATCAAGGTTAGGTATACATGATCAACAACTTTGCTGAATTACAAGTTAATCAAGAAATGTTTTTTCGTAAATCGCAAAGATAAAGATGAAATATTTCAACAAAGTACGGTAGTCATTTTGTTGCCTATCGTCAGCAAAATACTTATTTCTAGATTTTCATTTAAAATAAATTATTAAAGTATTCTTAAATTAACCGGTTAAAATTCGAACTCATGTTCAGGTGTCGTTCTATTAAAAACGGAGATTGCAGCGCTTTAAATCAGATTTACAAATTTGTTTAAGAGTTTCAAAGCAACGTCGCCAATCTAAAATGAAGATTGATTAAAATGAACAAAATCTGTCCTTTTTAAAATTTCATCCCCTTTTAATTAAGTCAAATAATAAAAATTGGATGCTCGCAAAATGACTTAGGTTTGTTTGTTCAGATAATCGCAATATTTACTACAAAAACCTCCTGAGCCTAAAGATGGAGAATTCTTTCCAATAATACATCACGAAGGGGTATTCTAAAGTCTCTCTGACTTAGAAACGCACATTCAACTACTGGTACAGAAAGGAGCTCATGCATTTTTTGGAAGTTTGCACATTTTAACAAAAAATTAATATTTACCTTGTTGGGAATATTCAGCGATGCCCTTGAAATACAGAGCGCTTCAACGGATCTGGAAAAGCCTTTAGAAGCAGCCTCATGCAAAGGCGAATTCCCATTCTGCAAATTAAAACAAATGTACAGAATTAAGTTAATTGATTCAAAATTTTATTACTTTATTTGGCTATTCTTAGATCCTCTCAGCATTCCCAACTCTTCGACTATATTCTCAATTTTTGATATAATGTTATCAATATTATTATTAATAGAATGATATTTGTAATTTGTCTATTAAGTTAATAACAGTGATGAAAAGGCTTCAAGAGATGATATCTCTGAGATGTCACTCTTTGTTCAGCGATACTTCTCCTTAATTGATACTCTGGTTCCATCACCAGTTCGATCAGTTGTTATAAATAGTCTACCTTTGGAGTGGAGTGATCGGAAATTTTTCAAAAAAATAGATGGGCAATACTTAATAGAAATCAAGATTTTATCTTTTGAATTTCAAATAAATTCCCTACTACTCAATTTAAATTCAAGTAACATTTATCTAATTAATAATACCGTGCGTAGAAATTATTCGCAACTTCCTAAAACGTGAACATGAATTCGCAATATTCGAACCGAATTCCACTTCATTCTCTGACAAAGGCGCGGGGAGGGGCAGTTTGATTAAAACAACCATAAGAAATGGTGCGAAGTTAACTTTCACCCGAACAACTGGCAATCCCTTTAACGGGCAGAAAATCAAGATGAAGTACCGGATCTTGAATTCGCTTTAACTTTACACTGTAACACAACAGTAAAACAAAAATATCCATTTATTGTTAATTCAATTTCAAGAATATTAAAAATTAAAAGAAATTCTGTTTTATTTAACAAATAGAAAATAATTTCTTATTTGACCTTAATTTCTCATCTAATTTGTTTTATTTGATCTCCTATTTTTTTCTTTGTAAATGGCAATAAATTTTAATAATAGAAAGTAATTTAAAAATTTGAAATAACGATACGCTACTGGTGCAAATTTTTGATTTAATTAACCTGAAAAATTGATAAAATTCTCGATTATCCGTGGGAAAAATAAGGAATTTAAAAATTTTGCAAATAGTGCTGAAGCGTGAGAGTTGAACCTACGAGAAAAAAACTTCGACAAGTTGATTTGATTTTGCGACATCAACTTTTACACTACGGTGATCTCAAAGAAAAGATTATGACTTGAGCTGAAATTATAAACAATACGAGGAGTACATGGGCCTTACTCATTTACGGTCTTTTAAATTGTGATTGTCATTGGTGGAAAATTTCTTAGAAATTGCAGTGGACGACTGCAACTTTTCAAAAGATGACTAAAAGTAGACATAAATTTTAAATATCTGACACCTTGAGCGAACACTTCTGGGTTTCGCTATGTTAAAATCGTGTTAGCTCTCACCATCCTGCCAGTGTCTATTAGGTATTAAAAGATCGGTGTATTTGAAGTTTAAGAGGTCAAAAACGGATTGAAATTGACCATCAAAGACTAGTTAATAAGCACTGAATGCAGCGAACATGAATCCCCTCGGTTGACAGGGACACAAACATCCCAAAAATTTGTCATTGGAACATTAGATCATTAAGGTGTAGATTAGACTCGAGTGATTAAAAGCCAGTGATCTGAATGACGAGATCAATTTTTTTAGTTCGCTCAGTTACCGTGATTACTTTCTACCTAAACTCAAGCCCCTTTCTATAAACAATGATGGACTGCTTCAGAGGATTCCGTGTTCAAATACTTTCCCATGAGGACAAATCACCATTTTTCCGTGCACTGGGTAATACTAACATAGAGTCAACACCATATTTTAAAATATTATTTGTTATATAAAATCGTTCAAAAATTCCTTGTCATTTGTGTTCAGTAGGTGCCGATTTGACTTGAACATATGTTGTTTTTAATCAAATTCTGCATTCATTTCATTGTCGGCAAAGCTATAAATCACAATTTGTTTGTTTTAATTAAAATTAATTGTTTGCGTGCAATTGAAGTCATTGAATAAAATGCATACTTACTGCTAAACTGAAGAATCAATAGATCATAAATTTTACAAAAGCAGACATGGGAGCCACTTGAGTGTTCTCTTTGACGAATTCAACAAAGTCGCTCTCATGTGTTACATTTTATGCTAAGTAAATGAGGATGTCGATATGAAGGTGAAGTGAATCGCTTTTAATGCCATTAAAGATTCCATTGATATTTAAGGAATGATATTCGACCCAAACCACGATCAAATCATTCATTTTGTCCACGTGATCAAAGATCGCGTCAAAGACATGATTCAGACAGACAATTATAAATCTTTTAATAAAATATTTACTATGGGAAGGGTGAAATGAAATTGAAAATCTGACGTCTTAATACCTACGATTTGCGTCTATCTCTCTCAATGGCCTTCAGGGTCCGAGATATTTGAGAGAATTCCGTCTAAATGGATTTCAGCTTTGAAGGAAGCCGATTGAAAATGGCACTAGATTTCGGTTTTAAGAATTTTATGTTTACTTTTGGAGACAATTAAATAATCCCGTATTTCTCAAACAATCCCAAGTACACCCAATAGACGAGGAGAGCCTACACTGGTGATTGGCCAAGTGTTGCAACTTAGCACAGTTCAGGACTGAAATAGCCGTTTAATTTAAATGTTCGGATTCCCGCTATCAAACAGATCAATCTTTCAAAAAGATTTAATCAATAAAAAAATAACAAAATAACACAATTGAAAGAGTTAAATGGACTTAAACTTCAAATTATTTGCTAGTAAATGGAGAGCAATTACGAAGCAGTTAAAACTGGAATTGAATTCAGAAAATTGTAGAATTGACACTTGTAGGACATGTTTGTGAAAAAATTATAAGAAAACAAGGGATTTCAACAAAAAACAACAACACAACCACTTAGAAGAAGATGTCTGCCTTAATTTTTAAATGATTTAATTAAGCCGTATTTATTTGGACGAAGTCGACTCCACTCGAAGGGCAGTACTTCTCCATTTCGGAAGGAAAATATCGCAACTTCTCTTAAAATAGCGCCGTAAAAATGTGAAGCCCAAGGAAAGGTAATAAAGGTGCAATATAATGCCAAAAGTTTTTTGTTTAAATTTTTGCTCCTTATACAAATGAAATCATAAAAAAATGATAAATCTACTTGATTTTAGGATTTGGTAATAAAAATGAAAACTCGAGAATATTTCCCATTGGAGGATTTATTAATAATATTATATGTAAATAATTAATTTTCCCCATGGGTTCTATTTGTGCTAAAAATGAGATTTTTAATATAAATATTGAAAGTTAATTTATTATATTTTTCTAAATATTAATAATTAAAGTTATTTTCTATGGCAGGCAAATAAAGAACTCCAGTAATTCTTAATTTAGTTTCGATTCCCTTTAAGTTTTGTAAAATTCCATTTCAAATAGATAATTAAATCAAAAGTTCAACAGAGTTGTGCTCGGTGAATTCCTTTGTAGTGTAGATATTTGGCCTGTGGTGACCTGGGTCATTATCTGCTTGTGAGTAAACTATTCCAAATCGACTGAGCTTTCTGCAGCGTTTTTTTTGAAGTATTTTGTTTTTAAAATAATTTTTGCATATTTTTTTGTTTTAATGAAGGATTTTTAGACCATCAGTGAATTTTATGTGGTTTATATGCTATTCGCAATGGATTCAACGTAAAATTGCTATTGATACATTAAAAAATTTACAAAAGGCACAAAATTCAATATTTATATTGTTGGGAGATTTTCATTTACACTTGAAATAAGTGAGGAATCTCATCTTAATCAGGTCTTTAGATTTTATGATCACTGGCATTCGTTTGGCAGACAAACTAAGTAGAAAAGTTATATTTCCTACGATCAAGCGGTATCTTTGAAAGCTAGTTTTAAGGCTACCAGCTTTTATCAACTTCTTCCTTCATGAATGCGACGTATTTTAAGTATTCTCAGAATAGATACGTGGTAGAGAACCTTGTTGTCTCAATTGATCGCGTAACACCTGCCTACCTCGACAAACCAGTAATTGAAAACTCTGCCTCCGTGTTCCATTCAAAACCCCCGGACAAGGAAACAGGAAACCCGATAGTAGTTTCTCGTAGTGGAAGACATGTACGCTTCCCAGATCGTTACAAGGTTTGAACAATTCAATTACAATAAACCAATTCATAGCAAGACTTTTTGCCGCTACAATCTGTATATACGTATACACTAAGTTGGCAGTTAAATCTGGGAAAGTGAACCAGAGTTTCCATGAAAGAGATACTCATTAGTAGGTGCATTGTTGAACAAGGAATTACGCCCAACTTAGCAACAAACAGTGGAAATGGTACAGATAACAACTTACTCTGGAATGTGATATTCTGAACAGAAAATAATGAAAAGACAAAATTGGTACAATCCAAACCCGCAACTCAAATCAAAAGTCAATGAGCAAGTAAAAAAACGGTTTTAACTTATTTTTTTCTTTTAAATCACAATCCAGTATAATGATTAAACTAATGAAATTTAGAAGGGGTTTTAAATTGCCTTTACTTATTAAATTTATTTTAATAAATATTAATTAATAAATTAATAAAATAAATTAATAATAATAGTAATAATTTCGATAGCATTTGTCCGCTTATAAGTAAAATTTTCCCTAAGTTTGTTTTTCGTATTGCACCCAGAATCGAAGAAAATACTGAATTTAAAAGAAAGAGTTAATCAGTAGTACTTCATAAACTTTAGGTAAATAAAAATATTTTGTTAGTGATCAGTATTAATATTTATAAAACTCTACTTGTTAAAGGAGCAGCACATTTAAAAATCATCTCAGCTTGTTTACCCTTCTCCCAATTGAGAGTTTGAGTTAATTTTCAGATGTTTTGACTACTTTCGCTAGTCTCAAATTCTCGAATCTCTGGCTAACGCACGCAAGAAAATTTAAAAAATATATCTGAGTAAAGAAGTAAATTTTGAGTTTTCGCCGCAAATCATGTTCGGAATAAGATTCGTTCTTTTCCTCTCCACCGTTCATTAACTTAATCTTCTCAACGATGTAAAATCCGAGGGAAAACCTATCAACAAAATAGGGAGCCAGTACTCTACCAAGACCAGCAATTATCAAATGCGCTATAAAAATTGTGATACTTATAATAAGTTTAAATATGCTATCACTCGGGGCAGTGGTACGGAAATAAGACTGCTCATTAAAAATTGGAGTTAAGAATACAACCGAATAACTGAATTTACAAATAACCCTGTATTTTATTAAGTCCATTTATTTCAAGATAGCATACAGCACACGAATTAAATAATAGAATGTAAGGCTTCCAGGTTCTAGTACAATAAAGAAAGAGCTCCGCAAGGGCCTATAGTTGCCCTGTCTGCGTTTTGGCGTTCTTTCTCAGCTCTGACTTGTAACGGTTGCATTCTGAAGGTTATATTCATGGAAAAATTTTCTCTTCATTCTGTTGAGCAGCCTTGAATTTGAAAGTGCACATTGAGCAGTGCAAAAATTGAGACGGCCCGGGGGGGGGGGATTGCATAGCCAGTTTCTTCTTTGCTAACTTGTTGTATCCAACACGAAGATAGGACTCACGAGCTTTTGAACAGTAGTCATCAATATTAAGACTTGTATAGGAACTTCGTCTACTAATATCTATACATATGTCTTTTTCGCCATACGACGACGACGACAGCAAAAAAGCAATGGATTGAAAACAAAAGGTTTTTTTCTGAACTCTAATAAGCTCCACTCTGCTAAAACATCAAAGATATTATCAACTAGCAGTCCTGAACTACTGAAAAAAGAAACGTATGAATCGAGGCGGCGTGGACGATCACTCCCTCAAATCAACCAATCACCAATCTATGGTCAATCTCACATTCAATAACCTAGGAGTCAAACCCTGAAATTTAAAATTCAAAGCATCCCGATATGGCACAATGTACCATATCCGTTAAGAAAAAGCAGGCAGTTTAATGAGGCCGGAATAAAAATGAAATAAAATACTTTTGACACTCTCACTTTACTATTCTTTACTTTTCTATGATAAAAAAGGTGTTTCTCGTAACAGAAATGCGTATTTAAAAGAAAATTAGTGAATTCCGATTAGATAATAATAGAAATGGACTGTGACCTATTGAACTTCTGTGAACGTAATTGTCTAATCATTTCGAAAACTTAACGCATACGTTTGTTTAGATGAAATCAAAACGCATAAATTTATATAAATGATTAGATATTTTGTTCGGAAGAGATCTTTAATTTCATCTAAGCAAGAGAAATTATTATTTTTTTGGGAAATATTTAGAGATAATAAAATAAAAGAGTGAATGTTTACAAATATTTCCACATAAAGAAAACATAAAAACAAATTTCCACATGTTAATTACTAAAAGAACTTATTTTTATGTCTTATTTTATTAGGCTAAGTGATAAAATTAAACCTCTTCCAAGTGATCTGTGGCCATGTATAATCAGGAAAATAACTTCAACCTAAAAGTACCTTTAGATTGTAAAATTGATGTTCCAAACTTAAAATCAGCAAATTCAGCAATTTTATTTAAATCTTCACTTTTCCCTGTGGTGTTAAAATTAAGCAACAATACTTACGAGGTACTCCTGAGTATCCACTTGAGCTCCATGATAGATGAGGAAGTGAATAATCTCCCTATGACCCGCGGAAGCCGCTTTGTGAAGAGCTGTGCATCCAACCTAAAATGCATCACAAAATAAAATATTTTCTCTTCGCTGAAAGTTCTTTTCCTTTTTGGAAGCCTATATTTTCATTTTATGACGAGAAGGATTGCGAAAACAGGCGTTTCCCATATGGGGCGTATTTTTCTCCTATCGCGTATATTATTCTTCCTCTAGCGAGAAAAAAATTCACACATATTTATATATATATAGAAACACATGAGATTTTGTACACATGTGTGTATTTCTTTGAATGACGGAGGAAGTTTTCTTTTATTGTATCACTTCTGGAAGACTTGATGCTTTTGTTTTCTTATTGCTGGCTCTTAAAATGAATGGAAATGAGATGGGGATGGAAGATTCTCTGTTTATCTGCAGCTGTGAAATGGTCTTTACATCGTCTCTAATAATTGACACCTTCTCTCTTTCGACACGTTCAAATCAGAGTTACACAAGGGACGACAAGATGGCTGACTGATGACGGAAGTGTCTGAGAATGAGCAGTTCAATAGCCTCACTATTTATTGAGAAACAGACTGCTGTAAAACGTGCATCATAGAGATAATGTAAATGAGGGTTTTAAAGCACACGGACCAAGCATCACGGATATACCTTCAATCTGATTGATGGCAGTAGCCAGTCTCTAGAACGCTAGTCCTAAGCATTGTCTACTTCTGTCATATTTACATCAATTTTCATCAGTTATCTTATAATTGCAGTGACTGAGTCCTCAATGATTAACTCGGGCATGCTTTATTTCATCTTGTCACTAAATGGTACAAAATTATAACACCCCGCATTTAGGCATCACTTCAGACACTGTATTATTAAAGACCAAAATGCTGTAACTCCATGATAATTTATTAACTTAACCATTTTTCTGGAAAGGTCTTTTAGAGGACCTGACAAGTGAAGATTGGAGGAAAATTTCATTTAGTTCGGCCCCTCCGCATATCTCTCATCAACGAGAGGTAGTAACTACGTATGAATTGTCCATCGTGAGATAAATCAAATACCCTTGTGACGCTGAGTCATGTTTACGCTATCGCAATGCTATCCCTCTTTTGAGTATTAATAAATTATCAGTCATTTGGTTAATAAAGCCACGTTATCAGTAGAATGATCAAATAAGCACGATTAGCCGGAGCGGCATTTTGTTTTAACATTAAAAGACGGCGGCAAATAGAAGACTCCTCTTTACAAACATCCGCTAGGTCTTTTTTGAATGAAGGGATAATGCTTCAGTAGAACTATAGGTTGCAAACGTGTGTGAAAGTAACAAGATGATATATTCATCTTCCCAAGGACTAATTTCTTCCCAGGAGCTAATTTCCTCCCAAATTCTATTCCCTTTATTCCTATATCTGGCTTCAATGTTATTCACCTGTATTTAACTTTAGTCAAACCAGATTAAGCAAGCGAAAAATAATAATATTTTGATCATTTGGATCGTTTTAAATAAATTTTGACACCAAAATAAAGAATCAACGGGGTGGGATATTCAATTCCAAATGCTTGTGTAACTTGTTTATTCTCAATGCGACTGATCTTAGGTCTTTCGAAACTGAATTTACAGTCATTATCCTGAACACAACCAAAAAATAAGAAAAAATTTTACGATTCAAGAATTGATAGGAAGATTAACTAACTTTATTTTGCTCAAAATGATTATTACTGCTTTGGACGTTTCTCAACCTTGTAAGAGAAACGAAAGCAACCTTCACGAAAAGATGCTTCTCTTTGAGTATTGATTCTGGTTTCGGTATTTACTAGAAATGGCCTACAAATAAGAATCTTCTTTGAAATTTGATCCCCATTTCCAAAGTCAGATCACCTCCAATTGTCACCATCTGGTGGCCCAAAATGACCTTTTAAAATACGCATCCCATCCTTATTGGAGTTAGGATCAATTCTAACTTGAAATATTTAAAAACATTTGTGAATTGTTATGATTGACAAGTGGGAGATACAATAGAAGGCGAACGGGTCGCCCTATACTAACTTATATTACTCATTCTGTGTGATTTAAGTAATAATGTGACCTTCAGTATATTCAGACGAACTTCTTTTGGTATTTATTCAGTGATGGATTCGCCCAATTACACCAATTAGAGAGAAATGAAATGATGGGACTTTTTTTCAAGGGAACAACACTAAACGAAGTAAATTCGACAGAGAACTCACATCATCGCGACTGTTAACGTTGATTGTAGGCATAAATGCAAGAATGGTTTTGAGATTATCCACGCTTCCAGAAGCCGCAGCCAAATGAAAGAGTTGAAATGCCTAAAACAAAGAAAGGACAATATTATTTTACTAATAGTAAATGATGTGAGACCAAATAAATGGTCTTTTCTCCGCTTTTCATTAACTATGCATAGTGATTGAAAAGCAACTCCCTTTTAAAAATTAAATAATTTATACAAATATAATACAAGAATGGCACTCACACCAAGAGGTTTTTTTACATAAGTTTTCATCAGGAGTTCTCTGAACTACTGAGGACTTTATTACTGATTCTGTGGCCTTGAGTTTAGCGTGATAGTTACTGGTTATTGATAGTTATCCATCCAAGTGTATGCTTCTTTCCTTCACCATCTACGGACTTAAATTGTCGACCACAATCTGGCATGTTCTAGAACATTTACGCATCCCAAAATCTGCTTGTTAGTCGGTCAGTATAGGTATGTTATTCGTGAATTCAAGGGTAATGTTGCAAAGCATATTTTTTGGGTGCATGTTCTTCACAAAAGCGTAGGCAATATATCATGAAGTTAATGCTGGTAGAACCACAAGCGCCCATTTATCATCACTTAAGTGATTTTCAATTAATTTCAACTCGACAAGGGTCTGATCTAGAGTTCAAGTGCATACATATAGCTAGACTGTTCATTTTTAGGGTAATTAAAATAAATTTTAGTGAGGTCTTTTACATTAAAAATATCCTAGCAGGTACCAGCCAAATGCTTTTAATATCAAATAAGACAATCACATCGATATGATACTGTTCATTAATCATGTTAATTCGTTAACCAGTCCTTAACATCGCGTAGATGAACTCATAATGGAGCCTAAGAATCACATCCACTCTCTATTTGATAAAATTGGACAGGCGGCAATGAACTATACATATTCCTCAAAAAGTACATACTCTCTTGAATCCTAAAATTTCCATTGTAATAATGATAGTAATAAAATTTCCTAAAGTAAATACCTGAAGGATGTCTATTCGGACTCGTTTGGAAAGGAGAACGCGTAAGCGATGGCTATCTCCATTGAGAGTTGCGTTAATCAATTGCCAGCGAATAGCTTCGTTCATTGTATCACCTTTTTCCTTTATTTCCCAAATTATTCACAATCCAGGAAGCTGAAATAAAATTGGAAAAAACAAAAGATAAAGATGATAATGAAATTAATATTTCATTGATAATATATTTGCACTTAACTATCAATGCAATGTTAACATATTTATCTTCAAGCATATTGAAATAAAAATCAATTGAAAGTAATTTTAAAAAATCAGTGATAGATTTTTAATGCACTTTAGCAATAACATTAATATAAATTATAATACTGTGTTAATTTCTTTCCCAACAAAGCCCTATCATACTATGGAGTGCTACAAATTTCAGGCGATTATTGAAGCCCACTTTATTTATAAATTTTTTTGGCACTTTATTTAACTGTGTACTTTAAGTTCTGTTTCTTAATCCACACCGGATAATAACTTAATGCAATTAATACTTATAACGTAATGGCTGATTGCGACCGAATACAGGCGAGATATCACTTTACAGTTTTTTTGAAAAAATAAAAATAATTCAGATTCAACGTCGTGAACCTTCAATTAAAGTCTTTTTAAACATGGTGTCGTCCTCTTACGTAAAATTAATAAGACAAAGTTGTAGAAAGAGCTCGAAACTCCTCTAATTAACGGTCGGGTATCAACATTATTTATTTTTTATCAACAAACTAAAACGTGCTACTTTTGCACTTCAGTATATAAAATTTGTAACTTTTGTCTGCGAACAAAATAGAAAGATATTTACTTATTGAAAACATGCGTATACATAAGGAAATTAAAATTTAAGTGAAAGTCGATGGTAGGTAATGAATATGCAATAATAAGATCATTTCATAAGCTTCATGACTTTAAAATAACTGAACTACATAGGTTTTATAATATTAAAAAACAGGGGAGGGAAAAAAGATTCAAACCTGTATTCTTGAATAACTTCCGTTAAGACTTAAATCATTAATAAATTTAAATTCAGTTTCCATACATTCAGTAATACTTAAAATCTCAAGAAGTTTGAAACATTGCATAAAAGAGCAGTCATGAGATATAAATAGATGCTGTACTCACATAAGAAAAGTAATTCCAAAATTAGACGCCTCGTAAAGAAATATCAATGTTGTATAAGGCGCTTGATTTCAAGGTGAGTTATAATTTGCAATTTTACTTAATAAAAGTAATTATAATTTTAACATTTTAAAAGTTGTGTTTGTATTTTTATGTTGCAAAATTTTAATGTATTTGTAGCATGATTTAAATTTTTGATGCAGTTTAACTTCTATTTTTACTACAATTTTCGACCCTTATAATTTAAAAAAGCTATATTTCGAAAAGTACTGCAAAATTTCCATAAAATTTGGTCTTATCATAATCCTTCTGTTTCTATTACATCAAAAATGGTGCAAATAGAGATATTTTAAGAAAGGCTTTCATTTTAAATGATTGTTTATAATTGACATTTCATTCACAGTGCACGAATCGTGACTTGAAATACTATCATTTTCAAATGACGCTTTATTGAGTTATAATGGCATTTAAATTCCTCGAAAACTCTGGCATTATCTGTATAAAAATATAATTCTTGAGCCACTTATTGTACAAATTAATGCTTCAATTAAATAATTTAAATTTAATTTAAGTTCATATACAATGCTGTAACTTAATGGATTTGTCCATTATGTTACAATAAAATTAAGATTGCTTTTGTAAATTCAAGTGAATAGATACCATGTCACTAAATAAAAATATGTACCTGGAATCCAATTGAAATGCGGATCATATTGACGCTTTCCCTGCATTTCATTAAACACTAGTAAAATGTCAGAAAATTACCAGCAAAAGTTTTTATTTACCACTGCGACTTTACAGTTGACCTTTGTGATTCTATCTAATATAACTGACTTTCTCAATCGACTTGTAGAAGCAAGACATTACTGGTCAACTTGGAAAAACGTACATGACCTCTATTAACAGGTAGAAATGCTGCTACGTTTATCGAGGAGACATTCTTTCCCACCGACATTCTATCAACAAATTTATTTTGTTCTTTGTATCCACCTTCCTTCAGCCCTGAATTAGAAATGGAGAGGAAATAAAAATGTACTTTCCATCTGCAGAACAGCTAGAGAAATAGTTGCTAGCTCGACACAGTTCTGTCTAATTTTATCCATAATAATACAAAGCACTAAACAATGCATCTGTATTAAATACGCAATAAATTATTAAGTACATCAAATTAAATGCTAATTTAAATAACAAATAATTGCATCTGATAATTTCATCTCGTAATTCAAAATATGAATAGGTGCAACAAAACCAATTTTACACGCAATCTACAAATCTAAATATCGGTGATAATTTTCTCTAAAATTATGGGTTCTCGTAAAGGAAATTAATGCGTTTTGTTCCCTTTAAGTGATGTTCACGTTAAAGTTTACACGTTAAAATGAGTGCAAGACTCCTTTAAAAAAACCAAAAAAATGACATAATATTATCTAGTCTAATCCACTCTACCAAGAAATAGATCAGTGTTCAAATTAAAATGTGATTTTGACAGGGAGACATGTAGTTTCCAGTAAAGCATTTCCCGAAGAGGATGAAGACTAAAATGTGACAATTTCGTTCTTGATAAATGACGATATCACAAAAATGCACCATTCCCATTGTTATAATCCGCTCTCCCCTGTAGGATACCGTAATTGACTCTTAGATTCCCTAAGGAATTGCACTAGGTAGAAGTCCAATTCGATAGCACCACAATAAAAAACGACCTAAACCACCGTATCAAAATAAGACGCACGTTTTCGTTTCCACAGGTCGATTTACATTATGCGGCGCTTATAACCATAATGCAAATAAACTCGTTCGAATATAAGGGAATTAAAGGGTGAAAAATGGAGAATCTTACATATAAGACTTACCTTGGAGGAAAATATTATTTCCCATATGTAATACCTACCTTCCAGATTGCAGAGATGGCATAAAGTGAGCTTTGTAGGAGTCAATAAACATAGTGCACCTCAAACAAACATAAATTGATTTGATATCATATTTTTCCTATACCCAGTTCTAATGGCTGCCATATCCACCGTACTGGATATATTTTAAAGTTGTCTATTTCATATTCATGGATACATCGACCTAGCATAGAGAGAATATCTTCAATATATCTATCATCACTTCAAACCCAAACATTCACTAATTAAAAACTCCGAAATTTAAGACTGATCAATAAAACAAATGTAATGTAGAATTGTAATAGTAATAAATGAGCGTATTTACAGTAGTGGTAGTTTAAACAGATGAGAGAAATTACAGTAAACCCTCCATTTCGCGCATAAACTCCTCATAAGCAGCATCCTTGTTTGTAGTCGTATTCATCTTGTTCGCACTCGAGGAACTCGATCCTGAAACTCCCAGTGCACCGCCTGGAATACTTCCAAGTCGCTCTACAATTAACATGTGGAAGGGGGATTAATTATTCTTAGTTAACTGAGTATTTGCAAAGTTGAAGTATTTAGAACTAGTTGCAAATTTTGGCTTTTAACAGCCAACCGTTCCTTATTTATGCAGATGGGATAGGCGTCACCATCTAATATTGGAGGATGTGGGTTTCCAAGATTATTCTTTAATCACATTCCCTATGAGAATACTTGGGTTTGTTGCCCACGAAGCCACAGTGCTGTCTTTATGTCCTTATGACTCAAACCCCTCTTTGTCATATGCAAACGAGGTTACCAATTCTACTCTTTTCTATAACTGTCCCCTTCCATTTTAAAGTACAACGCACTCATACCTCACGCGCGTCCTTGCCCAAGTGACTCATAAAAGATGTCTTTGTATTTCTATTCACATACACATGCACATACACAGATACATGCTTGCCATTTACCTGCCCGTATACTTCCCTCACATCTCCTTTCTCCCTCATCTTTTTCCTTCTTACTCTCTCGGTTCCCCGTCGTGGTCTATTGAATACACTTCAGTCTACACAAATGTTTGTTTTACTTTTGGTAATTCCTAAATTGGTGACCTCGGTTCTTGTTACTCCTATTCTAACAGTACTTTATTAACTTCAAAGCCAATTAAGGAAAGCACTTTCCACAACTCATCTTGAGTACAGGAGCCTCCCTGGTAAGAAAATCATATTGAGCCATTCATTTTAAGCGAGCAATTTCGATCAACTCTAATGGATGTCAAGAAGAGATCAACCAAATTTTCAGTCCAACATTAGACATAACAAGCTCAAAATTTGGGCACACAATCCCTAACAATTTTATCATGTGAGTATGTGCTTGCCATGAGGAGCACTAGTAATGTTTCAGCTTCTCATTTAATTCGCTTACTATATGATTTGGTTATGAATCGTAGATCTGTTGGCTAGCGAGACGACTGGTTTTCCTCTAAGGATTTCCAATCTCCTTCATATGAACTTGGAAATTATAAAACCTTTGCAATAAGCGGCCTTCAATCGAACAGACAGGATTCAAAACCAATCTATTGAGTTCGAGTAAATGAATAATGAATAATATAAGAATTGTCGCATGTAATCTTGCTTTAATCTAGACCTATGAACGTGAGCATCAAAATTAACTTTAAAATGACAAAATAAAGCGTGATCGTAAACTTACGTGAAGAGGAAAGACCGAATCCACCTCCAGGTCTATTTCCAGTTGAACTAATTCCTCCACCAACTTTAATAAGACGTCCATGAGCATCCTTCACAGTACGACGAACTTTAAGTGAAGTCGGGACAAAGCGGGTGGCATCACCGATCAGATTCTTGATTTGCGGTTTTGCCTCGATTGTAGTTCCAGTGCTGGTAGGAACAGATTCCATTGATGTTGGATTTATTGTTGGCGGTGCAGATAAAACAGCTCCTCCTACTTTATAAAGCGAAAAAAGACTTAAGTCTGGTCGTGTATAGCATATAGAACCATCGTTCATTGTTTAGCTCAGATGTTAAATATACATCACGTTCTCTTATAATTTTTGATCGTTGATTAAGATGAAACATTCCAAAGCGGGAGCTGAGTATATATCTAATCTCCTCAAGCAATTGAGAAGTATGTAATACTCCGTTTCAATTCGGCAAAAGAAGAGAGAAGACTTATAGGATTTCTATATCCTGCCTACTTTCATGCTCCCCTAGTTTTAAGTACATTCCACATATTTGATCACCAATAGCTTTAATAAGCTCTCTGCTCGTGGCTGCAAGAATATGTAAAAACAGAAGTAGTGGCATGACCAACCGCTAATTAAATCAACTGGTCAAAAAACGCTGCACATCACAGACACGAACTCATCCGGAAACTCATGGATTAAATCATGAAAACTGAAACATTTGGGAATTGCATAGTTTGTGGGAAACACTACCATAATTTAAATAAATCACGACTCTTTACATCCTGACATTGTTATACAGTCCTTCTCGATTCTCGTTTCATCTCTAGTTGGAATGTTTTGTAATTTCGTGCATTCAGACGATGGCGTGTCGTGCTTAAAACTTGTAAAAGTTTCTGTATGATTATAAATAAAGGTACCGATTGTTTCTTACGTTTAACACGGCCAAGTGAATTTATTAACTTCGTACGTGGGTTCCCTTTCTTCTCTATTGGCTCACGCCTTCTAACCTTAATCAGTCACACAACGCCCGGGAGTTTAATACTTAATCAAATTAATGTCTTGCATCTGGGTTGAGATCCCTAATTCGTAACTTGAGTTTATACACCTAATGAGGAAAGAGATCCAAGTGATAGACTAAGAGGTGAGGGTTTGTTTTAACCGAGACTGAAAATATAAACTCAAGAGATTAGAAACCAAGGAACTTACCATTTTGCAAACCACCCACATTCAGGCCAGTAGCGGGGTTAAATCCAGGAGCGACAATTCCAGGGAAAGCGGCGACACTTGCACTTATTGAAGGCAGGGGTATCTGTGATGGAGCCAGACCTAAAATGATGAAATGGAAATGTAACCTTGTGTTGAATTAGTATAATAAAAGGAACCTCTATACGAACCACAAAAATGAATATATATTTAAGAGAACTATCATTTATCAATTTCAACCACATACGAAGATCAATAAGGCAAAATATTCAATAGAACGTACCAGCAGTAAAGGTAGGCTCGTGAACGTCGTTCTGAAATTAAAAAAATTCATTTACAAAAGGATAAACACAGACTATGCCCCTTTAAGTGAAATGATGTATCCATTGAAAAATAAAAAAACTATCGCTTGAATAATTACAGCATCACAAGAAAGGTTTACCTCAAACTGAATTCTCCGTTTGTTTAGGTCAGTGTCTCCACTTTCTGATTCGCTGTCTGACAAATCTGGAATAGGAAGTGGGGGAGGTCCAGGAGGTTTACGAGTAATTGGAACCGATGGTCCTGAAGGTCCAGGAGCACTGCATAAAAAATTAAAAGAATAGAGGAAAATTACGATATAGAGGAAATACTTATAACTCCAGGTGGAATCAGAAAAGAGAGAAAGTTAAACTTTATGACAAAATGACTCTAGGCGTTATTCATTATTATTATAGCGGTTCCTTGAATTGATAAGCCTTTGGCTCTTGCGTAGTACTCGGACGTCCAAAACGTGCCTCTTCTCTTCATAAACTGCTCAAAACTACGGCAGGCCCCTGAAAGCACAGCCCCGAACTTGTACTTACCAAATAAGAAATACCCAAACATTCTACCGACTGCTAACTTCGTGTACATCGGGGCCGGTATTCAAGCGGCTCTGGAATGAAAATGGAAGACAAATACGTCAAAATCCCAATAGTTAGTAGAAATCCCTAATCGTACGCTGCAAAACAACGCTAGTCTCTAATATTAAAGACAAGAATAATTAAAGTACATAATCCATTGTGAACTTTTAGTAATAGTACCAAGGATATCTGATAAAAGCGGACTTAGCATAATGCGATGAATCAAATCTCCCTGAGTCATGCCGTGTGAATAGTGAATTGCTTTGAGAAATTATGAAAAAATGTCTGTCCAGCTAATTAATTCTGAAACTCTTCGAAATATAAGAAAAACGGAAAGAGGCATAAAGAAAATCATAACGAAGAATAAAACAAGTGAAATTCGCAGGAAACTTGCTAGAGGAGCGATCAATTCCGGCGGAAAACTTTGAAATGCAATGATAGTAAAAGCATGTAAATCTTGAAAGCAAAAAAATGGAGCAAAAGTTTACTTAAATTTGGAATCATCGATTTTCTTGAGGCTGCAGAACAGTAAAGTGGCCAATAGTTCCCGTTTAAAAACATTACCCTTAACCTTGGACGGCATTGCCGAAAGAGGAGTGTTTAAAAAGACATCATCAAGAAAAGCTTAATAAACTTCAACGAGAAAATATATACAAGTATTCCCAAAATTGAACTAATGCCATAGGTAAAGCAGTACAACCCCAACTCCGAATAGGATATTTTATAAAAAGTTTGTTAAAAAGGAATAGTGAGAAAAAGATACCTGGAAGGTTTCTTAAGTATTCCTTTGTTGAAAGACAGAGATATTCCCATTGGTAGTGGTATCTCGGACGGTTGCAAACCAAGTTGCGATGGAGGAAGATCAGGTAAAGGAATGTCACTGGCTTTGGTCCTTTCAGCAAGTTTTACTTGTTCTAAATGAAAATTCAATATAATGGAAATTTAAACATTACCGTGATAGAGCATCATGTCATGTCGTCGTTTATCGTACTCCTTCCTTGCTCGAAGCAATTCTTTTGCATATTCTGGATCTTCTTTTTTCTAAATCGATTAAAGACCTGAAAATTCAAAACCCACATATAAGTTAACAAGATTATCAAATGTCTCAAGAAGACGCTTCCTCTTCCCTTGTAGTACGCGTTCATTAAATTTTGAATGCAAATTAGGTGTGTATTCTTGTTTATCGTACATAGATGCCTCTTCAAGTAGCTGTAGGGCATCTTTGGATTTAAGTACTGCTTGTCGAACAGCTATCCTCTGCTTCTTGTTCTTTTTAAGCTCCCTTTTTCGAGCCTCTTTGCGCGCTTGATCAGTGGGATTCATGTATTTCCCACTTTTAGTGGTATTAATTGATCTTCGACCCATTGCCAACGAAAAACTCAAAAGACGATCTTTTTGACTGTTGAGCCACCTACTCGGCATATATTAACAAGATCCTAAAGCCCTCTGAAAGAAAGAGTAAAAGCTTGGCTAAATAAACTAATCTTCCAGAAAAATTACCATCATAAAATGAAAAGTAACGAAAAATCGAAAATATGGTCCATTATTTTGTGCCTAAATTAGGTAATTGAAATTTCTCTTTACTCATTGGAATTTGTCGAATTTTTTAATGAAAATTATGTGCATTATTTTACTGCAACCATATTTTATTAACTAAATAATCTGTTAAGATTTATTTTATTGAACTTTCAATTAATATTGACAAATTTGCAACTCTTCCGGAACTGTCCACCGCTTGGTATTTCAGTAGTCCGATTACATAAAGTTAATTTATAGTTACGTTTTCCCAGATAGTAAAAAATTTTTAGGTCATGTAATATGTGACTGCAATCTACTATACTCTTTCAACTATAAACATGAACGGTAACAGAATTCTTAAAAATTCAACTCACGTATAGATCACGTATCGGCGTGTTCTGCATTAAAATACTCTGTGTGTTAATTTTCAGACATTTCAGACTTGACACAGTGAACCTAAATGTGATCTTATACATATCTTCCTTTACTGCACATGTGCACTATATAAAGTAGGTTAGTGATAGCGTGTCTTTATCAATTCATCTAATCGTCTCCATAACGTTAGTGCCGCAAAATTAGCTATCGTTAAGTTCTGCTCTATAACAAAGCCCCAGTATTTACACGAAAACTTAATTTATCGAATAAATCGATTAGAGAATACCTCATATATTTACTGTAGTGTTTTAAAGATATGAAAATGGGTTATCTATCTACAATTGCCCTCAAAAATAATTCCTTTAGATTTTGGAAAAGACTAGAGCAATATCTGTTTCAATAATACGTGTTTCTGTCGAACTTGTGGGAAGTATAAGTGGATTTCTGAACTATATCTGTTCCATGATTACTATTTCCTGATGCATCAAGAAAATCTCTAGAGACGGATGCGGTTTATGCTTACTATTTTGTGCGGACCAACCACTTCTTTGCTGCAACCAAAACGAGTTTGTTTCGCGCTTGTAATAATGCAACGTAGG